>JAQISU010001237.1:5637612-6110112 GCA_029339505.1 Unio delphinus | reverse complement strand
TTGTACATATGCTGACTTAGTGGTATGTAATTAAATGGTTGTTTTTAAAATAATAATGACTGATTCTGCGCTTACTATGGAATCTCGAATGGCAAAATTAGCTCGACAACAAGTATATGCAATTCAGAGGTATCTTCTAGTCTCCGTACTTCTGTAAAACAGCAGCTGAACAACCACATTATACTCCTGTGGAACTTACGGATGGTTCAGAACAGTATTAAATCAATTGTAGAACCAACCCCAAAGTTTGTCACAGCAATTGAGGCAGCGATGAAAGCTCTTGCGAGGTTGCTGGATGATATTGCTGACCGGCTTCAACTACTACCACCACCAGTTCAGTTCACGTAAGCTAAAACAAAAAAAATATATAACTTTAGTGAGGAAGGTATTGAAGCCATCGGGTATCCAGACCAATTTTTTTAAATTGCTTGAATTGGATGTGGTCTTAGAGAACTATTCGTACAACCTGAATATATGTACACTTTAGAAGCCGTGATTGCATCCAATATGTATATCGCGTCGTTACTTATATTCAGCAAATGAAAACTGTCGACATATTTTGAAATCTTAAGAAAGAACATAGCTGGATTAAGAAAGTGAATCAAAACAAAACAAAATTGAAGCGTAGAAGAAGAAAGAATACACAATGGTCAACGTAGACCCCAAAAGCGTCAGGTTGATAATAAATTCGTTATTACCTTTTTATAAATTAATCTACGGAGAAAGATTCGGCCATGTTATTCAAGGTTTATCCAGAAGGATAGCCCCAAACGTTAATTCCGATTGCAACGCAACTGGATATAAAAGCTGTCGAAGATGATTTTGATTATTCTATTGACACTGTTGGTAATCGTGATGGTAAAGAATTATTGGTGGTCACATAGAGACACATAGAGACAAACACTATTAGTACGCAGATTGCATTCGGTATGGCCACAGCCGATAAAACTACTTTGCACCAACGTCAGCAAAATAATAAATAGAGCTGCAAATGAGCGGTTGACATAATTAGATGGAGTGCCATATCCTACAAAACAACACGGATCCGCCTAGAGAGAAAAAAATATAACACCTAAACATTTAAAGTCTAATAGCGGGAAGTGGTCCAGCGAGACGGTCGTTTTAGACAACAAGAAATGTCAATACAATTGTTCGAGCGTGAATCTGATCAAGCATTTAACATGGATGCGCCGGTTCTCAAAGATGAATAAGTGCATGATTATCAGTATTATTCATATGATGCATGTGTGCCTGACGCACGTGGACAAATCGAACTACAAGTGTAAGATACAAGCAGGTATTTCCTGCCTGCCGAGGCATTCACTGATATCGAAAGAAATCATTTTAATGTCGATGTACAGCATATGGAGTGCTACATACATCATTAATGGAATAAAACTAAAACGTTGAATTTGTCTCGAAGACAATGCAACGGCAATGCTCAGATGATTATTCAAGGTTCGCTGGTCCGTCAGTGATGTTAGCCAATGATACCACTGATCACCCTGAGGGCGCAACGTAACACTTTACGCCGCAACTGAAGTTGCATCGATGATTGAAACTTTCAAGCTGGGATTCTGAACACGTCTATCAATGTTAAACGGCGATGAAGAATTTTCTTGTTCAATTCGGCTGTCACATATTTTCGGGTTCTGCAGACATGTTAGAGAGGTGACCTTCGGTGCAAAACCGACAGCTGTACTAGTTCAAAAAGCCAGTGAAAACGATGTAATTTATAGACCCAATGCAGTTAATGCTGGTAAAGTGAGATTGACAAAAATTACCTTGTGGATGCCAAAGATAACGATATCCTTCTTTGAAGAACAATATGTGTTCACTTCCATGTACAAGGACGGCAAGTAAAGGCTGTCATGGTTGAATATGACCAAATATAGTGGCGAAAATAAAGTTGTTTAGTTATTTTCATGGCAGAGAGCATTACAGCAGGGAGGGCCGGAACCACGACATATATTTATAGTGTTTCAGGAAAACGCCAGAGAAGATTCACAAGAGCAAACCACAATCGTGTTTAATACTCTCGGATTTAGATAAGTTTCTCTGCGAATAAATATATATCAAGAACCATCCAAAGAAGTGTTATTGAATTTAAAAAACAACCATGTTGCATGTGCGTACCTTCGCTTTTTGTCATTTATGGGGCGTGATCAGAATGTTGATAATGGTTCGCAGATATCTCAGTATGATATCTCAACGCTGTATCCGATTTGTAATTTCTCATCGGAACACCTGGACTAGTTTTGAAAATCATTGTTGCTTGACAGTGTTGGCGGACGAGCGAAAGTGGTTGATGCCTCTAAATATGGCGTGTGTATGTCAACACACGCCCATGATGTTACTTAGATGAGTAAACATGCAGAGCTCATGACCACTATCTGTTAGAGCACGTTGAGCACCAAATACCACTTTGTAGCCAGCACAAGGTGCTATGACACATTAGATCTGAAATTAGACCCATTGAGTGGAGCAGCATTTGGTAAAGCAGCCAAAGTAAGCATGTTTCCAGTGCCAGCAAATTCTGAACAAGGCTGACACACTTAATAATGTTCTATCTCTGAACCACCACATGCTTATATCACATCATCGCATGCAGTCATCGATGAACATGATCAAGTTTAAGATAGTACTGGCTTGAGAAAACTAGCAACTTATTTTTTTCACAGTCTGATTGTTCAAATTATATTGTGCTCACTTACATAAAAAACCATCTGCTACTTTCAAATATGTGATCTTTTTGTATTAATAATTTGTTTTCTTCTTTTCTAGCTTTATAGGTCTTTCTTCATCCTCTTGTATTTCTGTCACTTTGAATTTCCCTGTTACGTACTTAGTTTCTGTCATTTTTTTTACCAGTGTCTGCAGTTTTTTTGGGAGGTTGTTATGGTGCAGCAGATTGTACACGATATACAGGTTGTTTTGGATATGGAGCTGGAGTTATTACTGGTGTCGTTATCTCTTCTAAAAATTGCTGCTGATGACGTTGAGTTGTTAAGAGTGTATCAAGCATCTGATCCTGCTTGGCATCGTACGTCATCTTGGCTTCATCGATTTTCGTGATGTGTAGATTAATCGATTATTCCACCAGATCGAACATAAATAACTGTTGAACAATTTTGTGTTCGGATGGTGAGGATAGCATGGGTCTTTGAACAACAAGAAGATTTGAAGAAATCCAACACGTTTAATTTCACTTACACCACAGCAGAAGTCAGCTCAACTGAAGCTGATCTTTTCAAGCAAATAGTAGTTTATTCCTTTGAGTACATTGATTCATCCTCACTCTTCGATGAAACATTATTACCCGATTATTAAACATTATTACCCCATTATTAAACATTATTACCCCATTATTAAACATTGCTACCGCATTATTAAGACCTTTATTCTCACTGAAGATGGATAGTAGTCACAGAGGAAGAATATCAATATGCCTGCAAGACATGGAAAGAATTCGTCTGCAGAACCTACGGAGAATATCACAATGTTTATCTCAAGAAGTACATTCTCTCTTGCTAGCGGATTTCAGGCGTACGTGACTCACTCATTACCATCTCTACCCACTCTGGTATTTTCCTCATCTGGACTCACATGTGACATTTTGATCAAGCCCACTGGATGACCTTATCAGTCTTCACCGATCCAGACATGTTCATGTTCACAAGGCAAATGTTGCGAAAAGGGATATCTGTCCTCAATATAAATAAACGCACGCTGCTGACATAAATAAGTACATGGAAAACTACGATCCGACCAAATTACCCCTGTATATCCCTTACCTGGATACAAACAATATCTATGAATGGGATATATTGCAACCACTTTATGAGGGATATTTTTCACTTAAAGGCATGAAATTATATATTTCTTTTTTCAGTTCGTGATTACTTATTTAGTTAAAACAATATGATTCAGGCTGTTACTCAGGCTAAATCAGGCCAGTATCGGAAATTTTGTGATAAAATACGCGATTTTTCATTATTGTCTGGCAGAGAAAAATTCGCTATTTGCCACGCCTATAGTCATGTAACCTAAGTTGTCCTCTCCCGAAGATTAAGAATTTTAGCCATACACAAACACTTATCTACAAAAATAATGGCGAACGCAACTAGATCGAAAACGAAAACTTACAGATTCTGAAAAGGGGGGGTGGGGGTGAAAAATCTCTCTGGGCAAATTATGGTAGCAAGCGCATATGTATTCGTGACCAGCATGAACGATGTAATAAAAAGAAGTCTACTTTAAGCCTGAAAACTAATCCAGAGGTCGCCAAATTCTTGCTGGATAGGTGAGTCTCAATTTTGCAATGAACATTCAAGTTTTTATTCTTCTTTTATTATTCCGCCATTTTATTTCTTCTGTATAGTTAATTCTTTATCCAACTCTTAAAATAACATATTTTATATCAACTGGCATTATTCCATTTCGCTTGAAATAAAATGTCTCAGCCCTGCAACAATATCGATGAAACCCGCATCTACACCATGACATATCTTGATGCTGTTTTTGAGGCTACCAAAGGGATTTAATGATCATCTTCCTTTTTGCACACAACCATAAGACTTTATTTAGAGGCAAGCAGTCACTACTGTTTTTTTTAAATAAAATTATATATATTGTAAATGGTGATGGCTGTAAATGAAAGTAATTTAATACAGTTAAGTATATTTTATGCATACTATTATTTGTAAAGTATATAAAATTATTGTGTCTAATGAAACATTTATTTTCCCTTGCTATATTAGTCATGAATTGAATGGCAGTGCAAGGAAAACATCAGAAACTAAGAGGAATGTCACAGAAAACAGGGCCACAACTTCTGTACCTGGGCCAACAATTCATAGGATACAAATGTCTGCTGACTGATATAACCACATCAGAATCAGATACGACATTTTTGTAAGTATTACTACATTTAATTATATTTTATGTATATTTACTTGTTTACAAATATGTTGGTAGATGCACATCTAAGGAATTTATGTATTACCTGGAACTGAATCATTCTATATTAATTTAATATTTTGCAGTTGGTAAAGATTGTACATTTTGTTAAAATATGGTTTCTTTTATTTAGAATAATATTTTTGTTGTAAATAGTTGGCATTCGTCTTCTTTTATTACTGATATGTTCCTCATCATGCTGTTTGTATTTTAGTTAAAAGGCCTCAAGGGAGAATAGTCTTTGACTAAATAAGTCACCCCTTTAAAAAAGTTATTATTTTTATTATTTCTTGAAGTATTATCATTCCCATCATAATAACCAAGATAAACGATAATGCTTTCTTTTGATACAAAACTAAAGATTTCCAAGTTCAACATTAGTATTTACACATTTCAAAATTTTATTTTAAGAGATTTAGTCTTACCTGAAGTTGAAAAACTTAAGGAGAAGGAAAGTGTTATGATGGAAAAGTCTAAAAGTTTTATCAACCCATTTGAGAAAGTATATTAACAAAAATAATGATATATATAAATATATATATACATGTATAGTATTGTATTGGTATTTGTGGATGGTATTTGTGTATGAACCAGAAAGTTGCTCCCACAAAAGCTTTCTTTGCTGTGTATGAACATACAAGTTAAAATTGTGTAATTACAATATATGTTAAATATAGTATTGATGCATAATTGAAAGAATGAAGATATACGAATTGTCACAGAGAGAAAATGAATGCATTGTATTATAAATACAAACCACACTAAGGCCATAGTTATGGTTTGTCCATTTAGTACACATGGAGAGGGCAAGGGGGGTTTACCTAAATGCATGTGCTTGTGTATGGGGGTGGGTGGTCTACTGATAATGTATGTACACATATACCTCGATAGTAATTTGTCTAATATGTAATATGTGACTTGTGACTGGGTTCAGTAAGTGTTTGAGTTATAGTGGACAATAGACAAACTTTTTAAAGTTAAGCAGCTTATTTCTTTGACGCAGTCAAACATTCAACATTGATGGACTTACTGTTATATTAAATACATAATATTGTTAATCCTTGATCTTTTTTCTGTGTGGATTAAATATAGGCTGTTCAACAGAATGGGGCAATCACATGTTCACAGATCCCCATCTTCATGTGTAAACAAAAGAAAAAGTATGCATGTGTACAGGGAGGAGGGGTTCAAACTTTGTCCGATTTTTGTGCACATGCCCATTGTTGGAATCAGATTTTGTTTCCAGATTTTTTACTTTTTTGCTTGCAATCTTATTCACACCGGTCTGAGATATACACAGACAGGTGAACATTTGCAAAATATGATAAATTGGAGATTGGAAGTAAAAAGTAGCCAGGAGGAAAATGATGGGTCAGAGGAAGAAACAACTCCCCTTTACCCTTATGCAGATGCCGAATGATGTTTCTAGCACACCTAGGCATATATCTAAGAAAACAATTCTTGGCAGCATATTTATTTTGATGTATTCAAAATTATCCCACAAATGCATTCCCTACCCCCATTTCAGGTGACAAGGAAAAAAAATTGTAGGGGTGGAATGAGTTGATTATTCTATGCCTATTGGCATTTTCATCAAAACAGAGTTATGGGGATTTATAAATTTGAAATAGTTCTCTGCATCTGAATCAATTTATTTATTTAGTCATTTTACTTTGTTTCAGGAGTACAGCAGAACTGGATAATTTCCAGAAGTTTGATTTTATTGTATGCCTCCAAAAGATATTCATATAAGCAAACAGCTTTCTTGAGCTAGGAATCTGTTGGCAGCTCTTGATTATTACAATCATATTGACATAGATGTGATTGCAAACACAGATGGAACAATAAGGTAATAAACTTTATTCTTGTTTGTTGATAAAAACAATAATTCATTTTTGTTAAAATATTAATGCTTTACCTGAATGTTGATAAACTATCTGTTTGTGGTACAATTTAATCTTTTACAGAACAAATTTTTTAAAATAAATTTCATAAATCAATTTTGTTTAGAATTAGTCTAATGTAATTAGAAAATTCTGTAAATAATCTAAACATTTTAATGATATATGGGTAAGATACAGGTTTGCTATATTGATATTTTTCCTCTGTAGCAAAATGATTTGTTACATGTAATTGTATGCAGTTTTATTTGAACTTTTGAGAATTAAAAAAATATAAAATGACATTGTCAGTGAAAGGTTTGCATTTTTTTGTCAGACACCAAGGCCATTCAACAAAAAAGTAAGAATTGGTCTGCAAACCCAAAGAAAGTTTATGAACAGTACCTGTATATTCCGGAAATAATTATGAAAATATTGAAAATGAGGTAAGATGATAGAGTTGGTATGAACCAGCCAGTTGTTTTTGGACATAAATGATCCAAGTTGAATATCTGATGTACTTGCTCCAGTACCACCACCGCCTACAGAAGAGATTGTTACAAAGCAGAAATCTCATTTTAAGTTAAAATGATTTAGGCCTTTTAGTTAGGTAACACCTGTTGATATCAAATTGTTATGGGCTGACTATTCTAATGATTGAATGGTAACAAATTATCCTCATCATGGACCCATATAGACTTTGACTAAGTCTTTCTTGAAGTGCCTACCATGAGCCAAAATCCAACATCTGTTTGATTTCCATGTAGCAGTTTATCTTCAGACCAATGTTGATTATGTTTTTAAAGCTTTTACAAACATGTATTTGAACAAAAAGATGTAAGACCTTTTCTAACTTTTCATACCCATTGCATTTATACTTGTCTTATATGTATGTTTAGATTTAGGTAAATGCAGTGTACTTTGGCCATATGATATATTTAAAACAAGCACAGCAGAAACTATACATTGTAATTCATTTAATTTTATAGGAGTAACAGGATTAAAATCATGTAATTGCAAGTCGGTATTATTGCATAATAAAGTACCTTTTAATAATTTTATTTTCTAAATGTTTTGTGTAAAATTGCAGTCAGAAAGATTTCTAGCATACTTTGAAGAAGAAAAAATGTACATTAGAGCAAATGACTTCAATCCATACTCTTCATCTTGATTTAATTGCTCCCGCTAAACATTACTGTACCTATCAATAGACAACACACTGAAGCATTAAAATAGATGTGCAACTGAACTGGACCCTTTTTTTCAACAAAACCCATCAAAGAACATGTGTTGTGCCATGTGAGAGCATTTTAATTTAATTGCACACTTTTTAGATTTATTACAAATATCCTATATTAGGACTGCATATTTGCTATATAACTCTAAACTACACAGATGTAGTAATAATGCCCTATTTCCAGCACTGTTTGTTTTCTTGAAAATCCGATGTAGTAACAATACTACATAGCTCTTCACCAAACCCATGTAGTAACAATACCCTATTTCTCAGCACTGATTTAGCGATCTCTAAAACCTGATGTAGTAACAATAGTGCATAGCTCTCCACCAAGAACATGTAGTAACAATACCCTATCTTCCAGCACTGATTTGTTTTCTTCAAAATCTGATGTAGTAAAAATACTACATAGCTCTCCACCAAACGCATGTAGTGACAATACCCTATTTCCTGACACTGATTTGTTTTCTTCAAAATCTGATGTATAACAATACTACATAGCTCTAAACCAAACCATACTTGGTCAGATTGCACTATGCTGTAAGAGTTTACTTGGGAATGTAGTCTTTTAACTTTCAAAGGTTGTATCTGATCCAGAATCTGAGATTTTTCATTCATTTTCACAATATAATTCTATTACAAAAACAAGTTTCCAAAAGATTCATGTTTTATTTTACCATGAAGTAATATGTTGCTTTCATTATATCTTCCTTTATCAGATAGTTTAAGCCCTTAAATGTCTTCCTTGTGCATTTAAAAAAAAAAATTGTCATTCAGGAAATTTCTATGTCGTTATATCCATGTATCAGCATGCCCATTCCAAATCCACTTTAGTGTGATGGCCAACAAGTCGTCAGCTAAGAATCATAAAATTATATACATTTTATCATGGTTAATAAATTCTTTAGATCACCAGGATATTAAAGCAGTCTTTGAAATGCTGTTATACCTTATTTTACCTTTTTGGATGTTTACCATTCAATCATTTTAACATGATTAGGTTATTCTTAAATAAATATAAACTCATCATTGGCATTTGTCCAACAAAAGTTCATAAGATATTATTATTATTATTATTATTATTATTATTATTATTATTATTATTATTATTATATCATCTATGTGCAACAAATTGTTTTCCAGCAGTAACAACATACACTTCTAAGCCATCATGGTTAGATGATGCTATTGTGTTTCAATATATTTAGATAATTATAACTGTAGAATGGAGCAAATGTATTAGTGAATTTTAGATCAAAGATGAAGAGTATACACCAAGCTATCACTGTAAACATCTAATCCATGCACTCTCCTAGTAATTTACTAATTGTGAGCCCATACTTGTTTAGCAAGCTGGTGATGGTGGTAAACACAGTTAGATGCACAGCAGGTGTTCACAACCAATTAGGCCTTTATATATTCTTATCTGACCAAACATATAATGTAAACAGGAGAGAGACAGAGAGAGAGAGAGAGAGAGAGAGAGAGAGAGAGAGAGAGAGAGAGAGAGAGAGAGGGGGGGGCTGTTGCTATTTTTGTTTTCTACAGGGTAATGTGCAGGAGGGCAGGCTAGGTTAGCAATACTTTTTTTGGGAGCATGTCAGTGGCCAATCAAACATGCATCTTTCTGGTGATAAGACATGCACTCAAACTACTGAAAGGTTACTGTACTGAGAGTATTCAATATGTTTTTATCCATGTTGTCTGCAGGGGTTTGATCCATCAAGCCGCTTGAAGACTCATGTACAGGGAGTACTGAATCATGGCCGAAAGACATTTTACACCTATGTGGACCTCAATGAATACTGTCATGACTCCGTTTAATTATGAATGTTTTACTCAGGACAGTGCATCATTCAACTGGAAACGTTAGTCTCTGGTTGATAATTGTGATTAATAATATCAGTACAATGGAAATTGATTTAGTTATGCCTAGAATATTAATATGCCTGGAATATTAATATGGACAATTAAGTAAGAGAAATCTGAATCTTGATGGTAATATTATTGCTCCCCACCAACAACCATTTCAAATCAGAAGCAAACATGACCTAAATTACAAATTTCTTGAGATTAGACCTAAGTAGCTTTTCTGTGATTAAACATGTTAAATGTGTTTTATTTTAATAATATAAGCAAATAATGCAATATCTGTAGTAGTTACTCTAAATATAATATCAGGAGTTTTAAATTATTGAAGATCATTGATTCAGATATTGAGAGTATATGTGTAGACTACTTGTATGAGATGTGAATTGTTGATCCAGATAGTATTAACAAAATTTCTATGCTAGTGTCTGCAATGTTTTCAAATAAACTATTTTATCATTTCAGAAAATTGATGAGGAAAACACTATTAGTGGAGACAATGACTCTCTTTGTAGGCTATATGTTGAAAAGAGATCAGTGGAAGAGCAGAATAGAATTTATATGAAACTGAAACAACCTCTTAATGAAAGAATGACCCAAATATCTGCCTTACATGGAAGAAATACCAGAAACACCGTAACAGCATGAGATGCTACTGAGATTTTAATTCTATTAAATGAGAAAGAAACTGTGCCTTACATTACTGTTGAAAATATCTATATTTTATCATGATTAAAATATTGTGTACAAGTACTTCATTATACTGAATATCTTGTATAAATAACACCTTCAACAATTTCAACTAGACTGTATTATTACTGGCCATACTATTAAATCAGGCTTGGTGATGACAGCTTCAGATTAATGCAGTCTCCTTGAAATAGCATTATTACAAAAGAATTTCAACTTCAACAATGTAGCAATGCAGCAAGTAACATTATGGCATGGCTTTATACTTCATCTATATAGTAATAATACCTACTAATGGTTTTGGAGATTAAAACAATGGTACTCAACAATTACCTTACAAATATAGTAATATTACTGCTAGAGTTTTAATATAACAAAGTAGTAAAGAAAAATTAGCAAGTAACATCACTACAGCAAGGCTGTCAGGAGTATCAATATGGTAATATTATCACATTAACAAACAACATTAATGCATATCAGTAAACTTCATCTCTGTAGCAGTATTACTATATTTACCATATATGTTAAAACACCAGATTGTTGGGACACCATAAATTAATTTTTGAAATCATTTTTTGTGAACTGTATGTACGGGAATACAAAGGGTTTTTTTTAGTAGTAAGTTGTGGGACAACTTATAAATCATTCCAAAATTACAACTTAAATATTATAGTAAAAAAATTAAAATTACACAAATGAGATAAAACTCTTTAGTCCACTGCATCATCATTTCATCATCACAACCCTTCTCCTGCAAATGTATGATCCATTATTTTGGTTCATGAATATTTGTTTACCTTTCTCATGCCATGAATAATTATCGTTGGAGGCAAAACGTCTCTTGAAGTAGAAACTGCAAGAACTAAAGTCAGATATTTGTTCCTCAATCTGCATCAGTCATGCTAATTCTCACACTTTTAACCCCCATTTTATGATCAGCCCATCGAGCAGTGAGATCAAAGTACACTCAAGTTTCATCCATGTTAACCACCATATTGTAAGCAAAATGATCTTCTCTTCAGGCCTTCACAAATTCATCAAATTATTTTTTTTTGTCTCCAAATCTTCTGTGCGACACTGAATTGTTCATGCCCATGAACATTTCATTTTTTCAAATTATTTTATAATTCTCATGACTTTACATATTTAATTAAAAAATACATGGTTTTGGTTGAGAGATATGTAGTATTTTTACTATATCAGACTTTGAAGAAAACAAAACAGTGCCAGGAAATAGGGTATTTTCACTACATGGGTTTGGTGGAGAGCTATGTAGTACTGTTACTACATCAGATTTTTAAGAAAACAAATCAGTGCTGGAAGATAGGATATTGTTACTACATGGGTTTGGTGGAGAGCTGTGTTGTATTGTTACTACATCAGATTTTAGAGATCACAAAATCAGTGCTGGAAGATAGGGTATTGTTACTACATGGATTCGGTGGAGAGCTATGTAATATTGTTACTACATCAGATTTTGAAGAAAGAAATCAGTACTGGGAAATAGGGTATTGTTACTACATGGGTTTGATTTACAGCTATGTAATATAGTTACTACAACAGGTTTTAGAGATCACAAAATCAGTGCTGAAAATTTGATGCTTTTAATTGGTGTCAAGTATATTTGATTTAGTTGTAATAAGACGTCTGGTGATGCACATGTTTTGTTATATAAAAATTCAAGGTTGCTTTTGATGAACTAGTATTTTAGTCTTAAAAACCTTATTCTGTTTCCAGAGTCATTTTGTTTTGCATGTAATAGAAATTAATGAGTAGTATCTGGATAGAATAGTATCCTAGTTTTTGTAGTTCTGTTGATATTTACAAGCCAATCTGTATTCATGGAACACTGCAACAAGTTTTGCTTTCTCAACTCAATATGAATATGCATTATTTATCAATTAACTTAATGTGTTACTGTATATGCATGATTAAAATCATGTTCACCAGTGTACTTTTGTTCTGTACATCCTTTGTATCCCAATACAATGCTAGTCAACTTCAATTCATCCTATGTTTTTAATAAATAGTCTCCTCACAGTTGCGTTCAAAACATAGTCATAAATATAATCATTCTTTAGTGGGTAGGTAGCTAAAAAAATGTTTACCAAAACTTGTTCATGCAAAAAAAAGAAATTGCATGCTTCAAAAGAAATGCTTTATACAACTTAAAATCAACATAAATTATACTATTCACACATCATATCACTGGATAGATCACCCAAGTCTTGAGTAAAACCATGGTACTGGCCAAAATTATTTATCCATTATATGTCATGCACAACAGCTTGGAATGACATGTCTGTAGCCAGTACTTAGGTATCCGTTAAGTCCATAAAAAACTGCCTATTAGCAGTATACTTTTCCCCCGATTTTAATCATTATTTTCTGCTGCTGCCAAGACATCTTGCATAAACCTCTGTGCAACAAGGAACACGACTTAATCTAAAACAGACAGGTCGATGTCCCGCAGATTTTTTTTTAAAATTTTTAAAATTTGTCAGTAAAAACATTTCCAAATAAAATAAATGCATTAAATATTATGTGGGAAAATATTAATTTTTGTTTTATGCAATGAAGCAAACGTGTAAATATACAAACAAATGTGCAAATCACATCGACTATCGGATACGTGAGCCTGAGGTGGTAATGCAAATGCACAAGAAAATCAACGTTTTTCTGAGCCTAAGAATCTCGTTTAGCGACATTTGTTAATAGCGGTTCTGATTGCACTGATACAAATTATCATATTTTTAGTTAGTTTATCTTACAAAGTACCACAATCTCACAAACACGACAAGTAAACACTTTCAAGAATGGCCCCTTAAAGGAATCTCTTATTGTCAGGATTTTCCATCATATTGACTGTTTTGCCTACTTATTGTAATTTATCATATATAATGAGAAATCTATAAGCAATACATGTATTGTGGGTGACTATAAAGAACTAAGAAAAAAGACAGACGAAGAAATAATAAGAATAAGGCTATAAGTACATCTAAAGAGAAACACATGCTTACCTCGACTTCCATATTTGTTGACGCGCGTCATGTCACCCTGCCACTTCGGAGAATATCGGTAAATTCCGTTTCTGCATAATTAATTAGCAATCCGTACAGAAAATCGTTATATTTTCATTCATTAAACTGACAGTTGTACATTTTTTGAAACTGTATAACCTGTAATTACTCATTATTTCTGTTATACTTTCCATAATATTATGCATTTGCAAGAACAAAAAAGTCGGAAATCTTAGGTTGTTAGCCTTTAATCAGCGAAGAACAATTTCTCCAAGAAAGATAGAAAGCACTCCTCGATGAATATTGCTATTTCGCTGAAACAGATCTTAAGTATCAAGAACAAGTATAGAAATTTCATAACAATTATCTGACCTGAACAAATTCTAGTCTAGAACTCCACGCTCTCATCAGAACATCAACACCAAAATATAAAGTTAGGACTACGAGACTCTAAAAGAAAACAAAAGCATCGTATATCCAATCTCAACCATAAAACACTACATAATGCATGTATAGACTTTTCAAAAAGAATGGACTCGTTCTCGAAAAAGAGCATTAAATACTCAAATACAAGCAATCTACGTGTATGAAGCCTTATGTCGATCTGATAGCGACACAGAGAAACGAAAATGAAACACAATGGACAAAGACTTCTTAGAGCTCACGAACATGGAAAATATCAGAGAGCGAGATACCCCACATAAGTTTTTAATTACCAACGTCGGCGACACAAGTATGTAGTGTAGACATGTATAAGAGACATTTTAGCATGTAACTGAGATTACCTTCGATTCTTTCCATGGTAAATTGTCTTAAGGCATTAGAAAAATATTGACACAACATTATTTTGTGACAGCAGGCGCAGTGATTATTTTGTCTTTATTTCAGCATCATGACAAACTCCACATCCAAATCAAAATGTCGCAATATTTATTTCATCTCGTGCATAATGTGTCAGTTCGATCTTCACGGTGTTGATAATTCATGGTGACTACGTTGTTGTTTGTGAGTCTGTTGGCATCTCCAACACGTAGACAACCATGTGTAACATTGTGTAACTGCTATCTTGCTGTTACTCTAGACACAGCCAGATAAACAAATTTCGACCATTCTATGTGATCATAATCAATTCAGATATAATTGGTTATTCCTCAGACATTCATGTTTTTGCATATCTGAGAGTCCAAGACGATGGATTTGGTCGTAAAACAACTTGCGTCTCTGACGCCGACAGCGTCTGCTGTACAGCGTCTACTGAAAACCAGAGGATACCATTAAGAATAAGTTTTTGTTTCAAGTCAGTTTCTGGAATGTCAACAAGTATATATTTTGTGAGCATGTACCTGTTAACTTTTAAATTAATAATTTATCTAATTGATCAGAAAAGTTTCCTCGTGAAGCTCAAATAATTTACACTGAAGTGAATCACGGACTTTTTTCTTGATGCATCTGTTAGATCATTAGGGCGTCATAAGTTCCCGAAATCGAACATTTGCAATCTAGTCTGCAATTACGGTAAGCAGTACTTTACGTTTAATTGTGTCGTCAGGTTATACTCTGGTCAATGATGTCATTTGTAATATTAAGTCATATAATTGAAGGTGGTAGACAAGTAGTTATAGGGGTTTACATTGTTGATCAACTATTCGTGTGATGATTCACCTGTAAGCGGGAGAGGCTTTCTATGATCACCATAGATGATAATTTAAGTAGATTTTGTTGACATCTATAAATATTTCTTTGCATACTCATCCTATATCATTATTCTCGGGATACATTAATCATCCTTATCGTGAGGGGGTCCATGCATCACCTTGCCATATGCAGAAACTATGATACCTGCATGCATTGTCACCACCCTTAGTGGAGCACCCTTTTACAGTATTAACCAGAATTGTACAAAATCTTGATGGTTATTGTTTTTGCAATAATTTAAATCTTCATTGTTTGTTTCGCCTAAAGTAACAGCGTGATCTATCTTAGTTATGTTGATAAGAGAGGTTTCAAATTGTACTATCTTTCATTCTTGATTTTTCCATTTCCTCATCTAGAGTTTTTAAAAATGTTCTCTGGCACGTTGTGGGACAGAATTTATAGGGCATAACCGATTATCATTTTTCTACCGATTTCCGATTCCGGATTTTGGGCATGAAATTTTTCCGATTCCGGATACGATTCAATTAATCGGAAATACTAATTCCGTATTTTTTTTCCTAAACAATTTCATCTTCCGTTTCCGGGTTTCTGGTATCTGGTTTTGTCGTGTCTAGCATGCTAGTTAGTACTTTACCATATCCAGCTTCATTTCCGGTTTTTTACCCGCCAGTTCAAATAGATTGTCTCACAGCGTGGTTGTGTTGTCCATATTGACTTTTCTGACTTCTTATTTAACTTTATTAACGCACTATCGAATGACACGCAGTGTTAGACACGGTGCTTTAGAAATACAACTTTATTATTTTTATTATCCGAATCGGTCGTTCCTGCCTTGTCCGACTCCGATTAATCGGAATTTCATACTATCCGGTGGAATCCGATTTCCGGATCAAAAGTCGGTTATGCCCTAACAATTTAGCAAACCTGTTTTCAATGGAGAAAGAACAGCTATGTCTACTTCAATTATGAGATAAATTGCATCAACAACAGCTATAGCAGGATAGGAATTCTTGTAGTAGGTGATGTCTGTCCCATAACCATTTATTTTAAACATCGACCAAACATGAACAGTACGATCGGTGTTGAATTGATAATTTGCTTATTTGCTAACATCATGCAACTGAAACTCATTGGTATTTGTTTGTTATCTTTGATTCATGTGTCAAAATGAAGTCTTGACGTTGACAGCAGACAACCTTATAAAGTCATATTGTGCTGCTTGTAGTGATCGGATGTAAGTTTGATGTTATTTTAAATATGAATTTATAGCATCGCCCCATGGTATACAATTACTTTTCTTTACTATATATTATACATTATATCTAATTGAACTTTCATATAATTAGACTTTTGCTAATAATTTAATGTTAAAATTAAGGCAAATAATATTAGAGACAGAACTATTTTATAATGGAACAAACAAACGTTAAAGTCAATAACATTTATGAATTTGTGAAGCACCAGATATTTTCTAATTACGAAGCAAGCTTAGCAGGTGTTATATACAGTTGTTGACTGAGAAAAGCACTCAGTAAGGTCATCAATACAGGTTACATACAAAGTGGTAGTATAATTCCTGACACTAAAAAAAGCACAAATGTATAATTAACAAATATTCGTATATGAGTGCTTTTGTGGTATGATAGATGATGTTTTAGTGATTGATCATCTTAACTTTGATACGAAAGATAATAGGATTAGAAACCTAACAACTAAATATTCAGTATTTTTTTGTCAATGCAAGTGACCTTGTATTTGTTGGCATCATTGTTTCACCCCCCTGTTATGTCGTGATTTGTTTATATTCTGACAAACAAATAAATATTCACATTTTATAGAACATACAAATATGATGTGTCACATATAGTTTATATTATCATGCATTTGTCATTCCAATGGCTGCATGCATTATTGGTATCATTATTTCACTGTCTACTGATTTGGTCTGATCATCTCCTGCTGCATTGTATTAGGACTGTTTCCTAAAACATATTGTATTTGTCTTCTTCTGTTAGGAAAGCTAAAGCGACTTCGCCCTGTAATTTCATTTTTACCGGAACATTGAGTGATCATCGGCTTCCTCGCATTGGCCATGTAATTGATCGTAAATAAAAATGTTACATATCTGACACCCAGTACAGCTGCCATGGCTGCTGTCTTGATAATCTTGTTATTGCTACTCATCTGATGATATCTATGTGCTCCTAAAATACAAAATGACACTGAATATTTCCAAGGCATTCATATTGGAAATCACTGGTTATCCTAAATTAGACGTCTAATCAACATAGTATTTTCACCCAAAGACTTCTTATGTCCATTTTTGTCTGAATGAAATGTATGTCAACCTTGTGAATGGTGGCCATCGTGAAAATGTTGTTACATGAAGTTTTCACCAAAAAGACTTTTGGAAGCAAATGTAACATACCGGTATTTAGCCTTTGAATATCAATAACTTTAATCCAAAGAATGAAAAGAAATAACATAATATATTTGCTTCATCAAAGGACTTTTTTCTTCAGGGTTTGACTGTTAAAATATCTGGCTCCGATACAATAGCATCAGTACATACATTAGTAAGAACAGAATGGAATTTACTGGAATTCATAGTTTAATAACTTCTCTCGAGATTTGATGAAACGACTCATGACCTTAGTAAGCGCTTGTAAGGTAATATGAATGACACCTGTGCAAAAAAAAGATATATATTTTGTGCACTCATTAGGGTATCACCATAGTTGGATTAACTTCGTTTTTATCAGTAATGGTTTGATATATACTCAACTGAGGTATAAATAGGTACTTAGTTAAGAATGTATTAATTTATTCTGGTTATTAGTAACTAAATTTGTACTTTTGTGTTTCTTGTCAAGGCTCATTTTTACCAAACATTACCAGACCCGAGATGGGGAGTGGTCTCAGGATTTCCTGTTCCTTGTCTGCTGATTCAGGACAAGTAGCTCTTTACAGTGATACCCTAAATTCAGTACTGACACAGTGCAGACTAGATCTTGAACGATGTATACCTTCCTCTTATGGAGATTGGCAAAATCCAGTGTACACCTTTGGAGTTGCCAATGGTGCAGTATGGGTGGACATTTTATCATTAAACAGAACAAGAGACGAGGGGTTCTGGCATTGTTATGAGTCCGGCAATAGGCAAAACAATGAAACCCTAGTCCTAACTGTGTATGGTAAGTTTTTTCTCTCTCTCTACTTCTGCTGTCCCATCCTGCTCGTGATTGGGAGTATGCCCACTGGGCTCAGTCTATGGAAGAGGAACATATCAATAGCGACCTCTTATCACAACTAATACTTAAGTTAGATAGGGCCTGCCATCTCGGGATAAGTAGTTATGTATGCTACTATTGGTTACTGAACCGCAAATACACAGCAATGATAATAATAATAATAGTAATGACTTTGTATAGCGCTTAATCTCTAGAAGCTATAAACGCTTTACACCATTAGAAAACACATATAACATAAAAAACATAATGAGATGATTATAAAAGAGCACCATGATATTATAAACAGAAAATATGTAGAAACTATTTAAGGTAGGAAACATTATTAAGTCTTTACTTTGTTCTTGCAGTCGAAATAAGTGCAATTTATGAGCGTTCTCTGTGTCTTTGTGTTTAAGTTCAGTTGGCAATTTGTTCCACGTGGCTTGTTCCTGGTATGCAAAATTACGTTGTTCATATGACTTTGTTTTCATAGTGGGAATGTTGAGTGTACGATTGTCAGGAGAGGAGGGTAAGTACCTTGCTGGTGTGTATACATGGGTGAAGTCAGATTGGTATGTTGGACTCTAGTCCGTCAGTGAAATATAGCACAGAGAACAAATATTGTGTTTGATTTTGGATCGAATGAATAGCGAGTGTAGGGGACAGATGATCTAAGGATGATCAGATCAGCTGTGTTTTGAAATTTTTGAAATTTCTGGAATAGATATTGAGACGAGCCAGACAAAAGTGAGTTACAATAGTCATGTCTTGAAATTACTAATGAACACACATGTGTTTTAGTGGCATCAGCTGAAAGATACTTCTGAGCTCAAAAACTGCAGACGGTTGAGAGAACTGTCCAGAGTAACTCCTAGATTTCATGCTGACTGTAAATTTAATGTTGGTGTTACTGACATTTATTGTTTGAGGTAAAGGACGTGAATGAGAAAGTCTTTGTGTTGTGATCAGAATGGCCTCAGTTTTATCATCATTCATCTACAGCTTGTTAATGTCATCCATGATTTCACATGAAACATGCACCTCATCACACATTGGAAGGTAGCATCAACTTCATTTGGGGGTGGGGCTAGATTTGTATATTTGGGTGTCATCAGCGTACAATTGGTGAGACACAGGATGATGATGTATGACATTTGAGAGCAGTAGAGTGTATATAATGAAGTGAACGGGTCCAAGAACAGACCCCTGTGGAACAGCGCAACATAAAGTAACTGGCCATAAGGAAACATCATTTGCGGACACAAGTTGTCTCCTTTAGTAGATGATGAAGTACTATATCATGGTCTATTGTGTCAAATGCTGCAGACAAATCAAGCAGGGTGAGAACTAATTTTTCCACTATGCAAAGCAAAGATAATGGAAGAGTTGTGTCAGTACTGCCCAAACCAAAATGCATCCTTGTGGTTAGCATGCCGCAAATGTTGCGCCAAGCTTTGATCTTCGAAATAAGCTTTCCATTGAATATTTTCTGCAATATTTACGGAGTGTGCACATTGTTTTAGATCACAAAGAGCACGTGATATCTGACCACCTTCCTGTCTTTACTTTCTTTCGTACGGTGACATTTGGGACAGACTTCAGACTGTCTATGAAAATAAATAACATAGCTTGGAATAAATTAGACGCCGATATCTTGAATAACTATCAATATGATCTAGACCTTCACCTGAAAACGTTAGATATACATACTATTTCTGAAAATGTTGATAGATTTTACGGGCACATTGTTAATGCAATACAGCAGTCAAGTGACATCGCGGTTCCAAAGTCTAAATTCAATTATCATACCAAACCATAATGGTCAAATGAACTCAAAGAAGCACATAAACTTCAAAGACAAGCTAGTTATATTGGATAAAAGAAGGAAGACCGAGGGTTAATCAATATAATTCTTACAGAAAATATAAAGATAAGAAAACATACTTTAGAAACCTTCAAAAACTAGCTGTGGAAAAGCTAAAGCGACTTCGCCCTGTAATTTCATTTTTACCGGAACATTGAGTGATCATCGGCTTCCTCGCATTGGCCATGTAATTGATCGTAAATAAAAATGTTACATATCTGACACCCAGTACAGCTGCCATGGCTGCTGTCTTGATAATCTTATTATTGCTACTCATCTGATGATATCTATGTGCCCTAAAATACAAAATGACACTGAATATTTCCAAGGCATTCATATTGGAAATCACTGGTTATCCTAAATTAGACGTCTAATCAGCATAGTATTTTCACCCAAAGACTTCTTATGTCCATTTTTGTCTGAATGAAATGTATGTCAACCTTGTGAATGGTGGCCATCGTGAAAATGTTGTTACATGAAGTTACATGAAGTTTTCACCAAAAAGACTTTTGGAAGCAAATGTAACATACCGGTATTTAGCCTTTGAATATCAATAACTTTAATCCAAAGAATGAAAAGAAATAACATAACATATTTGCTTCATCAAAGGACTTTTTTCTTCAGGGTTTGACTGTTAAAATATCTGGCTCCGATACAATAGCATCAGTACATACATTAGTAAGAACAGAATGGAATTTACTGGAATTCATAGTTTAATAACTTCTCTCGAGATTTGATGAAACGACTCATGACCTTAGTCAGCGCTTGTAAGGTAATATGAATGACACCTGTGCAAAAAAAGACATATATTTTGTGCACTCATTAGGGTCTCACCATAGTTGGATTAACTTCGTTTTTATCAGTAATGGTTTGATATATACTCAACTGAGATATAAATAGGTACTTAGTTAAGAATGTATTAATTTATTCTGGTTATTAGTAACTAAATTTGTACTTTTGTGTTTCTTGTCAAGGCTCATTTTTACCAAACATTACCAGACCCGAGATGGGGAGTGGTCTCAGGATTTCCTGTTTCTTGTCTGCTGATTCAGGACAAGTAGCTCTTTACAGTGATACCCTAAATTCAGTACTGACACAGTGCAGACTAGATCTTGAACGATGTATACCTTCCTCTTATGGAGATTGGCAAAATCCAGTGTACACCTTTGGAGTTGCCAATGGTGCAGTATGGGTGGACATTTTATCATTAAACAGAACAAGAGACGAGGGGTTCTGGCATTGTTATGAGTCCGGCAATAGGCAAAACAATGAAACCCTAGTCCTAACTGTGTATGGTAAGTTTTTTCTCTCTCTCTACTTCTGCTGTCCCATCCTGCTCGTGATTGGGAGTATGCCCAATGAAGGAAGAATTATCTTTCTAATTACATTTGCAGCAACCAAAGGATTTAAACCATTCGATTTAATGCCAATACCAAACAAACTGTGAAAAGATTTTTTTCCTTTATTGCATTCAACGAGTATTGCGTCATGCGACGTCAGCTTTGAGTTAATCCGGTGACCCAGTTGTGTTGCTGAATCAGTAACCGGTAAACATGACGGGACGAGATACCATTTCAAATTGATATAATTCTTGTATAGGGGACCAAAAATAATAATGTATGACTTTGTGACACTAAGCTCGAATCGCCACTTATTACTGTAGTCATATGCTGTAGCTAAAAGCTATGTGACCACGTGACCAATTCCATCTTATGAGATCCTTGACACTTACTGGGCAATTAAAACTAAGTCTAAAATGGGTAAACTTTAAACTTTTATGTTTATGTTTTTTATTTAGATAAGCTGTCATTTTGGAAATATGGAACTCTTTGTATTTTAGTGCTTAGATTGCAATCAAGAGTCAGAGAGTCAATCTATAAATAGACTTTCAAATAAATCACAGTCCAGGAATTTCAAAGTTGGGTCAAATAGAAATCCTATTGGAAAATATCATCTGATCAGTTGTTTTTATTTTCTTAGTGATTACATTTTCAAATTCCTTATAACTAAAAGTTTTGTGTTTGTGCGATGCATATTCCATCAATTGCCTGTTTTGTCACCAGTCTCAAATTGGAAGTTTTTTGTTTATATGCTAATACATGCTTTATATTTATACTTTTTGTCTTTTTCATATTTTGGTTTGCATAGATATAACATAAGATTTGAATGATTCACAGATAGTGACCCAGAGGCTAAGTCATGTATGTGTGTAGCTTGGGATGTGGTGGTGATGGACAAAAGGCCTATTCAATTTCTTATATGAATTTACCTCTCTACGCTCTACCATTTTTAGTTATTTATATCACATGGGGATGCCAATAATTTCCATCTTAGAAACAGTAGCAAATGAGTAAGTGGTTTTGGTATGAACGGACATTGAATCTGTTGTTACTTTGTACATATGAGTATGTATCTCCATGCCAAATATGGTCTATTACTATAGTAATAAGATGGACATCTCATTGGTTTCTGTAACACAGAAACTAACTCCAGTTAGTGGGGATCAATCTCAATTGGACATCTGATTTTAGTTTTCATACACAATAAGTGTTTGTATAATTAATGTTTCGAACAATCTTTAGATTCTTTGGAAAATGTGTAAAGTAAAAGTGTTGATATAACGTAGAATGTAAAATATTTAATGGGTGGGAAACTCTGTATCTCTATAGTTTTCAAGTTACAGGCCATAAGCATAGTCCCATGGAGATGGGTCTCTGTTGAAATTGAAGGGCAAATTTCAGCTGCATAATTACATTGATTATATCAAAAAACATCTCAGTGGTTTTCAGTTCAGTTAATCAATTTTTATTTTAAGATATTGTAGCAGTAATATCATTTTTGGACCTTTTGATCACCTCCCAGGGATCAGTGTATTTGTGTTTGGAGTTAGAAACCTATGTGCCACTTCACATCGAATAGTGGCAAGTTTTATTAGGTTTTATGCATTACAGATTGTAGCAATCATAAAGTCTCTGATATTGTTTTATAAAGTGTGTCGATAACTAAAGTCTGTGTTTTGTTTTGAATGATATTTATTGGAGTTCACACAGTGTAAACAAAGTTAAATTTTCAAGGTGAACAAATTATGTTTTCATACTTTTAACCGTGACATTTATTATCAGTTAGAAAACATTTACAAAGAAAGAACTATTTTTTCACTGGTAAAACCTGTACTTTTGTAAGAATCTCAATGTTATTTATATACAATCTTACCTCATTTTATCAACAACATGTATATTTAGCAATAACAAACATGTACAATAAATTGAATTTGAAAAAGAACAAGGCTTTATATACAAACTAATTTATTTGGACATATGGTTGCTGCTTCTATTGAACAACAGTTACAACTATACTTTAGCTATCAATAACCAGTCTCAATCAGGTGGGGCACTTGTTTATTGATCAAATATATTTTTCCTACACCTACTTGTATTAATATAAGAATGGATTAATTAGATTAGTATGTGTTTGTATGTTATCAACAGTAGTTAATAAAGTGTCATGCCAAAATCACCTGCCAAAAAAAAACAAAATCTTCCCTGCAGTCCATTTGTCCATTTCCAATTTCGATGAAATTATTTATAGCAATACGTCTGTATAAATGATGGCTGCATGCACAAATTTCAGTATAAAATTTCAATAATAGATAGCAGGTTGAAATTTAAGGTACAGCTTAGCAGTGAACCTTTTTTTTAGAGGAGATACTTTAAGTATAGATTTCAGATAAAATCATATTTGTTGTTTGTGACAAACAAGTACTGCTACCTTAATATGTTTGAGATGAAAAGAATCTGTAAAAAACAAAAAAAAAAACAACAACAACAACATACATTATGTGTGCATATCTCCTCAAATAACTAAGATAAATAAACTCTTACATCAGATTCAGATTTCCCAGTTCACAGGTATGTAGTCAAGTCTGATATTAGCATACTAGAAAAAGTTACTGTCACATGAAAATCATTTGTGTTAAAACTAAGTTCAGATAAGAACTGTGCTCCTTATTTTAATGTCATAAATAATAAGGAACATTTACTCAAATGTTGTACGCAGTCATCATGTACATAGATGTAAACCATGCAGGATCAAATTTCATGGAAATCAGAGATGACCTCCTGTGGATATGTTGGTTACTTGGAATGGATTGACACTACAATTTGTTTATAATCTTAATGCATATAGTTACAATAATATTTTGCTGTCTTTGCTGTATCTTAGGTAAATACCATGTAGCATGAAAGACAATGTAATGAACTTGTTCTAATTATAATTCATAAGGTTCTCCAGGAGGAGTGAGTCTGGTGACACCTTTGCCACCTGTTGTGGAGCTAGCTGAGATCTCCATCATGCTTCAATGTAAGACAGATAGCTGTGAATATCCAGAACCATCTATAACGTGGTATTATCAGGTAACTATGTACATGTTTTATCAAGCCAGTTATATTGCTCCTTGTGGAAATTGTATGAAGAAAAAGGTGTGTATCACTACCAATAAACAAACGACCAGAACTAGTTTCTGAAACTCAGTTTCCACCTATCAAAACATTTTAACATCAGTTTGTTTATGTATTAATGTATAATATGAAATCTGTATACAATTATAATATGGAAATTTAAAATTTGTTTTGTAAAATAAAAGAAAAAAAAGAAAGAGAAAAATATTTTGAGGCTACAGGTGAGTTCAAACCCTCAGCCTTCGGGGTAGGCATGCAATTCTTTAACCAACAGAGCAATGCAAACATTTCCAGTTAGCTAATGGAAACACAGCTTTCCGACATTTGAAAGTGAAGTTTAAAAAATCAATATTGATGCTCTTGAGCTATTCTGCTCAGTCCCAAATTCAAAGATATAAGGCTTCATCTGATTGGTTGATAACATTAGCAATTATCGTAAGAACACAGGTCACTAGAACTTGACCTCTATGTGGTCATTGTAAGATCTTCATATTGGACAGTGGAAGTTGAGATTTTATTTTAAGCTGGTTGATTGAGGTATTACAAAATACATACAAGCCCATATAGTCTACTTTCGTAAGATTTTAATCATAAACCAAATACTTAAACATTTGTCAAATAAATTAAATATCTTTGCTAATGCTAAAATGAAATACACATTCAATAAATAATAAGAAAAACACATTGCTTAGTTATCTTGATGTAAAGACATGACAATACAGTGGCAAAATACCATTTGGCATGGTGATTTGTATGCAGTCATAAATATTGTTGTTTAGCCTGATCCAAATGTCTTTGTGATTTTCTTCCTGCAAGTATGCATTTTGATTTTTTAACTGAAGTGGTGGCCTCATCTTGTACAGAGATGTGGGTGTGGCTTTAAAAACAATGCTTTTCTCTGATCGGCTATAGACATACATCACGAATTCTTCACTGTTCTGTATTATTGTGCCTTATGAATGAAATTCAAAATATGAGTAAATACAAGAATGTTTTTAACCTATTAGTTTATTAAACTATTTATACTGTTGAATTTAATAACAAAAACTTGTTTTCTTTATTCAGTGAAAAAATGCTGTGAAAACTTGTATAAACTGCTTTGATGTTTAGATAGTTTGCAAAGCATTAATGTATAAACTGCTTGGATGTTCAGACAGTTTGCAAAGCATTGATGTATAAACTGCTTTGATGTTTAGACAGTTTGCAAAGCATTGATGTATAAACTGCTTTGATGTTTAGACAGTTTGCAAAGCATAGCTGTATAAATTGCTTTGATGTTTAGACAGTTTGCAAAGTATTGATGTAAAAACTGCTTTGTTGTTTAGACAGTTTGCAAAGTTTGCAAAGCATTGATGTATAAACTGCTTTGATGTTTAGACAGTTTGCAAAGCATTGATGTATAAACTGCTTTGATGTTTAGATAGTTTACAAGGCATCGATGTATAAACTGCTTTGATGTTTAGACAGTTTGCAAAGCATTGATGTATAAACTGCTTTGATGTTTAGACAGTTTGCAAAGCATTGATGTATAAACTGCTTTGATGTTCAGACAGTTTGCAAAGCATTGATGTATAAACTGCTTTGATGTTTAGACAGTTTGCAAAGCATTGATGTATAAACTGCTTTGATGTTTAGACAGTTTGCAAAGCATCGATGTATAAACTGCTTTGATGTTTAGACAGTTTGCAAAGCATTGATGTATAAACTGCTTTGATGTTTAGACAGTTTGCAAAGTATTGATGTAAAAACTGCTTTGATGTTTAGACAGTTTGCAAAGTTTGTAAAGCATTGATGTATAAACTGCTTTGATGTTTAGACAGTTTGCAAAGCATTGATGTATAAACTGCTTTGATGTTCAGACAGTTTGCAAAGCATTGATGTATAAACTGCTTTGATGTTTAGACAGTTTGCAAAGCATTGATGTATAAACTGCTTTGATGTTCAGACAGTTTGCAAAGCATTGATGTATAAACTGCTTTGATGTTTAGACAGTTTGCAAAGCATTGATGTATAAACTGCTTTGATGTTTAGACAGTTTGCAAAGCATCGATGTATAAACTGCTTTGATGTTTAAACAGTTTGCAAAGCATAGATGTATAAACTGCTTTGATGTTTAGACAGTTTGCAAAGTATTGATGTAAAAACTGCTTTGATGTTTAGACAGTTTGCAAAGTTTGTAAAGCATTGATGTATAAACTGCTTTGATGTTCAGACAGTTTGCAAAGCATTGATGTATAAACTGCTTTGATGTTCAGACAGTTTGCAAAGCATTGATGTATAAACTGCTTTGATGTTTAGACAGTTTGCAAAGCATTGATGTATAAACTGCTTTGATGTTCAGACAGTTTGCAAAGTATTGATGTATAAACTGCTTTGATGTTTAGACAGTTTGCAAAGTATTGATGTAAAAACTGCTTTGATGTTTAGACAGTTTGCAAAGTTTGTAAAGCATTGATGTATAAACTGCTTTGATGTTTAGACAGTTTGCAAAGCAGTGATTTTGGTTCATACTTTGTTGAATTTAAAAAATAATAATAGTAAATCCTTAACTATACCAATTTTATAAAAAAAACTGCAGTTGATGAAGAAAAAGAAAGCATTAATGACCAGACAAATTACATTCACTTGGTTTTACAACAGGATGTTTGAAATTGTAGTAGAGGAGTGAACAGACCGTTTATTAGAGACCTCCATTTGACAAAATAAGTTATTTTTTTCTATTATCAATATTTCTTTTCTATTTGACAAAATAACAGTTTTTATGTTATCAAGTAAAGGGAGTGAACAGACCTTTGTTTAGAGACCTCCATTTGACAAAATAAGTTGTTTTATGTTATCAATATTTTATCAGATTTACAAATTATAAAGTTCTCGTGTTGACAGCAAACACGGTTTTCCGGGAACAAGGTCGCAATTAATTAACGTGTCCTCGGCTCTGATCAATTTATAGTTACAAATCCGTGTGGGATTGACCGATCACCACTAAAAATATTTCGAAATTGATTAAAGTCCATATAACCGCCATACCAGGTTTGCCAAATATTTCTAAATGTATGGGCATCGACTCCGTTAAACACACATAACAAATTGCAGTTATCTCAGATCACTTTTGGAATTTGTGAGTATCGTTGAGTGACATATATCACGTCAGTGTTTTTGTGTCGCCCTCGAGACAATATCCTAGCTGGATTTTTTGTTTATCTAATATTACATCATCGTATACAACAAGATTGTTAATGTTGTTATCTAAATCATCCACGAATGGTACCTCGTCAATATCTGTGATAAATTCAATGATATCCTTGCCGGTAATTTCTGCTGCTTTTTCGTTATAATCTTTAGCACTTGATAACAGAGTTGATCATCTACGTTAGGGGCAACCAAATAAAATTTGTCCCATTTCATGTGTCTCCTTATCATATCAAGTAGTAATTGTGTTTTACCACTCCCTGAGGGTCTGATTATAATCATCCGTATTGAATTGGATAGCATCGGATGATGTTTTACGGGTGTTTTTTCTTCAACGCGGAATAATCAATTACATTCATATCCATATAATAATATATGGATTTATATTGTGTGAAATGTAGACAGCGTACATCAACAATTGACCCGACAACCGTCACCACAAAGAATAATAGAGATGCTGTTACCAGCAAGTGTGTACAATGCGGGGCAAAAAATATCAATTTTAAAAAAATACGCGGTAGTGATATCACGAAATTAACGAAACTCTCAGGAACACCTTGGGTTAAGTATTCAGGTGGATATCATCTTCCAGGATATAGTTATTGTGGACTGGGAACAAGATTTGATATTGGACTTGATAACCCAAATAATTCTAATCCGGGTGAAGATCCAGTAAACTCTATCGATGAAGTATGTCGGATACACGATATAGCTTATCATAGTAATGATCTCCAACAGCGTCATCTCGCGGATGTAAGGTTGATCCACACGTTAAATTCTATTCCTGATAAATCGTTTAGGGAAAAATTAACATCGTGGTTGATAAAAACCGCGATAAAAGGTAAATTGTTGTTTATTATTCTCCGACAGGATACTTCATGGGTAGATCAGCCATCGATAAAGTCCCCAATGCTGCTAAGTAAATCACAAAACAGTTGCTGATTGGTTAGCCAAACAAGCTATATGGCAAATTTATTTACCTCGTTCGGAAAAAATTCAATATGCGCGTTTCGATGTCAATGTCCTAAATGAAGTTCATCAGGCAGACATTATTTCTACCGCATGATATAGTTAAAAACGTGTTTATAAATACGCGTTGGCGGTAGTTGATATCGCGAGTAGATACAAGGAAGTTGTGCCACTATCAACAAAATCATCATCTGAGGTTGCCTCTGCATTCAAAGGGATTTATTGTCAAAGATCTCTACGATATCCAAATCTTCTTGAAGTTGATCCCGGTAAGTAGTTTTAAGGTGAAGTATCGTCGATGATCAAACAACATAATACTGTAATTCGACGAGTTCACACCACAATTCATCGTGATCAGGCAATTGTTGAACGATTTAACAAAACTCTAGCTGATAAACTATTTCATTATTAATACTCGAAATAATTTATCAGTATTGGACGATCTCGTGAATGGGTGAAACGACTACCTGAAGTAATCTCATCAATAAACAATGATACAACTAGAATGATAAACATGAAATCTGTCATCGCGATAACAAAAAAATATATAAATAAAAAATCACTATCGTATTTACCATCTGAAATTTTACCTAGCAACTTCACAGTAAGATATTTATACGAACCTGGTGAACTTGAAGGTGGCACTAGAAGGTCAACTTGATCCGATATGGAGAATCACCACACATAAAATATATTATACGGTATCATCTAAGGACCGCCCAACATTATATAAACTAGATCATGCTGCAACACAACGGAATTTTACCAGGGAACAATTACAGTTTATACCAGATGATACTCAGTTATCACACAAAATCTCAAATAACAATTCTTTGAAGTTGATTTATTCAACGTACTCGTGACAAAGCTAGGTAAACTAAGTTTGACCACGATATGAAGTTATCAACGATCCACATAATTGTATCTTCGATGGTTAATCCCTGAGATGAGTGTATTGTCATCGCGTATCCTAACACCCTTTCAACCGCGGATATATCAACGTGTATAATATAGTTTAACACTACTTTAACTTGTTCACAACTTCCTGGGATATCAACGAGAATATTTTGTAGTCATGTATCCGATGGGCTATAACATAACGGTACTGGTTCTAACGGAAATTTCTCTTTTGTGAATTTTAAATAATTCCTCTTGAAGATTATCTCGTATTTTTTTGTCTGCTAACAACAACCAGATCTATCGGTGACCACATGTTCCAGAAATTGTTAAGGGGGGTTTAAGGAATCATTTAACGCTTTTTTAAGTATTGTATACGATCTCTGGTTGTAGTCTTATCGCGGATTTCAACGCGGTTAACTCTTTATCGAGGGACCGACGATCTTCATTCATCTCTTCGTAGTAGTCAACAGAATTCACTAACCATCGATGAGGAGATTCTCAGTTAATCGGTGTTGGTTGACAATGGTCACCACACATGATCACAGCGGTGATTTTCGTTAATAACCAACCGAGAATTTTTTTTAGATCACCTAATGTTACGGTACATGCTTCATCCCACATAATAAACCTAGGAATATTTTTTTTCCCCATGCGATCTTCCGTCCATGTATCTCCGTTCCATCCAAAGAAACTGTGATACGTACACGCGTTAACACCTCGAGATTGCATCTCATGGGCAAGACGATGAGTCGGAGTTAACACTATCATATCAGCGGTTTTCCCGAATAAATCGATTACTCGAGTTGTCTTTCCGCAACCTCGGGGGCCACTCAAGTTTTTTGGAGTGTAATTGGATCATTCAATGATGGGTACTCTGATATATCTCCGTTGATATCTTCTTTGTAATTATCTTCAATGGGGGGTATCGGCGGATTCATTATACTCGTGTAATCGCTCTTGTTTTACTCGCCATCTTCCCCACTCACCGTTACTTGAAAGGAATTCTACAATGATGTCAAAATGCTCCTCGTGGAAATAAAACGAATCAGTTGCAACTCTGACATCGATGTTAGAAAATCGATTTATCATCGATAATAAATTTATCGAGACATAAGCTAGCATAGAAGGTCTCAGATGAGTATGCTGCGACGATTTGCCATCGAGATATTCAACCATTGTACCTAATCGTTTCCCGTTAGATAACCACGCGGGAATTCTCTTTGTGTATGTATCATTTTTTATTGTGTTTGAGATGACAAAATCTATATTTGGCGTCGTCGAAGAATAATCTGGTGGTTTTTCTTTTATGATTATTTTTTCCACCCTGAGTAAAAAATTTCCGATTATCTTTCTACCTAGATCCTTCGCTTGACTCTCATCACACTTTTCGGCTGTTGGTAACCAAACCTTAGTTTGTTTCTGGTATGATATTATCGTCGTAGATACCGTCAACGAGAGTAGTGGTCCCTCGTCGAGGATATATCTTAATAATACTATCGGTGCCCATCTCTTCTATGAGAAATGTCTTCCTAACCACACATAAGTTATGGGGTGAGTTCCCTTAGCGAGTTTAAACGATGCTATTCTAGCAGATCCGCAGAGATCAATATCGGGAAATTCTCCGTAAATTGTCACTCTAGTCATCTCATGCGTAGGATGACCAAATCGTTCAAAGTATTCATGACATTCTCCCATTCCCAGAAAACTTCCTTGGTAACGTGCTGTCATATCTAAGGATTTCATATCTTCGAGATTATATTTTGTGTTCCATAGTCCACTGTGACCAACTTCTACACAACAGTCTTGAATATCTTCTATGAAATCAATGTGGGTAGGTTTCAACGAATTCTTTTCTCGGGCAAACTGAGCTGCAACTGATGGCACCGTAAAACATTTTTTTTTTAATCTCATCGGCGGAAAATCTTTGATTGATCTCTGATTGTCCATCGATATACTTCAACGCGAGGTTATTCATCTCTGTTTGAAGTTGTTCAGTACGATACAAGTCTCCATTGGTGTTAACAAATTGATCAAATTGTTCATCATCGCTGGTACTAAACAACCATACAGAAATCGGATCTACGCTATTTATTTCATGCATAGCATCAAACATATTACCGCGGTAATATTTTACTTGCTGAGAACTTGGAAATACTCGTACGGAATTATTCCATGCATGAGAATTATGATCAAAAATCTCGGTAGGAGTCCCTTTTGATTTGTAAAGTCCGGAATCGTGTAAAACCTCTCCGGTGATTGTTTTTACGATAATCGGAAAGTTTAATTTTTTTCTAGCACCGCGATATAATTTATTGACGCTCCATTCTCTCTAACAGATTTACCCCACGCGGTAATATTTTGTTTCCGTAAATCTGTCAGCCTGTTGCCTCGTTTAACATTTGTAAAATGTTCTGTGATTTGCTCTTCAACACAATTTAGTTTTGTTGAAGTTTTCATCTTCTGTAATTTGTTAATATCTGGGGTGTTAATTTTATAAAATCCGCACACAAGTGATGTTTCCGGAAAAGTACTGGTCGGCTATTCTAAAATTCATTCTTGATATAAAATTATTAGTTGTCTCCAAGTACGTTAAATGAGGTGGACTCATCACGATTAAACTTCCCGGGGAAACATTTGGGGAAATCGTGTACAGGATATAACCTTGATCCGCCCTTGATGGCGTTGACGTGCCAACGGAATTACTACCTAATACGGCATCGCAGATTACATGTATGGCAATCGTTGATGATATATTAACGGTGCCTGGTGTTATTTGTTGTTTTTATATGCTGAATTATTCCATCGTAGAATTTCCTCTGGAGGAATCGATTTATACCAACGCGCATGGATCAGTGGAAAGTATTCGTTAACTACATCAGTGAACGATTTTTTCATGGATGGTACATCGCATCCTGAAAATTTATAATAGGGTAAAGTTTTATCGGTTAATGAAAATAATCTTAAAAAAATCGTGTTTGGAAACGCTAGTAATATCTTGTTGAGATAATTCATCTCAGTAATAATTTGATTTAAAACCTCGTGTTTAGTAATTTTGTCACGTGTAATTGTTACATCAGCGAGAAGAGAACGTTGAAAAAAAATCTCGTAATTGTTGTAAATGCGTTTGAAATAATCTTTTGATGTTACCAAATCTAACAGTATATTGTATGTGGTAGTCCAACTTCCACGAGTAGGCGATTAAAACCGGCATGTTACAGGACCTTGTGTTGTGTACTCGAAACTCTGTTCGTTTGTTATCACACGATAACTTTTTGTCAAATCTGTTGCGGTCTTTAACGCGTGAAGAAAACCACCATCGGAGTAATCTAATTCAATTTCAGGAACAGATTTATCATCCGTGATGAAGTCAGATTTGTTTCGGTTCAGGTGATCTCGAGTGAACCGCAGGTAGATTTTTCAACCATGCTTTGTGGATCGGCGGGAAGAATTCATCGATAGTGTCACTGGGTATCGCCCGTAACCCTGGTACGCTATATCCTGAAACATTAAACGTGCGAATATCGTCTGCGCGTATATTATATTTTGTCGCAAAATCTGTTCTTGTTGCAGGATGAACATCAGCGATAATATATTGAACAAGTCGTACATTAAATTCATTTATATCGGCGATAATTTTATTACATACCTCCATGTATTTGATGACTTCATCTCGTTTGGGGGGTAATGTACTAATTTCAGTTATGAGCAAATTTTTAAATCTTTCAAAATCATCATTCATTTCTTTGAACTGTTTGGTAACATCGTTTTCATATATCACATAATATCTTTCATAGTCGATTCTTTTTCGTATAAAATAACCACCAACAAGACGATCTAGTGGTAACCAATATGTTAATTTATGACCACGAGGTATTTTTGGAATTGAGCGGTTATTATAATCATGATAATCTTCCTTCGTTGAAACATAATCAGATTTTTGGCTCCTATGGTAAATCTTTTTGCGTCGATGGTTCCGGGTGGGTGTTCGGGCCATCCTAACAGAGATCTGATCGAGTTATTATATATATCTACGATGTAGTCAGGTGAATTTATCTCTAACGTCGTCGACATCAATGGTTCCTGTCATTTTATCTCGATGGGAAATTTATCTTTTTCATCTTCGACAATTATTTTATGTTTTCCAGTAATAGTTTCAAGTCGGTTTATAATCTCCTCGTTGATATTTTCAATATCATATGCGCCAGTGTGTAAATGTATTCTGTGCCTTTCTGGTGTACCATCAGGGCCATTTTTATACGCGAACTTAAAACTGTTATTGGGCGGTTCACCATTGAACGGTTCTGATCTGACATTAGGCCAACTATAATAACATCTCAACAGAGTTAACGGTATTTCATTTGCTGGTAGCGGAGTTCGAAATTCAATGCTGAATTCTGGAGTTTTCGTTACCAACGATATTAATTTTGTTTTCCCTGGAATGGTATTTTCCGCTATTCGTTGAAATAGTTCCTGCGATGTTGTCATTGCTGTTGTTATTATTGTTATTATCTTTCTCTAATTTTGACATCACTGAATCGTACATGCTGACCATCTTCGTGAATTCATCGTCGGATATTAGTGTGTTTCGAGAGATGACGAGATCATTGAAGACAATTGCGAGTATGCGTTGGATACCGTGTGGAATTTAACCGTATAGTCGTGTAGTTTATGCTGAAAACACGATGATATTTTTTTATTGTTATCGCGGTTACTATTCCTGCGATGGTTGTCGCCGCAGATATACAAATTGGAACAACGATCGGGCAATCATAGTTACCGATGAGAGAATAATACCTGCACTGGTAATTACACAGGATATCGAGTAAACTTTTACATCAACGGTGGTGATTCTTCTTCGATATTTTTTTTATTTTTACGCGATATTCATCGGAGAGTGCTTCGAGTTTTTGTTGAAACTCTTTAACCTGATCATAGCGGTATTGCTGCGATGTCATTTTATTTTGAAAACACTGGTGTTTTTAAATCGTTAAATTTGATAGCAAATTTAATTCAGTTGTTTATCTTGATCCGCCACAAGTTCTATACACCATGATATTGGGTTTTCAGTCCTAATTAGAGTATCTTTGGTAGCCGTTAGTTTAATTTATGTTTTTATACCACTAGTTATACTACTACTAACAATGCTAAATGATATAACATTATTAAACCATTTTACGGTGAAAATTGCCTGATCATGGTTAATAGGAACACAACGCGCTGTAAAATTAAATTGTTGGTCAGAAATTATTGTTAATCGATACATACCAATGACGTCCGCATACAAATCTAACTTATTATTGGTATCCCTAACCAAATCCATCGATCCGTATTGAATCGTGAACACGTTATTTAAAATATTTTTCTTGTGAGGAATTTTTATTTTTACAAGTTTTTCTATCATTCTCGGCATATTATCGTTGATTATATCACTGGTCGTTTTAATATCAGCGTTGATAGCTTCTATTCGCAGATTAATCGCGGTTTTTTCATCGCTAATTATTTTAATATCTTCGATAGATTTCTTAATTTCTGGTAGTTTTATGTCAATTTTATCTATCGTTGATCCAAAAAATTTATCAACGATATTTTTGCGAAGGGTTGAAAACTGTTTTACGTGATCTTCATACCTGGACTGAAGTGTTGCAAACTCTAACATAGAAGTTTTTATCGTTGTAAGTGGTGGTTCGGTTACCCGTGGATCCCCAGAGAAGGTGTTTAGGGGATCTGAACATCGTTAATGGATTTTTGTAAACCCGTAAATGAGTTTATGTGTTCGTTATATTCATCACGTAGTTTTTTATGTCCTCGGCGGAGACTTTAACATCATCGATGGATTTTTGTAACCTTGTAAACACATTAAGGCGAGTATTGTATTCGTCACGTATTTTTGCCAAATTATCCATGAAAGTTTTTATAGTTGTGTTGCCTTCGGTGGATCACCAAAGAATGTTTGTGAATTCGTAAACGTATTTATTTGGTCACGTAATTTTTTAAAATTCCTCTATATCTGTTATCGATGAGAATAGATAAGTCTTTTCACTTGCCCGATAGTAACCCCTTCTTCGGTTCGACGCGATAATGATCTTCCCCAAATATCTGCCATGAGTTCATATTACACGTTTCTCTTTATAAGGTTATCCATCATGTACTCCTGTACACCTTTATGAGGTAATTTAGATGATATCGAAACCGCCGTTAGCATGTTAAGGACCTCTCGACCACATATCGGAGGATCATTTAATGCCTGCGTGGGTAACATTGAATACCAACGTGGAACCACGATCCAACCGTGATATATATGTAAGAAATTCCTTTGGCGGAGGTAATCCATACGAATCAAAATAAATAATTGATTTAGTATGTATCGCGTAACCCACCCAATGAATTCCAGGTCCAGTGTTATCATCGAGATTAATTATACCAGTTTCTGGGATACGTGGTTGTGTTGGTAATTGATCTTTCATGAATACAACTCTTTTACAGGGAGTTTTTTTACCGCGTCGATCAAATTAAAATTTGACATCGGCGATATCTGCGACATTGTTACTCCAGAAATTTTTTTTATAGCGAAAACGGACCTATGAAACCACCCTGTTGAGTCCCCAGTCCACTTCCGTATTGTTTTGTGTATCGGCTCCCTGGTAATCGGAACCCTTTTCCATTTTTTGTGTACCCTTTTCCAAAAATTTTACCTATAAGATTACTACCAACAGCTCCAGCAGCGCCTAATCCAAGAGCTTTAAGAGCATTGACAGCCAGTGCAGCGAGAGGAAATATTCCACCGGAATAAATCATATTGTTGACTGTAGCCTGTGAAAAAGTCAACTGAACTCCTGTACCCGCAGATTTTGCTTTATTGAAATGATTAAGTTGAGTTTTTGTCAACGACAATTTATTTGGTCCGCCTGTCACCTGTTCACGCTTCAAAGTTATCTTTGAGCCACACGTAACAGAATTTTTCGATTGTAGTTTCTTTACTTGACCAGGTGTCAATGTGACATTAACTTGACTATACGACATTTTTAGATAACACATCATCTAGTTGTTACATTGGAAAACGTTAGCGTTTCAATTACATATTTTCAATGAGTGCATTAACGATTCTCATCTTTCCACCACCACCCTTGAGTGTCATAGATTTATCGATAAGAATAACCACAATTGCTCTAAATCCTCTAGCGGGAGGAGCCCCCACGCAAGCATGAAATTTTACGTCAACGACTGAATGTTTAGATAAATCGAGATGTTGCAATGAAAAGTAGTAGATCGGGTACAGATTTTGAAAATCCCATTGTGATATCTGTAATCCAGTATCGATGTTTTGATCACGACCTATATAAGACCATAAACGATGATACACTCTACCTATTTGATTGTTAATGTAGTCGATAATAAGATTTACAGCGGGTTCTTGCTGATTACTTATTCGCAATGATATCTCACTGACACCACATCGATCAAATATCATTTGACTACGTAGTTGTAGACTATCATTAACAACTGTTGAATTTGTTTGTGTTCGTTCTAAATTTTGTAGCGCAACAAAGATATGTCTTGGCCCGGCAACATTTTTTGTTAGCGCGATCTGCCAAGTAAAAACACCACCAACAGTACTATTTGTGGTGGCGGATGTAATATCAGACCACGATAATAATGATTTTCCTCCATGATCCATAAAAGATAATCGAGTTTCAACATACAACGATGGAATCATTATTGGCATCCACAGAGCTAGTTTTGACTATTATTTTACCATGAGGAACAAGAGCATCACCTTGCCAAAGAGCATAATAATTGGTTTGTCTTCGCATAAGCACTACAGTATGACTGGCACCAAAGATAACTTTTCTGATATCTCGGCAAAATCCAAATATATGAGACAAAGGAATCAAAAATCTACCATTGGCGTCTATCATCTTTTCTCGCGCTGCAAATCCTGGATTTTAAGTATCATTTCCACTAATAATTATACTCTCAACATCAGTATCAGTAGCAGGAGCTGTATGTAATTTTGGTCGTCTTATATTAAATTAAATATGATTAGCGTTATTGGTGATCCTTTGCAAACGTCATTGATTGACCCGCAGACTTAATAAAATCATCATAATATCTAGCTAGACCCATTATTGTGGTTGCAACATCAACATCGTTATCGATGGATTCGATTCTGGTAGAATTAATTATATACTGTGCACCACTAAATAGCGCCATTATGCCATTGTTGACAAATCCTATCTGAGTAGTAACAATGTTAAGATAAGGATTACCATTAGCTAGTGTTAGTTGTCCCTCTATCTCGATGAATGCCTCACACGGCAAAAAGTATTTAGATGTATCATCGAATCTAAGTTCAATTCATGATCTTGCATCGTGGATCGGAGCGCTATTCGAAAAATATTGATAGTCGCGTACAGAATCATTTTTTCATACAGGAGCATCCACTTCAAAGGCATCATCTATCTCATGTTTAAACATTTTATTATATAGTCGTTGATCTAAATCATAATCTTCTTAGACCAGAACCAGCAACTGATTGTAAGCTTTGTTTTGCTATTTCATTGATTACCTTACTTACCTGAGGTGGCATCTGATTCGTAGACGGTAATTTTACTGGCTTTTTTCTTCTCACCAACGACATAAGTTTTTCCTTTGCGGCATCAAATGCGCCAATAGCAAGATTACCAACCCTGCTACCGACTTCGCTACCAATCTTATCGCCGAGAACTCCAATAGCCTTTGACACTATTTTTTAACTATTAGGTAAAACCTTTGGAGCAATTCTAGTAAAAAGCCCAGAGACAACATCGCCTAATCCATCACCGTAGGTCACCTTGTACACAGGCAATCGTGAACTTATGACTTAAACAGGTCTTGCTCTCTTCATCCAACGATATCTAATTGGATGACAAAATCATTAATCGCTGTAATAATCATCAGTAAGTTCATCGATAAAACTACGATATAGTCCAATATCCATTACACGACCTTGAAATAGTCGTTGACAAATTTCAGCTGCCTCGTTAATTATCTCTGGAGAATTATTTCCAGCTCGTTTTCCCCCGATGAAGACTTCTAACCGTGATATATCATCAAGGATACTTCTTGAACATTGCATATCATCACCGTGATATCCCAAACCCGACTTTCCAGGTATACTTTTGCGTAGGATCAACTTCAGCTTTTATTTCTATTTCATCTGGTAATTGTTCCACATATGGCGGTGGAAAAACTCCCTCTCAAACATTTATTATTTCCTTATATTTAGAAAAACCTTTATCTGTTTTATAAGTTTTTGGTCCACCATATCTTGCCAAATATATTTTTTATACCATTTTCCAAAAGAATTTATCAGTCGGTTATGTATAGTTTTTATATATTTTGTTTTATTTTTAAAATTCTTATGAGCAGCATCAGCTAAATCTTCCACCGTAGAAATATGTTTAATATCATCAAACAATTTTTGTGTAAATATATCATCAGGTTGATATACCCTTCCCGCTTTGTGAACATCTACTGATTTGGGTTGTGCTGCTACTACATCATCCGGAAGAGTTTTTAAAGATTTCTTATTTTTTTTAATAGTTTTTATGTTACCTTTGCAGTTTCTGTACCAATCTTTGCAGTTTCTGTACCAATCTTTGCAGTTTCTCTACCAATCTTTGCAGCTCTGTACCAACTTTTTCAGTAGCGGTTACAACCTTTTCAGTTACTACAGTTATCGGCTTAAATAATTGTTCAGTATCAGTAGTAAAATCTACCTTTTGTTGTTGTTGTCATTGCAAATTATCTCTAAAAGAATCTCTTACATGGAGAAATTTCTTGATCGTGGCCAACCGTTCTCTAGTTAATCTAGTTATTTGTGCTTCTCTAACATTTGCCATGAATCTTTGATTATGTATAAAATTTACGGTTAATTAATTCAAGTTGAACACATTAACTGATATACAGCAATCTGTAATAATTAATACAAATCAAACATCAGACAAATTTACATGATATTTATATAAATATGTGAAACTATAGTAATGATCATGATTCTAATAAATCAGGTTATCTATTTACAGAAGGGTCCCAACCCAATTTCCCTTAGTACAGGAATGATCAGAAAAAGTAACAGTACTGAGAATTGTATTCAACAGGAATTGATCCACTCCAGCAGTCTGGAGTTGTCACGTGGCACAAACTTTCCTGGTAACATACCCATGACAGTCAACCTGCTATGTGGTATTACACATCATAGCCTTAATGGAACCAAATTCTCTGACATCTCGAACAATGTCATATTTGCAGGTGAGATACCAATAATCTAAATTTTTTGACTGTACGTATAATTTGCTTGTATATTTCATAGAAGTTCTAGCTGCAGAGTCATTGAATACTTAATTATATATAGTCATTTTGCCTTCTCTAAAAGTAATGAAGAGAATATGTCAGACAATAATTAGAAAAATTAAATGGGCGTGCACCTACATGCAAGTGTGTCAAATGTGGTACAAACGTATAAATCTGTATCTCTTTTAAAAAAAGGTGTGATATCACTGCATCATTATTAAAATTAGCAGGAACTCCATGGACTATATACCAAGGAGAAAACATCTTCCTGGAATATAATTATTGTGATCCTTGAAGCCATCTTGATATTTGACTAGACAAACGAGATCAGCTTTAGAGTACTCAGTAAATGGTATAGATCAAACATGTCTAGTTCATGATGTTGTGTGTAAAAATAAAGATTCACAACAATGACATAATGCAGACATGAAGTTATTTCATGTGTTACTTTCCATTAAAAATGTCTTTCAGAGAATCATTAGCTAATTGATTAGTAAGATCTATGATTAAAGGTGAATTATTGCTAGTGGCTGGTAATTAATCAGCCGATTATTATTATAATCAAATTGATTTATTATAGCCCTTTTGGAATGTCCCACCCAGTCACATTATCCTGACACCAGTCTGACCAGTCATAACACTAACGTCTGAACACCTAGTGAGGCAGCTGTTAGTACCATTTTGATAGGTCTTTGATATGACTCAACCAGGTGAAAACCCATGGCCTTTCACATCCGAGGCGGATGCTCTATACCTCTCATCATTAGCTTTGGCTGTGGACAGAATATAGTTTTCTCCTTTATCTTTTATTATTCATTAGTCAGCAGCATAGCAATTGCTTGCGCATGTCCCAGGATTACAGCAAGCTGTGTAGACACTATGGCGAAACATATTTTGGTGTATCATTCATCTTGTAATTTGAGTTATACAGCTTGGCTTTCAGATGTTCATTGACCTAAACAAATGCTAGCTCTACTTTATCTTTTTCACTTCTTGAACTTCTAGAGGTAAATTGTCAATAAAGAACCAATAACCTTTTTATGTACAATTCCCACATGTATAATATCCAAAGAAATTTCAGCCACAATATATGGACAGGTAGAGCAGCGACTAGTAAACTAGCTGATGCAGCTTATGTTACCTGTTCTGTTTCTGAAAATTGGTTAGCGAGACAAGCAATGTGACAACTTTATCTACCACCACCTAAATATTATTAATACGCATATTTTGATGTCATTGTACCTAATGAAGTTCATCAAGTGGATATTTTGTTTTTACCTCATGACACTATTAAAATTGATAGACATGAATACACATACAAATACTTGTTAACTGTTATTGTCATTGCAAGTAGATATAACGAAGCAGAGCCATTATCCACTAAAATAGCTGTTGAAGTTTCATATGCTTTTGAACGAATTTACCAACAAGGACCCTTGCGAGGTTCTCACTTTTTACAGATCATGGCAACGAATTTCTTCATGCATTATCATCTCAGATGAGAAAACATAGATGCCTAAGTATTAGACGAGAACCTACCAAACTTCATCGCGATCAGGCAATTGTTAAATGATTTAATTTGACACTTGCTGAGCAGTTATAATGATATCAATATGCAAAGGAAATATCCATGAACAAAATTATGAAAGATATTGTTCCATATATGGGTTGCAAGATTACCAAGTGTGATAGCTGCATTAAATAATGAAATTTCTTATGCAATTTCAATGAAACCCATTAATGTGATCAAATAAACATACCAATGCAACGACATGAATCTTTTAAGTCATTATTAGCCATTATTACTGTGAGATATTTATATGAACCTGGTGAACGTAAAGGTGGTAAAACAGATGAGAAAACCTTTCGTTAATATTAGATGAGGACATACCACAAATTATTGTGATCAGGCAGTTGTTAAACGATTTAATTGAACACTTGCTGAGCCGTTATTTGGATATCAGTATGCTAAGGAAATATCCATGAACAAAGTTATAAAAGATATTGTTTATATATATATATATATATATATATATATATATATATATATATATATATATATATATATATATGGGATGCAAGATTACCAAGGTTGATAGCTGCATTAAATAATGAAATTATTTCTGCAATTTCAATGAAAAATGCTAGTGCGAAACACATTCAGTAAAACCTGTCGTGAGAGACCACCGCTATGAGAGACCATCTGTCTTGAGAGACCAGAATCTCCTTGCACAGACTTATTCATTAAATAGTTGTATGATCTGTTATGAGAGACCACCTGTCTTGAGAGACCATTATTGTTTGGCAGAAGGGGCGGTCTTTCATGACAGGTTCTAATGTACCAATACAACGACATGAATTTTTTTTAAACCAGTAGTAGGCATTGTTACTGTCAGATACTTATATGAACCTGGTCAACGAAAAGGTGGTAAAAAAGAGTAACTGATCCACTTAGGAGTGTGACAACACCTAACATTTTACAGCACATAAGATTCATGGGTGGACCAGCAATTTGTATATTAGATTCGACTGCTCCTCAGGGAGGTTTTGTACATGAATAATTACAGGTAATTTTTGAAGATACACAGCTACCACCATCTTCACATTTGTGAACTAGCGCCTCGACTTCGATCATCACAAGACAGGTTAGCCTCACATTTTCACATGTGTGACCAAGACATCCTTCAGTTCTATCGACGATAAATTATCTTCGATTATTATTTTAATATTGACACAACATTATTGTGTTACAACTTGCACAATTATTAGTATGTTGTTGTTTTATTGTCATGATAAATTAAGCATCAATATCAACGTCGTGTTTTTTGTGTGTGTTGTGTCATGTTGTATATAACTAATATTTTCTTACTACATCTTTGAGAAGTACTTTGCTGTTATTGCCAGTTTTTTGATTACGTTTGTCTGTGAAGTCTATGATAACCAAACGCATTGAGATAAATAAATTGCCATTGCATATTGTAGCATTCTAGGAGTTTTGTCGAAGATCCTGGTATATCAACTTCATTGTTTGTTTGAGTGTATCTGCTGGGCGATAACATACTATAAAGTGCATTATTTAATATTTCTTTCCTTTGTCTCTCTGACAAGTCTGTGAGATGGGTTGGAAATATTAAAATAAAAATATTGCGAAAATTTGATCTCGCAAGTTGTTTCACCAGAGCCTCCAGAAGATAAATTATTTTATGTCTAGTCACAGAATTATACATTGATGAAGCAATTGACAATTTTTATATTTTTTTTTGTCTAATAAACATCTTTGATTTCAAACGTCGGTAGATTCGAAATAATTACGTAACATTTCCTCTTTTATTTTCAATTTGCCCCATGATACATCATCAGCATTGCTTATACAAACTTGTTTAAGCAATTCTGAATATTTTCGTTTGATATAAAATAAATCTCTAGCGAATCCTATCACTTATTTAGGAAATATGTCTATCCTCGATAATAAATTTATGAAAACATACAAGTGCATTGAAGATCTACAATGAGTAAACTGCAGTGAGTCGCCATCAATGTAATTAACAATTGTAGCTAATTTAGTTCTATTAGACAAGTAAGCATTTTTTCGACTTACAAACACTTTTCTCTTTGTTGCATCATAATAATTTATGTAAAGTGCGTGATTTAATTGGTTGCATCACTTATTATAAAATCAAGATCAGCATCCATAATCAATCTTGTATAATGTTGCTTGCGAACATATCATCCTCCATGCGTCTATTTACTGATTATTCTTCTGCCATCTGAATATTTCTTTTGCTGTTGTAACCAAATTTATTTTTGCAGATGATATCACCACCATTAAATCTTCAATTTTGTGGAAATATTGTTACTGCATTAGTGCATGTGCATTATGATTAATTGTATTTATCAAAGTTCCTTTTGATTTATACTTTGATTTGTTCAAAAGCTCTCCTATTATGGTATTTACTATTATTGGAATTTTTCATTTCCTTTCCAGCTCAAGAACATTTTCATTAGTCGCTCCAGTGTCTAGCTGTTTCTGCCCAATCTTCTAATTTGTTCACATCTTTTATCTGTTTGACCATTTCCACGTATAGTATTTGTAAAGGGTTCAATTACTCATTTGGCTACACAATTTATTATTGAAAATTTCATTAGTTTTAGATCATGAATGTCAGGTTTATCATTATACAAATATAACATGTAAATAACCACGGTTACAGGATACGCTCATTCATAATACAGTTTGTCAATACCAGCCAACATTCCTGGTTTGAAATTTTTACTCAGTATCGCAAATTTTTCATTATGAAGGTCAGGGTCACGCTTGTCAGGGATAATCCAAGTAATATCATCTCTATCTGCTAATACAATAAATTTTCTTTTGAAAACTAGGATTCTCAAGATAATTATTAATCGTTGCCGCTCGGTGATCATTTATAGTAGCATTGATAACATCATTATTGTATATGTTTTTGCATGTTCACCACACATGATATACACCATCGTTGTGAAATTCTTTCTTAGTGCCATGAATACTTTCAATCATTTTAATCGACAGATCAACCAGAGCTGGCCTCCGCAAGTCAGGGATTCTTTTGTCAAGGTCATGTCTATATTTAGAAGGTTTAATCTTGGATAATATCGCAATCTTCTCCATACTATAATTAAGAAAAATGTATTTAAATTTTGCAATGCATACACCACAGAAGTCTAAAGCAAAGTGAATCAAAATAATGATATGTGGATCAATCACGTAAAATGAGTTCTTGGGCCAGAAAGTTTATCAAGATTAAACATACATTTCAACATTGTATTGGTTGTTTTGGTAATTGATCATGAATAAAAAACGCCTGCGATTATTCGTTTAAAATTTTTGAGCAGCATTAATTTTAAATAAAATTGGAGATAGGAAGAAGACTTTTTCCATCTAATGAGGTATTGTCCTGGGACGTCTTATACCCTTTCAGTATTGTGAGGCTGGCAAAATTAGACGATCCGGTTGAGCCATACTTTACTTTTTTGGATGACTTCCATGTTGTTTTCTCTGTGATCTTTTTTAAGCTTTCTGTATGCTAAATTCCTTTTCCGGTTGTTTTTTTTTTAAATGTCATTCCGGCATTGGTTCCAACAGCTCAGAGTGCTGATGCTTTTGTTTCCGGCAGCTGGTTGATTGATCGATTAATTGAATTTTAACGGCGCACCAGCACATTTAGGCTATTTAACGCCATACAGTAGGTTATATGTTTAAAAATATGAAAGGTTTAATATCGACGAGCGATATAAAACAAAACATAACAGTTAAATATAAAATGGTAAGATGTTGGTAACAGGAAAATATGAAGCTTCCCAATCAACGGGAGATGTAAATGGTGTATGTTGATGATAAGATGTTGTTAATAAGGGGTGGTATTTGCATTAGATAAAAATGCTTTTAGGGGAAGGCATACTAGGAAGGAGTCCATTCTCCCAAGGTTGGTTTGATGGCATGAAGTTTGTTATTGCCTGCATCATCCCATGACGCCTGCCATTTCTGACGTAGGTACTTTTTGATACAAGGATTAAAATCAGTAAACGGTAATTTAAAATCCTATGGTTCTTGGGATAGAGCCATCTTAGCAGCTCGGTCAGCTTCTTCATTACCTCTAATACCAATATGGCTAGGTAACCAACAGTATACTATATTGTAGGAGGTACTAAGCTCCGAGTGTTTGACAAGAATATTGACTAACAATTAATTATCCAGTTTTCTATTGTGAAGCGACTGAAGCACTGATAGCCAGAGCTGGAGTTGCAGTTGTTATTAATGCAGGTATAGCTGTGAGAAGTATAATTATTCCTTCTATTTTTTGCTGAATCAATAATATAACTTGGAGAAGTATATGTTGAACTGTTGTATTTGATTTTAATGCTTTGTTAAAATATTTAAGCTGAGGTTTGATTAATGATTATTTATTTTGACCACCACTGTATAATAATGTTTTCTTCATTTCAGTATCCTTGATGTTTGTAAATATATCTGGAAAAATAGATGTTACTCAGGGTGTACAATCAAACTTTACCTGCATTACTTCAATCAGTCGACCTCGTGCAACAGTTATATGGTTCATAGGTACAACAGAGATCACGTCTGGGATACAGACTATTAATAGTACAGATGTCAATGGTTCACCATTTGTGGAAAGCAGGCTGACCATAAATCCTAATAGTTTGATTCATCATGAAAAAGAAATCTTCTGTCAGGCCTTTACTTCTTTTGATCGTAAGACATCAGACAAACTCATCCTCTATGTTAAAGGTAAGTTTAAACATATACATATTAGGAAGAGACACATCACTGCAGTCAAGGAGCTAGTAGAGTGGCTGCCATTAATTTGGTCTTTGATCCCATTCGTTAGCGTTTGATAGATAAGTTGTAAATGTATCAAAGCTATGGCAGTAGAATTAGTGAAGTTAGTTAATTGTGAATATGAATAGGCCAGAGATCGATATAGTCCAATCGATCAATAAGAAATTAGCGATTTTCATGTCCTAAAAAATGTATGATGTGTTGCTTCTGATGGGATTTCTCAATATTCGGTTTATCATTTATCGGATGGATAGATCAAGTAATAATTAAACCAAATAATGAATTAGACAAATAATATTATAGTATATAAATGAATCAATAATTTCAACCACATCCTGTGATCATCGATTATGAAGCATCTCCTGATGGTATTGGCAGACACCGCAGGCTGAAGAAACCAGTCGGTGTTGTTAATAATCAGGGATACTTATATTTAATTATGGAGGGAAAAGTCATCTTAATCACAGAATCGCATATGAGTGATTCCATGGATTGATAAAAGATGGGTTTCTAATCGATCATATTGATTCCAATACTGAGAACAATTCTTTCTCGAATCTATAGTCTATTACTCAGAGTGAAAATTCCAAACGAGGAGGGACTGGAAAACATTCAAAAAATGCGAATCCTATCAAATCATTTAATACAGAAAAAAACGAAGACAGAGTATCTAAATAAATGACTGAAGCTGGTAGATATTTTGATATTTGCGAACCTTCAGTACGAAAAGTAGCAGAACAAATACATCAATCAGCGATTTCCAAGAGAACCGGACATAGAATTAAATTTACATATGTCTTAATTCTGTTTTTGTATTGTATATATGTAACACCAAGGGAAATAACTCGTGTGGGCTCGTGCATACGGTTTTGAAACAACGATAACTCTTCTGTTGTAGTCACGTATCTTAATGGGACTTTTTGATGACTCATGGTCTAACTGAATGGCTTTTTTTGTATGGTTTACATACACCATCCGTTAAACCCTTCACGTGATACACTTATATTCAAAATTATAGACTTGTAGATTACGAACACTAGTGTATTCTATACACAGGATGTGATCTCGTCCTGGGGCCCATCGTTCAAATCGCATGGCAGGCATTATTGTCGACGATACTGATCGGAAGGTTTTTCTATATATTATTGGGGTTTAAGCCATTCGAAATTCAAATCGTGAAACCACCATATATGTCACACACCATCACACGGTGTGAATGTGTTTTTGCATTCAACCCGGGGTGAATTTGTTCAAGGTATGGTGGTTTCAGTTTAAATGTAGAACAGCCCGTGAGTGTATGTGCTGTGTGTCCACCTATGATCCATTGTTATATGTTGTATTGTCTTGTGCTGTCCTATTTGTATATATCATTGTAAATACCATATCATTTCATTGTAAATACCATTATGTAAATACTTGTAAATACCTTTTATACATCTATATGTAATGTGACGTCCATTCACCAAGCATGCCTTCTTGGGGTTCTAATCCTTTATTTGACGAGCTAGATACCCTCTCGGAGACTATGCTTCGTGGTACCTCTGGGCCTCTAACCTAGGCGCAATAAGATGTGAATAACACTTTAGAGCGAATGGAGTTCATCATATCATAACTTGCATAATATATATAGGTGCAATAAGATGTGAATATCACTTTAGAGCGAATGGAGTTCATCATATAATCATATATAATCATATCATACAAAAACGGGTCAAAAATGACCCTTAATTTTTTAATTAGATATACAATATTTCATGTAATGAATTTCGAAAATATGAATGTCATTATAATTGAGATTTCAAATTTAAAAAATCAAGGAATACAATTATCAGATAAATTAGATTGTCATCAGATTCTCTCTGAATTTCATGATCTTGATGAGAGTGCCCATAATAATAGGTAAGTCCTTCCATGGGTTGATCAAACGAATTCAGCACGCGGTAAATGACTCAGTTGCATTTTTTAATGACATTAACAAATGTATCCTGTTATTCACTGCTGTCGAAAAGGTTAGAAGTGAACTGGGCAAACAATACGAAATCAAACGCACAATAAACTCGAGAATCAAAACAATGAGAGAAATTATCAGACAAAATGAAAATCCAAGTTTGGTTGCCTCAACACATTGAAAAATCTCTCCATGGATTGACATACTAAACAATGACCAACCCGTTGCAGGTGAGTAATCTGCATACAATAAAGACCCATTGACAAATAATTCTATAGACAGGTATGCGCTTACCCGCATAGAACGAATTTGTATAGACGGGTATGATAGTGTTCGGTGATTCATCACCAAAGCGGAAGTAATGAACACACTGTCGGGGGTGGGTGAGTTTTCATTTACAATTTAGATCGTATATTATATTTATAATGGTAGGTGAAGCGCTAAAAACTAGATTAACACGAGAGAGATTAGCTGCGATTAAGAGATTTATTCCGGTTAGTGATTGCGTTCGGAAAAAGCTCTAAAGGAGACAAGAATTTCAAACTGGTTTCACAACGGGAACTAAACAATTATTCAAACCAATAACCACTGCAACGGGGAAAGTCGTATCGACCACTGACAAAGCTATATGTGGAGATATTCCTGAGGAACAACGAGGGGAGAAAACCAACCCTTTTTCCTGTACTTGAAAAATTAGCAAAGAGATCCAAGCAAACAAAAGAATCTTTAAAAACACTTCCTGGTGATATAATAGCCGCTGAACGACTTCAGAGACAACGTGAACAAGAACAACAACGACTAAAACAGGAAGAAGAGGGTGATATTGTTGTAGAAGATTATGAACAAGAACAACAACGACTAGGTGATATTATTGAAGAAGATGATGAACAACAACAAAATTGAAGAAAATGAAGAAATTTCGAGAGAGAGAGAGAGAGAGACAGAGAGAGAGAGAGAGAGAGAGAGAGAGAGAGAGAGAGAGAGAGAATATATTTACCTGAAAATATATTTACAAAAGAAGCGATGAATAAATTTAAAAGTTCAACGGATGACGAATTAACTGATTTTACTGTAAAAAATTTTCAAAAGGGAACAAGGGAAAAATATATAAACGATGGAGCAGAAGAATCTATAAAAACCTTTGACGTATGGTATAAAAATATATTTGGCAAAATACGGTAGAATTAAAATCTCAAGAGATAATACTAATTGTAATGCGCATAAACAAATAATAGAAAAAAGGAGTGGTAAACCGAAAGGTGCAACTGGTATCACTAAAAAAACAAATGGAAAGGGATTTTCTCAAAGTGGAACTCCTAGGGGGGTTCAGGTAGTGGTCTAGTTCGTTGTCCTAGTAATATTCTCGGGATATATCACGATTAGAAAGTCCCGTACGAGGGAGGCGAGCTGGAAATAACTCACCGGAAATAATGAGGCCGATGATATCTGCAGATGACTATTTGATGCTGGTATCATGGATATTAGTGTATATCGAGAGTTTATTGATGAGCTAGCGGACGGTTAGCACAGTGATTAATCACCGAAATTGCTAGCAATGAAAATCGTTTACGATAAAAATCCTTAGAATTGGAAATCGTTTACGATTTCGCGATTAGATAAATAGCATTTAAATAAGATGATCATACACTGCAACCACAATAAACCAATAATGACTTATGTAGTAAATTCACGATTGCCTATTTATAGAGTGTAGTATGGAGATGGTCTCGGCAATACCATTGCAGGGTTATTTGCAAGAATGGCTCCAAAAATAGCACCAATCGCAAAACAGTTATCAATAAAAGCTATTGATGTTATTCGTGATTAGCGCTGCTGGTGATGTTACTGGGAAAGCATTTTCCGCGGCTAAGGAAAAACTACTACCATATACAGAAATTATGCCCACGAGTATTATTAAAATAATAAACAACGCAGTGGATCATAAAATACCATCACGGTATGACACTCAAGGAAATATTACTGCAAATATGATAGCGGGAAGTGGTTTTAAATCGCGAGCGAGATCGCGATTTAGATCAAGAAATATATAATAATATGTTCAAATTGGCGCCTGATACAGCGTTCGATATGGACGCACCAGTGCCCAAGAATGATTCTGAACGCGATTATCAATTCTATTCCTATCATGCAATCCAACCAAAGAGTTGATCAAGAATCTAACTTCATGTCCAGGATACCAGCAAAAACTTTCTACCCGCTGAAGCATTTACTGAAGTAGAAGGGGAAATTGTAACAAATAATGATGCTGCTAATGATCCGCCATATGCACTTGGTGCCAATGTCGGCTTTGTCAATAATGGTATTATGGCGCTATTTGAGAGTGCTAGATATATGATTGATAGAAAAGAATTCGAGTCTATAGAACATGATGTTGATGTTGCCACAACAATGGTGGGGTTAGCAAGATATTCTGATGATTTTACAAGATTGGCAGGTACATCTATGATGTTCTCAAAGGATACTAATGATTACGCTGAACACATTTCGTATACTAAATTGCTAGCACCAAGAGCTACTGCAGTTTATCCACAACCAGATGATGTTGAACACGAGGATAGACCAGCTGGCAACTTTGATGTTATAAAAGTACTAATCCTAATCACAACTTGGGGTTTGCAACACGCGTAGCAATGTTGCAAGGACAACATAGTATATTTTCATGCGCGATTCCACTATCTCATTTATTTGGATTTTGCAGAAATGTTAGAAAAGCTATCTATGGGGTGAAACATACAGTAGTCCTTGTGCGAAAGGGAGATAATAATGATGCAATCTGGCGTACTGGTGCTGTTGATGGTAAAGTCAATATAACAAAACTCTCACTATGGATGCCAGTAATGACTCCATCAATCACCGCAGAGGAAAAATTACTATCATTTATGGATCATGGAGGAAAAATGTTACTAAGTTGGCTAACAACAATAACAGATACCATGGAGTCTACTGTTAATTGTATATTCACTTGACACATGGCATCAAAACAAGGGATTTCTGCGCCGCAGCATATATTTATTGCGTTGCAGGTTAAATCGCGATTAAATTCAGAAACACAGTCATATGATATTTGACCTACTCTGTGTTTCTGATTTTCAATTTGTCTCCTCAACGCCATTAGCACCTGGTCTGTATGGAGACAGAGTCTCAATAGTGTGACAAACCGAAATAATTTCTCTTTTTTTTGTCTGCCTGAATTGGTTTCAGTTTGAATTCCTTTAGAATTTTGTTTGAAATAATTTTGGTTTGTCTGAAATAGTTTCAGTCTGTCCACCATCTCTGCTTGAACTCTTTTAGGACTTTGTTTGGAATAGTTTCGGTTTGCTTTAAATAGTTTTGGTCAGTCCACCCTCTTTGCTGCTCATGTAATTGTTACAAGACTGTGTTTGTTTTTGGTCAGTAACACTCTTGTATGCAATTTAAAATATATAGAAATGAAATAGATATACACATGTAATTGATACAAGACTGTAGTTGTTCTGTGGTCTGTAACACTCTTGTATACAATTTAAAATGGTATTGCTATGTGTAATCCCAAATTTACTGAGACAACAAAATAACAGATAGCATTCAAGCTGATATACAACATTTTTTTGTATTGGAAAAAAACTGTCTTATTTTATGATGCTTAATAGTTACCTTTTGATTTACTATTGAGGTTTCAATACTTACATTGTTTTCGTTTAAGATCATGCAAATTGCAATGTATAGAAAACAAAATATTTTCTTATGAAATTTTTGCAATGCAGTGAAGAAAAACTTGTATATGACTAAATCCCAGACATTATAATGGAACTGGATTTGTATTATTATTGGGTCTAGTACATACATTGGATGATATGCGATCGATATGTTCCCATGGTAAAAGGTAATGTTTAACCCATTTAGAATAGAGTATAAATATGTCCAGGTAGCACACATTCAAATGGTATGGAAAGTACGTGTGTTGATATAACATAGCTTTAAGTGTAGAATATTTAATGTGTGGAAAACTCACTATCTATATAGTTTTAAAGTTATGCGCCATAAGACATAAATATAGGAAGAGGGGTCTGTGTTTAAATCCAAAGGTACATTTCAGCTGCATAATTGCATTGATTATGTCCAAAGCATTTCAATGGTTTTCAGTTCTTTAATTAAGTTTAATTTTAATATATTATAGCAGTAATATCACTTTGGGCCTTTTGGTCACCTCTAGGGGTCAGTGTATGTGTGTTTGGAATTACAAACTTATGTGCCACTTCACATCGAATAGTCGCAAGTTTTATTAGGTTTTGTGCATTACAGATTGTAGCAATCAAAAAGTCTCTGATATTGTTTTATAAAGTGTGTAAATAACTAAAAGTCTGTGTTTTGTAGCAGCAGAGAGGGTGAACAGACCAACTTTTACAGGCGTCAATTTAGCAAACTGAGGCTTTCTCAAAATTGCTTAATAGGCCTCAATTTAGTAAACTGAGGCTTCCTTGAAAATACTTAATTAAATTTTTCAGTAAATTTAGATTTTTTTGAAAATACTTAATTAAATTTTTCAGCAAAAAAAAAGACGCCAAATATATGGCGTTCAACCTCGTTGCTGCGTTGCGCTAACTGAATTAGCTATAGATACGGTCTAATCCAATTCGATATCGTGTCCGAGGATCGTGTATACTTATCGTGATAAATCCATGTGGGGTAGCTCTGGCGCCGCTAAAGACATTTTAAAATCGATTATAATCCATGTCAGGACACCAAGTCTGCCAAATATTTCTTAACGTATGAGTATCAACTCCGTTAAACACGCATAACAAATTGCAGTTGTCCCTTATCACTTTTGGTATTTGTGTATAACGTTGAGTTACATATATCACGTCAATGTTTTTATGACGTCCTCGTGAAAATATCCGAGCTGGATTTTTTTGTTTGTCTAACATAACACCGTCATACACGACTAGATTATTAACGAATCCATCAATGTCTTCGATGGATGGTGCTTCATCGATGTCGGTGATAAATTCAATTACGCTGTCACCGTAAGCTTCTGAAGCGGTTTCATTGTAATCTTTAAACACGTTATAACAATGTTGATCATCTACGCTTGGGGCAATCAAATATAATTTATCCCAGGTGAGATACTTCATTATCATCGTAAGCAATAATTGTGTCTTACCACTTCCTGATGGCCCAATGATAATCATTCTGATTGAGTTGGCTAGCATCGGATGATGTTTTACTGGTTGTTGTTTCTTCAACGCGGAGAAATCGATCACTTCCATTTGTTGATATAACATAAATATAATTATGGATCTATATTGTGAAATGTAGGAAGCGTACACCGACGTTTGACCCAACGACTGTTACCACAAAAAATAATCGAAGCGCGGTCACCGGCAAGTGTGAAATATGCGGTACAAAAAATATCGATTTGTGAAAATGGAATCTCAAAGAGATTCATCAAAAAAAAAAAAGCGGTGGAGATATTGCCGCCAAGTTAGCTAAACTCCCTGGGTTGCCGTGGGCAAAATGTCCCGGAGAAAAACACCTTCCCGGGTATAATTATTGTGGACCGGGAACACGATTAGATATAAGACTTGATGATCAAAATAATCCACGCCAGGGAGAAAATCCTATAAACACTATCGATGAAGCATGTCGTGTACATGATATAGCTTACCGTAGCGGTGATCTACAACAGCGTCATCTCGCAGATGTAGCATTGATTCACGCGTTGAATACTATTCCAGATAAATCGTTCAAAGAAAAATTAGCCTCTACGTTGATAAAATCCGCCATGAAAGGTAAATTAATATTTGGTGCGGGTAATTAATAACAACATGGAATCTATTTACTATTCTCCGAGGGGATACTGGAGAGGTAAGGCAGCAATTAGTAAACTCGCTAGCGCTGCAAAAGTAAAAAATACAACAGCGGCGGATTGGTTATCCAAACAGGCGATATGGCAAATTTATCTACCACCGCCTAAACAAATTAACTATTCGCATTTTGATGTGACAGTTCCTAATGAAGTTCATCAAGCTGATATACTATTTCTGCCGCATGATCGCGGTTACAAATACGCGTTAACCGTAGTTGATATTGCGAGTCGATACAAACAAGCAGAGCCGCTAAGGACAAAATCATCAACTGAAATGGCTTCTGCATTTGAAAGGATTTATTGACGAGGTCCTCTGCATAGGTCAAATCTATTACAAGTTGATCCTGGCAAGGAATTTCAAGGCGCTGTTTTAACAACAATGAAACATCATAATGTCACCATCAGACGAGGACATACTGCGTTACATCGCGATCAGGCAATTGTAGAACGATTTAATCGGACACTTGCTGAGCGGTTATTTAGATATCAATACGCGAAAGAATTCATCCAAGAAAAGCGATCCCGTGAATGGGTTAAGAGATTACCAGGTGTAGTTACCGCAATCAATAATGAGATTACTAGAACAATCAACTTGAAACCTAGCAACGCTATTAAAAAGAAGTATATACCCGTACAACCACAGAAAGATTTTTCAAAAGAACCAATTCTTGGTAGTAATGTCACTGTAAGGTACTTATACGAACCAGGAGAGCTTGAAGGTGGTAAAAAAAGAGCTACCGATCCTATTTGGAGCGTCACTACGCATAAGATATCCGGTATAACACGATCTACTGGTGGAAACGCTAGCGTTTCTAGACCTCCAATCTATAAACTAGATTCAACTGCTCCTCAGCGAGGATTTACTCGACAACAACTACAGGTAATTCCCGAGGATACTCAATTACCACCGCGTGGTCTTAACTAGCACCCGATGCCTGAGGCATTGTGCCGGCACCCCGACGTCTGTTGCACTCAAGACAAGTCAGCATAACGTTATCGTTGGTATGACCTACGCTGCTATTCTTTCTGTCTATGGTAAATTGACAAGGATCTTTATTCCACCAACTCCAACGCATTATACAATTGCAACTAGCGCAGTGATTATTCTGTTGTTGCTTCAGAGTAATTATTAATTCAGCATCAATGTCAAATTTTCTATTATTTTTTTAATCTTGTTGTTTATAACCAGAGAGTTTTTTTCTGATTATGTCCCGGATGATATCATCGGCGCTGATTGTAGCGTCATCATCGTCACTGACTTTGTCAACAACAATTCTTCGAAGTTGATTTATTTTCCGTACTCTGGATACTGCGAGATAAACTAAATTTGACCACTCAATGCGATTATCTACTATCCAAACAATTGTGTCTGTGATAGTTAATCCCTGTGAAGAGTGTATTGTCGCTGCGTAACCTAACGTCCACGGGGATTTATCAGCACGCAATGCATCTTCGACGACGCTGATATCAACCACCACAATATCATTTAATACTAAATTCTGTCTTTGAAATCCTTCGGATTTTGGTCTTGGAATGTCAACGTCGATAGTTTGTCGCCGTGTATCCTTGGGTCTATAACAGAGCGGTACTGGAAGTGTTGCAAATTTACGTTTATGCAATTCAAATAATTTCATCTGAAGTTTATCTCTGACTATTTTTCTACTTGCGATTATCAAATTGTTTGGTCTCCATGCTTCCCAAAAATCATTCATGGGAGTTTCTGAAATTATTTCACGCGCTATTTCACACTGGATTCTATCCGGTTGTAATCTGATTAATTGTTTAAACTCGCGTAATTGTTCATCTAACGATCTATGGTCGGTATTAATCTCTTCGTAATAGTCTACATGATTCTTCAACCAATCATGTGGTGATTTACCAACAAATGGTGGTGGATTACCATGATCACCACACATAATAATTTTGGTTGTTTTTGTTGATAACCATTCAAGAAATTTTGTAATACTTTTAACGATACCGTGCATATTTCATCCCATATAATGATGTCAGGGATAAATTTCTCGCCCATTCGTTCAGGAGTCCATTCATCACCGCTCCATCGAAAGAAGCTGTGATAAGTACATGCATTTACCACACGCTGTATCATCTCTCTTGCAAGTCTATGAGTTGGTGTTAACACAATCATATTTGATGCGTGAAAATCCGTAGGATTTTTCCTATGAAATAACTCAATCACACGAGTTGTCTTTCCTGATCCTCCACAACCATTCAAATAAACGATTTTATATCGCGTAACAAGATCTGATATCGGTGGTGCATTAGAAAATTCTGATTGAATCTCAGAGAGATTCTGGTTGCTTTTCAAGTATTTATCGTCGTTGGTAACATCAGCAGATTCACAATACTCGTGTAACGTCTCCTTTTTAAATCTCCAACACCCCCACGCTTCCTCCGGGGATGTGAATTCAGCCACTGCTGATCTGTATTTGTTGTGTATATACATCGAATCAGTAGCTACTCTAACCGCGGTATTAGGAAATCTATTTATCATCGAAAATAGATTAATAATAGAATAACTTTGCATAGATGCTCTTAAGTGTGTATACTGACAACTATATTCATCACAGTAGGTAACAATTGTACCTAACTTAGTCCCATTGGATATATACGCATCTTTACGAGTTACAAGTTTTCCATGTTTCGTTAAATCCGCTATGATAAAATCGTATTCAGCGCTGTCTGTGATCAACCGTGAAGAGTATTTTGCATTGTCATATCTTCCACCTTGAGTAAATTTACCGATTATTTTTCGTCCAAAATCTTTTGCTAGTCAATTTTCAATTTCAAAAAACTGCCTAGACAAATCCATGATTTGTTGTTCATTGAAAATCTCCGAAAACTGTTTTCGTTGTTCGCGTATTATATCATCTAAATCTGGTTTTGGTAGCCAAACTTCTTTCTGAGCTCTATAGCATATAATTGCTTCACCGACAATCAACGATTGTAACATACCACTATCAATCATATATCGTAGTAACACTATTGACATCCAGAGTTTTTCAGACATATGTCTACCAATCCAAACATAACTACATGGATGTAATCCTGTAGCTAATTCAAATGATACCACACGGGCGAATCCGGTTAAATCAAAATCAGGCAAACGACCATTAACCGAAACACGAGTCATTTCATGTGTGGGATGTCCAAATCGTTTAAAATATTTAGCACATTCTCCATATCCGAGAAAACTCCCTGGATAACACGCAGCTATATCAATTGAAATCATACATTCGCGGTGGTATTTTGTATTCCACAGTCCTCCATGACTGAATTCTACACAGCTTGATTTGAAATCTTCGAGAAAATCACTTTGTGTTGGACGCCATGAGTTCTTTTCTCGTGCAAAATGAACTACCACTGATGGAATCGTAAAACTATCCGTGAGTAGTTTTTCATGGAAATTATTCGAGTATTTTACAGCGGTTTTTTTCATCCTCGAGTGTAATTCTTCGGTGCGATATAATTCTCCATTCGGTCTTACAAACTGATCAAATCCTGATTCTGAATCTTCGCTGCGAAGTAGCCACACTGACACAGGATCATCTCTACACAACTCATGAATAGCATCAAATAATTTCTCTTCGTCAAACACATCCTTACAAAATTCCCCGGAAAATTCCGGGGGGATATATCTCACGATTCGTTCTCGTGGAAATACATTTACTGCAGGTGTCCATGCGTGTTTGTTATGATCGATAATTTCAATTGGAGCTCCTCGCGATTGATATTTCGGTTCGTATAATACTTCTCCGGTTATCGTCGCTACCGATATTGGAAATTTTAATGATGCTTCTAATTTGGTTATATCTTGAATTGTTGCCCCATGCTGTTTCACTGTCAATTCCCATTCGGTTATTTTTTTATCGTCGTTGTTCAGTTAGTTTATTTCCCCGGGATGCATTCGTGAAGTGTTCCATTACCCGTGTTGCTACACAATTGAGCCTTGACGAAGTCAACGGTGAATATTTCATAGGTGCTAGTTTGCAATACTTGGCTTAACGTTTAGCGGATATATTCCGTAAACAACTGCTGTTACATGGTAAGATCTCTCGTAGTATGGCTTGGAATCTCTACTCACAATGACAGTTTTTTTATCCTTGAGAATTGGATCAAATTTATCTCTGATAACCCATTCACCTTCGACTTCGATAATGAATTTTATTCTGAAAAAATACCTCTGTGAATTACTTTGTTGGGAATTGCTTTGCAATGAAAATCCTTTGGATTTTACATCCTTGGATTTTACACCTTTGGATGCTACACCTTTGGATGCTACACATTTGGATTTCCCCGTTGGCTCGCCAAGGCGTGAAAGTATCTCAGCTGCTCTTTTATCGTTCATGGTAGCATCGATTACGGGTACATTGACATCATCATTGATAATTCGAAATGTCGACCACGCATGAGATGCTCCATCGCGCTTAAACTCATTAAAACAGTGGCTGATTTTACTCAACATGGTTTTGTCATCTATTTGACTTTTTGGTATATCAGAGATTTTATCGAGATTAAATCTAGCATCGAGATTAAATCGGGGATTAAATCCGGTATTAATTTTCGATAATCTCTCGAACTCCTTCATATCAGAGATTCTATCGAGATCGAATTTAGTACCCCGATTAAATCCGGGATTATTGTTCGATAATCTCTTGAACTCCTTCATGCTACCGTCGTTGTTACGTTTTGGTTTAACAGAGACTCTATCCCGATTAAACCCAGGTTTAATTTTCGTTAATCTCTTGAATTCCTTCATGCTATCGTCGTTTAGACGTTTTGGTTTAACAGAGACTCTATCCCGATTAAACCCAGGTTTAATTTTCGTTAATCTCTTGAATTCCTTCATGCTATCGTCGTTTAGACGTTTTGGTGTATCAGAGACTCTATCGAGATTAAATTTAGGCTTAATTTTTGTTAATCTCTTGAATTCATTCATATTATAATTAAAACTAGTATTTAAATAAAAAGTTTTTTATATAATGCAAATGGCTTATGATTGGATCAACGACCCCGTGTAACAAATCATGCAGAAATGAATTCTGTGGGTATCATATGCAAAGTTTTCGTCGAGGGAGCAATGGTCCTCTTCCGTGCCTGTATTGTGGGGTAGGTGTAAGAGGCAAATCGCAGTTATGTATTAGATGCGGTGGTAAGCGTTATAGGAAGTTGAAGCGTTATTATGACAAGCGAAGAATAAAAACTCCTGACGTTGTCAACGACAACGTCAACGACAACGTCAATGACGCCAACGGCAAAATCATAAAAACTGCTCAGGACTACATAGAAAGATTTCTCAGTGTTATAATTCAACCAAATAATGATTTAGACAAATAAAGTATATTGTATACAAATGAACCAAGAATTTCAAAGACACCCAGTGATCACAAACTACGAAGCTGCTCGTGATGGTGTTGTTAGACACTGTAGACTCAAGAAACCTGTTGGGGGTGAGAATGGTATGGGGTATTTGAGGTTTAATGCTGGAGGGAAGAATTATTATAATCATCGTTTTGTATTCGAGGTGTTTAATGGATTGATCAAGGATGGTTTTGTTATTGATCATATTGATCGCATTAAGACTAATAATTCTTTGAATAATTTACGAGCTGTTACACAAAGTGAGAATACTGCATCTGGAAAAACTGGTACTTGTAAATCAATTGGGAAGAGACCTGTAAAGTCATTTAATACCGAAAATAACGAAAAAATAATATTTCAATCAATAACCGCAGCTGGTAGGTATTTCGATATTTATCCGTATTCTATTCAATGCGTTGCAGAGAATAGAACCAAGACGGCTTTTTCAAAGTGTTTTAAAAACAACATTCAGTTTACTTATGTATAATCATGGCATTGACGGGGAATAACTCCGTTAGGTAACGCGCGTGCGACAAATCACCAATGACACAGTTACTGTTGGTGAAAACGGAAGTAGTTTTTGATTGGCTGTTATAATTGTTATGAATCTCAATAACACATAATCAATTTTGTCTTTTTTCGAGTATTAACATAACTGTTTTATATACACGTCGTATTTAATTCTTTTTTTTAGTGTGTTATTCGGGTATTATGTGTTACTTCAACGTTAATAATTATTACTATTAAACACAATAAGGAATTACAAAGCACACAGCTCTTTATTTAACTTCGTAACAATGAGTGGTTATATATCAAAATAGCGTCTTATACTATTGGGGTTTTCGCGTTCGAAAATCATACATGTGATCATTACACTTATACACTTCCGGGTGTATGGGTATCTTTTGGTATTCATACAACCTAGGTTTTGTATAGGTTGTAATTGATCACGTATGAATGTAGAACCACCCCGTCATCCATTGTCATTGAATCAATTCATTGTACATACCATTATGTCATTTCATTCATTGAATACCATAATCTATTGTTGTGCCGTCGTCATTCATTGCATTTGTATATAGCGGCTATCATTGAATCAATTCATTGTATATAACCATTGTCATTGCATTTGTATAGCCGCTATTCATTGTGCCGTCGTCATTCATTGCATTTGTATATAGCGGCTATCATTGAATCAATTCATTGTATATAACCATTGTCATTGCATTTGTATAGCCGCTATTCATTGCATTCATTCATCATTTCATTCATTGCATTGTAAATACCATAATCTATTGTTGTGCCGTCCTATGTGTATACAATCGCCGTCCACACTAGATCAGCGGGGTTGATGTGCCGTATGTGCGTCCTATGTGTATAATACAAGCGCCTACACACTAAGATCATGGGGTTGATGTGCCGTCGTATATGTATAATTCAACCGCCTACCACACTAGATAATGGGGTTGATGTGCCGTCGTATATGTATAATACAACCGCCTACCACACTAGATAATGGGGTTGATGTGCCGTCGTATATGTATAATACAAGCGCCTACACACTAAGCTCATGGGGTTGATGTGCCGTCGTCATCCATTGTATATACCCATCATCACGCATTAAGCTTCTGGATATGCTAAGATGACCAACACCTTAGCGTGTCCAGAATTCATTTTGTGAAATCCTTTTGGATTTTCACTCTTTGAGTTTCCATCGTAAATGGAAATTCTTTCAGAATTTCACTTGCAATTTTTAATTAAACAAATATAGTTTTTCATATATATGAATTCTGAAAATATCAAATGTATTACTGTTGAAATCACCAAACTCAAAACTCAAAATATTAAACTATGTTCAGGGTTAGATTGTGATCAAATCATGACTAATTTTGACGATATTGAATTTTCAGCACGCAATGGAAAATATGTACTCGCTAAGCAGTATTTTTTCATTAAGCTATTACAAAAATTTATACGTGAAAGTTTAGTTAATACCGATGACGTTAATGTATTTGTACCATTATGTAAGATCGTAGAGCATATACGACAACAATTAAGTTTTGAATATGAAAACAGAAAAAATATCAATTGTAAGGTGAGACAGTTAAAGGCGTTAATCGAACAGGATGATTCCCACGCGTAGAGGATCTCCTTTGTTGTATAACCTAGTACAGGTAAAACGCACTCAACTAGAACAAAGTTTGTAAACCTGTGTCAACAGGGAAGTATAATTGTATTGTGTGATACCTGTTATAGTATGTCAACAGGGAAGTATAAAGTTCATGTAGTGGGTTGGTGATAATTTTTGGCGATTTCTTTTTTTTTTCTCGTGAATGGGGAAATCCGTAGGATTTCAATCGAAGATTTTCACTAAAGAATTTTCAAGATTTGTTTTAGATTTTTCACGGATAAGCATGAATGGGCATATTGCATTATTTGATCACGGGTTAATCGTACTACGGTTATAACGTTCCGCTGAAGATTTAACATTTGATAATCAGTCAACAGAAATTTTTCATCGCCGAGGTTATCTATGACTATATCCACGTAAAAATCCGAAGGATTTTCAAATTCACTTGTTGTGTTACCCCCGAATACCTCTCTGATAACGTTTTTAAGAAGATTTTTGTCATAGATAGATACTAGTACATGTTGATACATTATTGAAATTGTTTTTGAAATTCTAAAAGTGAAATTGCAAAGCAATTTCCATTTCCGAATCTGAAAAGAATTTTCATTTACGACCTGAAATGGAAATTGCAAAGCAATTTTACGACGTTGAAAGTTCTTAAGAACTTTTCACATCTAGCCTTATTTGTAGTGTTTCCCCGCGAAGGTCAATTAGGTTAAATTCTTGGTCGGTTATTGAAAAATTCATCCTGGACAGAAATGGATTAATGGGCTCCAAGTAAGTCAAATTAAGTGGGTTTTTCACTATAAGACTCCCTGGTGAAACGTCCGGAGAAAACGTGTACATGATATATCCTTGGTTGGCGCTGTTTGATTTTGAAGTATCAATTGAGAAACTTCCCAAGATACCATCACAGATAACATGTATTGCAATCACCGACGATATATCAACGTTGCTGGGAGATCTGTGTTTGTTGTTGCGGCATACTGAATTAGTTGATGTTAAAATTGCTTCTGGTGGGGTTAGTTTAAACCATAACGCGTGAATCCGAGGAAAGAATTCATCGATGAGTTTTCTCGTTGACGCTTTCTTCGCTGGTACATCATCCCCTATAAATTTATAATCAAGTATAGTTTTTTAATCTCGCAGCGAAAACATTCTTTGAAAATCTTCATTGTTTTTTACCACATCAAGTAATGTTGTATTTAATGAATTCATATCAGCGATAATTTGATTTAGTTGTTGTTGGTGTTGTTTGATTAAATCACGTGTAATTGTTACATCTGTAAAATTTAAATAATTTCCGAGAGATTCTTGAATAAGATTTCGAAGTTGTTGTTGATGAGTTTGATATAATCGCTTCATGCTGTTGAATCTCGCGGATAAATTATTGTATGACACGGTGAAACTTTTCCCGGTAGATCGTGATGTGAACGTCCAAGTTACAGGACCTTTTGTTATATACTCGGAACTTTGGTCGTTTGTTATCACACGATAGTGTATTATTTCATCTCTTTCCATTATTGTACGAAAGAAGCCATCATCGGAGTAATCTAATTGTGAACCACTAGGTGTATCATCGATGAAGTCGGTGTATTTAGGTTCTGGTAATCTCGGGTGATACGCAGGAAGACTATCTAACCATGCTTTGTGAATCTGTGGGAGGTAATTGTCGACGGTGTCACTGAGTTGTTTATGCATTTGTGGTACGTTATATCCTGGAAACTTAAAATCGGAGATATCTTCGACGCGGATTTTATTAGCTGCTGCAAATTCTGTTCTCGATGAAGAAGGATATGAATCACTGAGAATATGTTCAATATTTAAATGATTATGAATTATCATGTCATGGATAATATCATTACACACTTCCATGTATTTGATGACGTCATTACGACGTGGTGGAATTTCACGTATTGCAGTTATCAAATAACCTAGAAATCGATTAAAATCATTATTCATTAATCTAAATGTGTTACTAACAGCGCTAGAATCCACCAAAGAACCAGGTAATATTGGGTGTTGTAGTTCATATGTTAATTTAGGTATACCATCAAAATCACGAAAACGAAAATCATGAGAATAATAATTCTTGGTAAAATAATCAGATTTTAATAGTTCCCGTGGTAAATCTTTTATGTCGACGGTGCCTGGAATAAACTCGGGATAACCCAATAAAGTTCTAATTGAACTGTTGTATATATCTACGGAGTAATCCGGTGAGTTAACTTCGATGACCGTTGACAGCAGCGGCTCATGTCCTTTTATTTCAATGGGATATTTATCAGGTTCATCTTTGATGTAAATTTTTTTTTGCCCTGTGATTGCCTGAATTGATTCTATGATTGCGTCATTGATATCTTCAATATCGTATACGCCCGTTGGTAGATGTATTGTGTGTGTGACGGGTTCGGATTTTGTACCATCCGGGTTAGTTTTTCTATACGTGAACGTGAAACTGTTATTGGGAGGTTTACCATTGAACGGTTCTGATCTTACATTAGGCCAACTATAATAACATCTTAATTGCGTTAGCGCTATTGCAGATACTGCCAACGGAGGATTAAATTCAACGCTGAATTCCGGTCTTTTCGTTACCACCGAGATTAACTTTGTTTTTGTCGTGGTAGTATTTGTTGCTATTTGTTGAAGGATTTCTTGCGACGATGACGTTGTCATTGTTATTATTGTTATTGCGCTCCGACTTTGAAATCGTTGAATCATATAACCGGACCATCCTAGAGAACTCTTCGTCGGTGATTATTTGATCATCAATCGCTGACGAGATCAACATTGATAATACTGAAACGGCGTTTGACACCGTGATAAGTTTAACAGCGTAATCGTGTAGTTTCTGTTGAGAACACGATGATATTTTTTTTTAGTTATCGTGGTAAATAATCCAGCGATTGTTGCCGCCGCAGATATACAAATTGGTACAACAACTGGAGCTATCATTACCACCAAAGATAGTATTATTCCAGCGCCTGCAATTACACCTGATACCGAGTAAACAGTTACATCTAGCATGGTGATTCTACGCTGGTATTTTTTCTTTTTTGTTTTATACTCGGTAATTAACGCTTCAAGTTTATTTTGATATTCTTTGACAGTGTTATAACGGTATTCAAATACCGCCGGTGATGAAATCATCGACATCGATAACAATGACGTTGTTGACATTTTATCTATTAACGTAGTCAACAATTCTCTGAAAGATTTTAATTTAACTGTTTACTTAAATCAGCTACAAATTCAACATACCATGACATTGAAACCCTAGCTAGATTATTATCAGTGGATGTAATCGTGAATTGTTCAATCATATCCTTGTCGATGATTGTTGATATCGTATTATTGACTCCAGATGAACTCGACGATGATATATTAAACAACGTTGGTGTCACTAACGTTAATCGATAAATTCCCTTTACGGCTGCAGTGATATTTAGTATGTTATTTAACGGTGTCCACGTATATGATTCATGTTGAATCGTGTATACGTTGTTGATAATCTGTTTTACATGATGAGGGATTTTTACTTTTTCGATGACGTCTATCATTATCGTTGCATCCTCTATGATTTTATCAGTGGTCGCTCTAAGATCCTCGATGGATTTCTTATTAATCGCGATTAAATCTGAAATTGATCTCGTTTCGCGAATAACACCTAACCGGGAATTAATCGCGGTTATTTCATCGAGTTTTGTAATAATGTTTGCGAGAGTTGTTTTAATATCATCTGGTTTTGCATCTTTTCCGAAGAACTTATCGATGGCGTCATCAGCTTTTCTAAAATTTCTTCGTCAATAGGTAAACTGATCAACATGAGTATCAAAATCTGATCGTAATTTTGGTAAATTATCAACGGTTGCTTTTACGTGTGCGATCTGTAAATCAGGGTATACACGCGGAACACCAAAGAAGTTATTGATTGGTGTTTCAATATTGTTAATGATATCCTGTTGGAGTTGATTAAACCTGGTTATATGATCGTTATAATCGTCACGTAGTTTAGTTACTTGTACTGCGGAGTCACCAGCAGTGACTTTAACGTCATCGATGTTTTTTTGGAATTGTGTGTTAGCGCTTATTTGATCAGATATTTTTTTTTAATTCATCTAAGTTTGCTATCGTGGAGATAGCCTTATTGATTATTTTTTTTACCTGTGCGATAGTAACTGATTCGGGAACATGTGATGTTGATCTTCCAAAAATATCTGACATTGTTGTTATATTAGATCTATCTCTCAAATGGAAATTGTTTACAATTTCACTGAAGAAATTTTCATTGATGATTAATCATTGATGTGTACTCGTGGATGGCCTTATGAGGTAATTTAGGATTTGCCGAGATAACCATCAACGCGTTAAGAGTTTCTCGACCACATATTGGAGGATCTGTTAATATCTGCGTGGGTAACGTTGAATACCAAATTGGAATCCTTTGGATTCTCGGAATTGATTTCGATGAAATCATAGACACATACTTGACAAATTCAATCGGAGGTGGTAATCCATATGAATCAAAATAACTAATACAACGTGGATATATTGCGTAACAAACCCAATGAGTTCCAGGTCCAGTGTTATCATCAAGATTAATTATGCCAGTTTCTGGTATTTGTGGTTTTGCTGGTAATTGATCTTTCATGAATACACCTCTGAAATGCTTTATTGGGAGTTCTTTTACAGCTTCTAATAGATCAAAATTTGACATTGGAAATTCTTCGAAATTCTCGGGTAAAAATCCTTTGGATGCTCCTCGTGAATTTTCCACTAACTGGTTTTGTAATATCGCGTGAATCGACTTCCTGGTAGTCTGAATCCCTTTCCCTTTTTTTTCTCGTTGAAAATCCTTTGGATTTCCCTTTAGACCTTTACCCATTATCTTATTGACAATACCAGAAGCAAGTGCTCCAGCTGCACCAGTTCCTAACGCTCCAAGAAGTGCCGGAGCCGCTGATGCAATCAATCCTGGAATTGCAGCCAACAACGGAAATATTCCTCCGGTTTTTACCATATTCGCTATTGCAGCTGCAGATAGCGTAATCTGAACTCCTTTTTTATCCTTGAACGCGCTATTGAAATGATTAACCTGAGTTTTCGTCAGCGATAGTTTATTTGATCCGCCGGTCATTTGATTATGTTTTAGCGTAATCGTAGTTCCACATTTTTTAGCTGAACTCGATTGAAGTTTTTTTTATCTGACCGGGTGTCAATGTGACATTAATAGTGTTATACGACATTTTTATATAACACTGATTGATTCAATTACATATTTTCCACTGGTGCATCAATGACTCTCATTCTTCCACCTCCACCTTCAAGTGTCATATGCTTTTCATTGAGAAGAACAGCAACAGCTCTAAACCCTCCAGCGGGTGGAGAATCAATATGAGCCTGAAATTTTACGTCGACGGTCGAGTGTTTAGATAAATCTAGATGTTGCAACGAAAAGTAATAAATCGGATACAAACTTTTAAAATCCACATGTGATATTTGTAATCGAGTGTCAATATTTTGATCACGACCCATAAATGACCACAATCGATGATAAACTCGCCCTATTTGATTATTATCGTAATCTAGAATAAGTTGTTCTGCTGGTTCTTGCTGATTACTTATTCGCAATGAAACTTCACTAACGCCACACTTATCAAATACCATATGAGACCGCAATTGTTGACTATCATTTGCAGCTGCTGTTTTCTGTGTTCGGTCAATATTTTGTAGCGCAACAAAGACATGTCTTGGCGCGGAAACATTTTTCGTTAGCGCGAGTTGCCAAGTAAAAATACCAGCCATGTTACCAGTTGTAGCTGCCGTTGTAACATCCAACCAACTCAGCATCGATCTTCCTCCGCGATCCATAAAAGATAACAACCGTGTCTCAACGGTCTACCATGGCGTCATAATTGGCATCCACAACGCTAATTTTGTTAATTGTACCTTACTGTCTGTGAGAGGATGAGGACCACGATGAAGAGCATAATCATCATTTGATCTTCGATTAAGTATCACTATATGACTAGCTCCAAAGATAACTTTTCTGACATCTCTGCAAAATCCAAATATGTGCGACAACGGAATCACACATGAAAATCTACCTAGGTTGTCTATGTTTTCTTTTCGTGATGCAAATCCTGCGTTGTAAGTATCATATTTATTAATAATCATATCCTCAATACCAGCGTCAGCGGGGTCCGAAGCACGATCCTTTTGTCGTCTGAAAATAAATTCGTTATGATTAGCGTTATCGGAAGTATCCTTTGCAAACATCATTGAATGACCTGCGGATTTAGTAAAATCATCAGAGTATCTAGCTAAACCTATTATTGTAGTTGCAACATCAACGTCGTTGTCAATGGATTCAATTCTATTAGAATTTATATAATATTGAGCACTGTTAAATAACGCCATTATACCGTTGTTGACAAACCCAACTGGGATTGTTTTGAGATTATTAACATCTTCGTATTCAGTATTATCATGCTTTGTTAATCGACCTTCTACCTCAATGTAAGCTTCACAAGGAAGAAAGTATTTAGATTTGTCATCGAATCTAAGTTCAATCCGTGATCGTGTATTTGGCTCCGCTGCCCTATATGAAAAATACTGATAATCCCGTATAGAACGATTTCTTCCGACGGGAACATCCACATCGAAAGCATCATCGACTTTTTCTTCGAACATTTTATACTAACATCGACGATCTAAATTGTTAATTGTTGAAAATTCATAAAATTTTTAGACCAGAACCAGCAATTGCTCTTAGCCGCGCTCTTGCTATACGATTAATTGCACTGCCTATCTTAGGTGGCATTTGTTCCGTAGACTGTAATTTTACTCGTCGCCTACCTCTTGCCAACGACATAAGTTTTTCTTTTGCATCACCTAACATATCAAATGCGCTATCACCGATAACTTTACCAGCTCGGTCACCGAAAACCCCAATGGCTTTTGACGCTATTTCTTTACCGGCAGGTAAAATCTTTGGAGCAATTCTAGTAAATAATCCAGTGACAATATCACCAAGTCCATTACCATACGTAAGTTCATAAACCGGCAATCTTGAGTTTACAACGTAAACAGGTCTTGCTCTGTTCATACTACGATGTACTATCATTTTATTTAAATGCTATATGTCTAATCACTGTAATAATCATCGGTAAGTTCATCGATGAAACTGCGATATAGTCCGATATCCATTACATGTCCATGAAATAACCGTTGACAGATTTCAGTCGCTTCATTAATTATTTCCAGCTCGTTTTCCTCCAATGAGAACTTCTAACCGTGATATATCATCGAGGACACTTCTTGAACAGGGTATTGAATTTCCACCACGATATTCCAGACCCAATTTTTTTATATACATCATCGTCGGGTTCTTCTAGTTGAGGATCTTCCATTACAGGGTCTTCTTGTCTTCGTGGACTTCCTTGTATACGTTTTTCTTCTTGTCTTAATCTTTGTTGTTGTCTTCGTTGTTCTCGTTTTGTGGGAGTTGATGATACACGTGCTTGTTGAGCTTTACTTATTTCTTTATTTTCAATTTTTTTGAAATTTAACAGCGGCATCAAATCTATCATACAGATCATCGTCGGGGTTAATTTGGTTAAACCCTGTACTAATCTTATTAACCTCATCAGTCCATTTTTCAAAATTACTAACAAAAGTTTTCTTTTGTCCTGGTTTTAAAAAATTATATCTATTAATAAAACCAGCAGTTGTAAATTTTACCAATTCTTCAGGATCATTTTTTTTCTTATCGATAAATGTTAAAAAGTCTTCAGTAAATTTTTCTCTTAACATTTGATTTCTTCTATTTATTTTCTTTGGAAGTTTTTTCTCTGGTGCGACCTCAGGTTCAACAGGTGGAGCAACAGGTGCAACCACAGATTTAGATTCTTTTATCGTGGTTACAACTTCACCAGTTGCCGCGGTTATAGGCTTAAATAATTCTTTAGTGTCGGTGGTAAAATCTTCCTTTGCTTGTTGACGCGCTTGAAGATTATCTCTAAAAGAATCTCTTACCGGGAAAAATTTCTTAATCGCAGCCAACCGCTCTCGAGTTAATCTAGTTATTTGTGCTTCTCCGATGTTTGACATTTTATATAAATAAAAATCGAAGATTTTCAATTGCTAATTCATCATCGTATCTATAGCTAATTCGGTTAGCACAACGCAGCAGCGAGGGTGAACGCCATATATTTGGCGTCTTTTTTTTTACTGAAAAATTTAATTAAGTATTTTCAAAAAAATCTAAATTTACTGAAAAATTTAAGTAAGTATTTTCAAGGAAGCCTCAGTTTGCTAAATTGAGGCCTATTAAACAATTTCGAGAAAGCCTCAATTCGCTAAATTGACGCCTGTAAAAGTTGGTCTGTTCACCCTCTCTGCTGCTTTTGTTTTGAATGATATTTATTGGAGTTCACACAGTGTAAACAAAGTTAAATTTTCAAGTTGAACAAATTATGTTTTCGTACTTTCAACTGTGACATTTATTATCAGTTAGAAAACATTTACAAAGAAAGAACTAATTCTTCACTGGAAAAAACTATACTTTTTTAAGAATTTTGATGTTATTTATATACCATCTTACCCCATTTTATCAACATGTATCCTTAGCAATAACAAAAATGTACAATAAATAAATACACAACACAAACATGTTTATTTATTGTGCATTTTGTTACATTCTTTATGTTGTATTGTGCAGAACATGCATACTGTTTAATGCATTTATTGTTTCCTAAGTAAAGTTTCAACCAGAAAGGTTAATGATATTGATACATCGACCCATTTATCCCATATAACAAGATTAATGTTAACTTCATTTGTTTTTCTATGATATTTCTATACTTTATTGTGACATTAAACATTCATACCTGCAGGCAAATTTTCATTGAACAATTGTATGGGGTTTCGTGCAGGAGCGCATTCTCCTCCCCTACCAATACTTTGATGTCTTACATTATAGGACTAGACTGTTCCACTGGGGTTCATTACAAAATGATTATAAGATTATATTGTTGCAGTTCCGGATTCCCCACACCCTCTATTCATTCATTAATACTCTTAATTTTATTTGTAATGTCCCCTTGTATCCTCACCCCTTATCTCTGCTTTCCCAATTCATGTTTAAGGTTCCATTGTTAAGTTTGCTTCGGTGGCATATATTAGTTCATGAAAAAAAGTGTTTCATAAGATATTGTTCAATGCAATAAACATCATGTTGTTGACCTACACCCAATGTGGTCTTCATCATATCAATTGGTGTTTGCATGCTTTTATTTGTTCATTTGACTAATTTCTTATTCATAAACTAACAGTTAGAATCTTGAAAACAGTCATTTGTTAAATGTGGTAAACTCAAGAAGGTGATTAGGGAAGGAATATTTGGTTATTGATGATGATGTAATTATGTCAGTGTAAATTGTCAGGTATGTCTCAGAAAATGATTTATAAACAAACAGTTCATGATATTGAGAGTGTATGTTGTAATTCTCAAAAATGACAGAAATTGCTCTCTTACAGTCTTGCAGTTTTATGGTCTCTAATTGATACTAAATAAACAAAATAGTGTCATCAGGTGGAGCACTCGTTTTTTGATCCAAAATTTTTTTTCCTACACCTATGTGTATTAATATAAGAATGGTTTCATTAGATAAGTACATGTTTGAATGGTATCAACAGTAGTTAATAAAGGGTCATTCCATGCCTAAATCACCCCAAAGCCCCAGTCTATTTGTCCATTTCTGATTTCGATGAAAATTTTTATAGGGATACATCTGTATAAATGAGGGCTGCATGCAAAATTTTGATAAACAATTTCAAAAATAGATAGCAGATTGAAATTTAAGGTATAGCTTAGCAGTGAACCTTTTTTTAGAGGAGATACATGTGCTAAAAACTAATTTAAGTAACGGTTTCAAATAAAATCAGATTTGTTGCTTATGACAAAAAAGTACTGCTACCTTAATATATTTGAGTTGAAAAGAATCTGTAAAGAACCAAAATATAATAATTTATTAATTAATTAATATAATGTATGTGTGCATATCTCCTTAAATAACTAAGAGATTTAAACTCTAATTTCAGATTCAGATTTCCCAGGTCACTGGTTTGTAGTAAAGTCTGATATCAGTATACTAGACAAAATTACTGTGACATGAAAATCATTGATGTTAAAAACTGAGGAATGCTTTAGACAAGAACTGTGCTTCCACTCTTTATTTCAATCACCCATAATGTCAGAAATAATAAGGACTTTTGTTTTTACTGAAATGTTGCATGCAGTCATCATTTGCATAGATGTAAACCATGCAGGAACAAATTTCATGAAAATCAGAGATGGTCACCTTTGGATATATTGGTGACTTGGAACGGATTGACACTACAATTTGTTTATAATCTTCATGCACACAGTTATAGTAATGTTTGGTTTGTCTTTGATGTATCTTAATTTCATAGCAGTTAGCATGAAATACAATTTACATGAACTTGTTCTAATTATTATTCACAAGGTTCTCCAGGAGGAGTGAGTCTGGTGACACCTTTGCCACCTGTTGTGGAGCTAGCTGAGATCTCCATCATGCTTCAATGTAAGACAGATAGCTGTGAATATCCAGAACCATCTATAACGTGGTATTATCAGGTAACTATGTACACAACAATATTGTATTGATTGCAAAATCCTGGGTGATGATTACAATCTTTGGGCATGACAATATTTGGGATGACAAATTATTTTTCATGCATGGGTTATAATATCATGCCTGACATTTTTATGATAACCTCAGTGATACCATTATTGCCTTGATCAGTGGCAGTTATTAGAGCAGTTGTAAAAGACAGGTGTAGCTTTGATTGGCATATCGTCACAGGTTTATTTAGATGTAAGGTTTTCACAAACTGTGTAACCAGATGATTTGATATCAATTACTCCTGTGTCACCTGTGTTTCTTTTATAATCGGTTGAGATATACCCTTATTCCTTTGTCGATCAAGATGGACACGTTGTAGGTCTCTGAGGTAAAATGTTGAAGATGCAACTGTTCATTGAAGATCAACCTGATATTTAAGATAATGACAGTCGTGGATGGATAATATCAATACATGGGAAAAAACAGCCTGGGCATATTTGGAATGAAATTATATACAACCAATCAGCCACAGAAAAAAACATTGAGATGGATGCTCATAGAGAATACATTGCAATGAATATAATAACAGCTTTTATTATCAACCAAATACTGGACTTTTTTCTTCAAATAAATGAGATATCTTTGTAACTTTTTCTAGTAAAATACACATGATTAAATAAACATCATCTTTTTAGCAGCAGAGAGGGTGAATCCTACAACGTTTTCAGACAAAATTTTGATTGAATCATTAAAACGAGCCTTCCTACGATCTCATTTTAACCAAAAAAAATGTCTCAGGGGCAAACCCTACAACGTTTTCAGACAAAAAATTTATTGAAATCTCCCTACGAAATCATTTTAACTAAAAAAATGAAAACGATTTTTTAATTAATTTTGGTCGCAACTTGTTGTCATACACCCTCTCTGCTGCTATGGGTTAACAAAAATAATAAAATGATTTTAACCGAATATTTGATCGAGTCCGATACGATATCGTGTCCGAGGATCATGTAAATTTATTGTTGCGAATCCGTGCGGAGTCGACTGAGCATGACTAAAGAAATCTCTAAATTGATTGAAGTCCATATCAGAACACCATGTCTGCCAAATATTTCGTAGCGTATGAGTATCAACTCCGTTGAATACAGAAAGAATATTGCAGTTATCTCTGATGACTTTTGGAACCTGAGTGTAGCGTTGAGTGACATATATCACGTCAGTGTTTTTGTGACGCCCACGGGAAAATATTCTAGCAGGATTTTTTTGTTTATCCAACATTATATCGTCGTATACGACTAAATTGTTAATATCTCCATCAATATCATCAATACTCGGTGCTTCATCGATATCGGTTATAAAATCAATGGCGTTTTCACCCTTAATTTCTGGTGCATTCTCGTTAAAATCCTTTAACACTTCATAACATCGTTGATCATCTACGCTAGGGGCAATTAAATACAACTTATCCCACTTCATCCATCTCATTATTAAATTGAGTAACAATTGCGTTTTACCGGATCCAGATGGCCCGATTATAATCATCCGGATAGAGTTTGGTAGCGCTGCATGATGCTTAATTGGTTCTCTTGTTTTCGTCGCTGAAAAATCAATTATATCCATATTTCTATACATAAATTATGGATCTATATTGTGTGAAGTGTAAAACGCGTACTGGCACAGATGATGTGACGACGATTACAACAAAAAATAACCGATCAGCGCTTTCTGGTAAATGCGTGCAATGTGGTACAAAGAAATTTAGATTTGTGTCTATGAAATCTGATTTAAGAAAAAACGAGGAGGTGATATCGCAGCCAAATTAGCAAAACTCCCTGGAACCCCATGGGCAAAGTACCCCGGAGAAAAGCACCTCCCAGGATATAGCTACTGTGGACCGGGAACCAGACTTGATATCAGACTCAATAATCAAAATCAACCCAACCCCGGTGAAGAACCAATAAACGCCATTGATAAGGCCTGTCACCTTCATGATGTTGCTTATAAAAGCAGCAATCTGCAACACAGGCATCTAGCAGATGTGAAATTAATTCATGCGTTAAATGCTATTCCTGATAAATCCTTCAAAGAAAAATTGGCTTCATTTTTAATAAAATCGGCTATGAAAAGTAAATTGATGTTAGGTGCCGGTAATTAATAATATGGAATCAATTTATTATTCTCCGAGGGGATACTGGAGGGGTAACGCTGCAATCAATAAACTCGCTAGTGCTGCAAAAGTGAAAAAAACCACTGCGCCTAATTGGTTATCCAAACAGGCACTATGGCAAATTTATCTACCACCGCCTAAACAAATTCAATTCTCGCATTTTGATGTGACCGCTCCTAATGAAGTTCATCAGGCTGATATATTATTTCTGCCACATGATCGTGGTTACAAATATGCGTTAACCGTAGTTGATGTTGCGAGTCGATACAAAGAAGCAGAACCGCTGAAAACAAAATCGGCCACTGAAGTCGCTTCTGCATTTGAAAGGATTTATCGACGAGGTCCTCTGCACTGGCCAAATCTGTTACAAGTTGATCCTGGCAAGGAATTTCAGGGTGCAGTGTTATCTACAATGAAACATCATAATGTCACCATACGACGAGGGTATACTGCGCTACATCGCGATCAGGCCATTGTAGAACGATTTAATCGGACGATTGCTGAGCGGTTATTTGGATATCAATACGCAAAAGAATTCATTCAAGAAAAGCGATCCAGTGAATGGGTTAAAAGATTACCATCTGTGATTACTGCACTGAATAACGAGATTACTAGAACAATCAACATGAAACCTATCAACGCGATTAAAAAGAAGTCAATACCCGTACAACCACAAAAAGATTTCCCTAGAAACGCTAGCGTTTCCCAACCAATTCTTGGTAGTAATGTCATTGTGAGGTACTTATACGAACCAGGAGAGCTTGAAGGGGGTAGAAAAAGGGCTACTGATCCTATTTGGAGCGTCACTACGCATAAGATATCTAGTATAACACGATCAACTGGTAGACCAGCAATCTATAAACTGGATTCAACTGCTCCTCAGCGAGGATTTACTCGACAACAACTACAAGTGATTCCCGAGGATACTCAATTGCCACCGCATGGTCTTAACTAGCGCCGTTGCGTCTATTGCACTCAAGACAAGTCAACATCACATTATTTCTGACATGACCGAGATTGTTATTTTTTCTGTCTACGGTGAATTGGCGAGGATCCTTATCCGAATACTGCCAACGCATTATACAATTGCAGCTCGCGCAGTGATTATTCTGTTGTTTCTTCAAAGTGATTATTAATTCAGCATCAATATCAAATTCTCGTTGTTTTTTTTTGTCCTGTTGTTTGTAACCGGAGAGTTTTTTATTAATGATGCTAACATCAATATCACTTATTGTTGTGTCATTATCATCACCAATGATTTCATCATCGAGGACAATTCTTCGAAGTTGATTTATGTTTCGTACTCTGGATACTGCGAGATAGACTAAATTTGACCATTCGATGCGATTATCTACCATCCAAACAATTGTATCCGATATAGTCAATCCCTGTGAAGAGTGTATTGTTGCTGCGTATCCTAGCGTCCACGGGGATTTATTAGCACGCAATGCATCTTCAACGACATTGATATCAACCAGCACAATATCATTTAATACCAGAATTTGTTTTTCATTCTGTCCTGGAATATCAACTTCAATATTCTGTTTTCGTGTATCCGATGGCCGATAACAAAGGGGTACTGGAAGCGTTGCAAATTTTTCTTTATGCAATTCAAATAACTTCATCTGAAGTGTATCCCTGACTATTTTTCTACTTGCAATGATCAAATCGTTTGGTCTCCACGCTTCCCAGAAATCATTCATTGGGGTTTCTGAAATCACTTCGCGCGCTATTTCGCATTGGATTCTATCCGGTTGTAATCTAATTAGTTTCTTAAATTCTCGTAATCGTTCATCAAGTGATCTATAATCAGTGGTGATTTCTTCATAGTAGTCTACAAAACCCTTTAGCCATTCATGTGGAGATGCACCGACAAATGGTGGTGGTTGGCCTTGATCCCCGCACATGACGACTTTTGTGTTTTTGGTTAACAACCACTCAAGAAATGTTTTTAATACATCAAATGACACTGTGCATATTTCATCCCAGATTATGATTTCAGGAATGAATTTATCACCCATTCGATCAGGAGTCCATTTGTCACCCTTCCATCGAAAGAAGCTGTGATAAGTGCAAGCATTTACCCCTCGTTGTATCATCTCTCTGGCGAGTCTGTGAGTCGGTGTTAGCACAATCATGTTAGAAACGCTAGCGTTTCCACGACGAAATAATTCAATTGCACGAGTTGTCTTTCCTGACCCACCACAACCGTTTAAATAAACTGTCTTGTATCTACATACTGGATCAGATACCGGTGGTGCATTAGAAAGTTCTGATTGAATTTCAATACGGTTACAACAAATATATTTATCATCCATGGCAACGTCTGCGGATTCACAATACTCATGTAGCATCTCTTTTTTAAATCGCCAACGCCCCCAATTTTCTTCGGGATCTGTGAATGCCGCTACAGCTGATTTGTACTTATTGTGTATATACATCGAATCAGTGGCCACTCTAACCGCGGTATTAGGAAATCTATTTATCATCGAAAATAGATTAATAGAAGCATAGGCTAACATTGAACTTCTCAAATGTGTGTACTGGGAATTATATCCATCACAGTAGGTAACAACCGTACCTAATTTCTCACCATTGGATAGAAAAGCATCCTTACGGGATACAAGTTTTCCCTGTTTCATTAAATCCGCTACAATAAAATCGTATTCAGCGACATCTATGATCAACCGCGAAGAATATTTTGCGTTATCGTATCGTCCACCCTGGGTAAATTTACCGATTATTCTTCTTCCGAGATCTTTTGCTTGTTCTTTTTTAATTTCAAATAACTTCTTAGACCAATTTATGATTTCTTCTTCACTGAAATCTGGAAACTGTTTTCGTAGTTCGTTGATTATTCTATCTAGATCAGGTTGTGGTAGCCAAACTTCTTTCTGAGCTCGATAGCATATAATAGCCTCGGAAACAATCAACGATATTAGCATACCACAATCAATCATATATCTCAATAGCACTATTGGCATCCAGTGTTTTTCAGATAGGTGTCTACCAAGCCAAACATAACTACACGGATGTAACCCTGTAGCTAATTCAAATGATATCACACGAGCGAATCCGGTTAAATCAAAATCAGGCAATGGTCCATTAATCGCAACACGAGTCATTTCATGCGTGGGGTGTCCAAATCGTTTGAAGTACTCAGCGCATTCCCCATACCCGAGAAAACTTCCGGGATAACACGCGGCTATATCAATTGAAATCATACCATCACATGAGTATTTCGTATTCCACAGTCCTCCATGACCAAATTCGACGCAACTCAATTTAACATCCTCGAGAAAATCATTTCGTGTTGGACGCCATGAGTTTTTTTCTCTTGCGAAGTGAGCTACCACTGATGGAATAGTAAAACTATCCGTGAGTAGTTTTTCATGGGAATTCTCCGGTGAAAAATCACTAGCGATTTTTCTCATTCTGTTATCTAATTCTTCAATGCGATATAATTCACCATTTGGTTTTACAAATTGATCGAATTCTTCATCACTTCTAAGTAACCACACTGACACAGGATCATCCTTACACAACGCATGAATAGCATCAAATAATTTCTCTTCATAGAAAACATCCCCGACGAACTCCTTAGGGATATATTTCACGGTTCGTTCTCGTGGAAATATTATTACCGCAGGTGTCCACGCGTGTTTGTTATGATCAATAATCTGTATTGGCGCTCCATTTTTGTTATATTTCGGTTCGTATAAAACCTCTCTGGTTATCGTCATAACGGTTATTGGGAATCGTAATGATGTTTCTAATTTAGCTATATCAGAAATCTTTGCACCATGCTGTTTCACTGTCAGTTCCCACTCGGTTATTTTCCTACGTCGCAGATCAGTTAGTTTATTTCCTCGGGATGCATTTGTGAAGTGTTCTATTATTCGTTCTGCTACACAATTAAGCCCTGACGAATATTTCATAGGAGCTAGTTTTGCGATATCGGGTTTATCATTTAACGGATATATCCCATAAACCATTGCTGTTACGGGATAAGATCTTTCGTAGTATGGTTTATCAATGCCGGTTAGAATCCCTGGTTTGGAATCTCTACTCACAATGACAGCTTTTTTATTCTTGAGGATTGGTTCAAATTTATCCTTAATAATCCATTTGCCATCGACTTCGATAATGAATTTGATTCGGAAAAAATATCTTTTTTCCCCAACACGTGAAATTATCACTGCTGCTTTTTCATCATTCATGGTAGCATCAACAACACCATCAATTCGAAATGTTGACCAACAATAAGATGCTCCATCACGCTTGAATTCATTAAAACAGTCTCTGATTTTACTAATCATGGCTTTATCAAGAATTGTATTCTTTGGTGTATTAGAAGCTATATCGAGATTGAATTGAGCATCTTTCCAGGGGTAATCTCTCTTGGACGTTTTTTTTGGTTTATCGAGATTAAATCTAGGATTGATTTTGTTACGTTTTTTGGGTCTATCGAGATTAAATCTAGGATTGATTTTCAATAATCTCTTAAACTCTTTCATGTTTCCGTCTCTTGGACGTTTGTTACGTTTTTTGGGTCTATCGAGATTAAATCTAGGACTGATTTTCAATAATCTCTTAAACTCTTTCATGTTTCCGTCTCTTGGACGTTTGTTACGTTTTTTGGGTCTATCGAGATTAAATCTAGGACTGATTTTCAATAATCTCTTAAACTCTTTCATGTTTCCGTCTCTTGGACGTTTGTTACGTTTTTTGGGTCTATCGAGATTAAATCTAGGACTGATTTTCAATAATCTCTTAAACTCCTTATCAGCATTGAATTCAGCATTTTTCGAAGTCAATCTCTTGAACTCTTTCATGCTATACTAAAAACAAGTCTCTAAATGAAAGATTTATGTATAATGAATCCCTGCAAATGAATCAGTCATTGAATTAGACAAATAGTATAGTATACGAATGACCCAAGAATTCAGACAGCACCCTGTGAGTACAAATTATGAAGCATCCAGTGATGGTGTTGTAAGAAACCGTAGACTGAAGAACCCAGTTGGGTGGGATAATGGCATGGGGTATTTGTTCTTTACTGTTGGAAAGAAGAAATATTACAATCATCGTTTCGTGTATGAATGTTTCCATGGATTGATCAAAGATGGTTTTGTTATTGATCATATTGATTCTAATCCGAAGAACAATTCCTTATCAAATCTTCAAGCAATCACACATAGTGAGAATACCAAACGAGGGGGGACTGGGAAATACTCGAAAAAAGCGAGACCTGTGAAATCTTTGAATACGATAACTAACGAAGAAAAAGTATTTAAATCAATATATGAAGCCGGCAAGTATTTCAATATTTGTAGACCCTCAGTACGATATGTTGCAGAGGGGGTTTGTCGATCGGCTATTTCAAAAGGGACCGGACAGAAAATTCGATTTAGTTATGTCTAATGCGTCATATTTTTCATTTAGAAATATATCATTATTATAGAATAATGAATTCTGAAAACATGAATAGCATCATATCCGAGATTTCAAAATTGAAAGGTTGGGATATTGAACTATCAGATGGGTTAAATCCTGATCAAATCATGTCTGATTTTCAGGACATAGAATACGGAGTTAACAACAATAAATACATGCTACCAAAGAAGTATGCGCTCATCAAAAGAATTCAGAATTCTATTAAGGACTCTCTCGCATTTTCCAGTGACGTAAGTGTGTTCGCTCCGTTGTATACCATCGTAGAACGAATACGAAAAGAATTGGGTACGAATACGAATTGAAAAAGGAGGTTAATTCTAAAGTTAGAAACCTACGGGCGTTAATTCAAGAAAATGAACAATTTTGATTGACCAACCATTTATCATTATTTGATTGTGACCGTCCCTCATAGAGATTTTAATTTTTTTTTAGCATTTTTTGATCAAAACTGTTGAAATCAGTGAATAAAAAATTGATGGCTGGTTCGGATTGATCACTTCCACGATGGTGTTAGGTCGGATTAAAAAATTGTTTTGCAATTGAAAAATTGTTTCTGATTTCAAATAATGGTCAATGAAGCATTAACAACCCGATTGGCTCGTGAACGACTGGATGCAATCAGGAGATTTGTACCAATTCGTGACTCTGTACGGAATAAACTACAACAACGACAACAAGCGCAGACTGACTTTTCTGTGTCAAGTGAACAACTGTTTACTCCAATAACAAGTGCGACCAAAGATGTGAAAAAGTTAACTGAAGCAGCGATATACGGAGATATTCCTGAGCGAGAACGAGTAAAGAAGGCGCCGCTGTTTGATACGCTTGAAAAGATAGCAGCAGAGACCGGACAAACACGCGCAGGGATACAACAGTTATCCAGTGATATAAAAACTCAGCGCGAGTATGAACGATTAGCTAATATTGATGATTCTGCGCCTGAAACTCAAAGAGTTTCCACACCTGAACCACAACTTGTTGATGTCGTCACCCCAAAAGGTATCCCCTTTATAGACAAACTCACCGAAGAAGCTATAACACAAATCAAACGACCTCAATTGGAGAAACACCAGGATTATACGACTTTTGGTGATTTCGCCGCCAAAAGCTTTAATTCTAGAAAGGATTTTTTTAAAAGACGAGTATAAAAACAGTAAAATAAGCCGAGATGAATGGGTTAATTGGTTGTATAAAACGAATAAGGGGATTACTGGTAATTTGAAAAAGGATACAATTGAGTATAGATCTTTTAAAGTAGGAGTTGATAGTTATGGTATACAAAAACAACAAGAACGAGAAAAAAAAAGTCGAGGCCGACAAAGGCAATTACTTGATGATAGTGAGGGCGCAACTGGTACAACTGAGGAAACAAGCGGAAAAGGATATTCGATTGGAAATCCAAAGGATGTCTTTGACTCTACCACGACATGTCCTGGTAGTGTTATCAATGATATATCACGATTAGAGGTTCTCATCGGAGGGAAACGAGCTGGAAATAACTCACCGGAAATAATTAATGAAGCATCTGATATCTGTAGACGATTATTTCAGGGTGGTATCATGGATATCAGCACATATCGAGATTTCATTGGCGAGTTAGTGGAAAGTGGGTATCACAGTGATTAATCACCGAGACTGAATAAAAACGCTAGCGTTTCCAATTGAAAAATGGTTTCTGATTTCAAATAATGATCATACACTACAATCATGATAAACCAACCCCCGTCTACGTAGTTAATTCACGGTTTCCAGTTTATAGAGCATACTACGGAGATGGTTTAGGCAATACCATTGCAGGGTTATTTGCGAGAATGGCTCCAAAAGTGATGCCGTTGGCTAAACAACTAGGAATGAAAGCAATTGAAGTTATTCGTGATAAGGGTATTGGTGCTGTTGGAGATCTTGCTGGAAAAGCGTTTTTTCAACTGCGAAGAATAAATTAACATCATTAGTGAGACGAAAAAAGAAACCGTTACCGTCTACAGAAGAAATGCCTGCAAGTGTTAGTAGAATTATAAATAACGCAGTAGACGAAAAATTAGCGTCGATGGCTTTAACTCCCGACCAAAGCAATATTGCAAATATGATAGCAGGAAGCGGCTTTAAAAAACTACGTCGATGAAAATCGTTTACGATGAAAATCCTACGGATTTTTACGATTTAGACTCTGATAAATAGAATAAAATGTTCAAAAAATCACATGATCCGGCGTTTGATATAGACGCCCCAGTTGGCAAGGATGATTCTGTACGCGATTATCAATATTACGCCTATCATGCCATAGACTCAAATAGTCGAGCAAGAATTGAACTTCAAGTCCATGATACCAGTAAATACTTTTTGCCCTGTGAAGCGTTTATTGAAGTAGAAGGAGAACTTGTAACAGCTGATGATACTCCTGCTGTACCAGCACCGTATCCAGATGGTACTCAAGTCGGTTTTGTCAATAATGGTATTATGGCGTTATATGAGAGTGCTAGATATCTCATTGATGGAAAAGAAATTGAGTCCATAGATCGCGATGTTGATATGGCTACAACAATAATCGGGTTAGCGAGATATTCTGATGATTATACAAGATCAGCAGGACCCTCTATGATGTTTGCAAAAGATGGTAAGAATACCGCTGGAGGAAATCCATTTGTTGTAAGACGACCAAAAAAACGTGATAATAGTGATGCTGATGTCGAGAATATGATTATAAACAACGACGTTAATTTCAATCTAGGAGCTGCAACACGAAACTCAATGTTGGAGGGAACGCGTAGATTATTTTCATGTGCGATTCCACTGCATCATATTTTTGGATTCTGTAGAAACGTCAGAAAAGTTATCTACGGGGCGAAGCATACAGTATCGCTTGTACGAAAGAGTGATGATAATGATGCAATCTGGAGGATTCCAGCAGATGCTGCAAATCCCAATGCTGATGCCGGTAAAGTCAATTTAACAAAAATATCATTGTGGATGCCAGTGTTGACTCCAGCAATCACTGCAGAAGAACGATTACTATCATTTATGGACCAAGGAGGAAAATCGTTGTTGAGTTGGTTAACCGTGAGTACCGATGTTAAACAATCAAATATCAACGGTTTATTCACTTGGAACCTAGCATCAAAACAAGGTGTTGCTGCGCCACGTCATATATTTATTGCGTTACAGGATAACACACGAGTTGGCAATCAAGAACGAAGCCATATGATATTTGATCAATTAGGTGTGAAAGACGTCTCACTGAGAATAAACGGCCAGCAGGAACCATCCGAGGATATACAACTTAATTACACAGAAAATCATATTGCACGAGTTTATCATCGTCTGTTGTCATTTATGGCACGTGATCAAAATGTCGATACTGGTTTGCAAATATCACAATATGATTTTAAAAATCTGTATCCGATCTATTACTTCTCACTGGAACATCTCGATTTGACAAGACAGTCCGTCGTTGATATACACTTTAGAGCTAATGTGACTCGTCCTGTTGGTGTTGGTGCTATTGCTAATTATAGAGCGGTTGCTGTCATTCTCAGTGATAAATCAATGCTACTCGAAGGTGTTGGTGGAAGAATGAGAGTGGTAGATGCACCAGTAGAAAACATGTAATTGAAATTGTAAACGATTTAGAATCAATCTATTATGTATAATGTCATATAGTGTTATTAGTGTTACGTTAACTCCCGGTCAATTAAAAAAATTGCAATCGGAATCAGCTAAAAAATGTGGAACCACAATCACGTTGAAACCTAATCAAATGACTGGTGGTGCAAATAAATTATCGCTGACAACTCGTCAGGTGAAACATTTCAATGATGCACTTGCAGCCAAAAAAGGTGTTCAGATTACTCTTTCTGCGGCTGCTATCAAAAATATGATTAAAACAGGCGGTATATTTCCGTTGTTAGCTGCGATTCCAGCATTGATTGCAGCAGCAGCCCCAGCGGTGGCTAAAGCGGCAGCGTTAGGAGCCGTTGGTACTGCAGCAGGAATGGCACTAAAGAAGGCAACTGGGAAAGGATATAAAAAAAAGGGACGATCCGTTCACGGATTGGGTCTAAGACTACCAGGAACCCCGTATTCGTGGTACAGCGGAAAGGGTCTAAGACTACCAGGAACGATTTATTAATTCAGAAATCTTCGATTTCCGAACCTATGGTTCCCATGTCCAATTTTGATTTAATGGATGCGGCTAAAAAACTCGCGATTAAAAACTTCAGAGGTGTTTTTATGAAAGATTAATTACCACATCAACCAAACAAAACTGAAACCGGAATCATTAATCTCGATAACAGCACCGGACCTGGAACTCACTGGGTTGCATACGCTATTGATCCACGTGGGATTGTTTATTTCGATTCATATGGATTAGCCCCACCAAAAGAGTTTATGCGGTATATAAAAACCCTTCCAATGAAGACTTGGTATTCTACGCTACCAACACAAACGATGATTGACCCACCAATATGTGGCAGCGAAGTATTAAATGTCCTTGACGCTATTTCTAACTCCTTGAGTAACCCAAGCGGAAAACCACCACATGTTGTCGTGAATGAATACACTAGTAATCGCTGGCAACGACGAAGTCGTCAAAAACGATTTTAGAGAGAGAAAGAGTTTTACAATAACATGATTGATATTTGGGGGAGATCTTTGAAACCCAAACCCGATGGCACTGCAACCCCTGATTCTATCAAGGATATAACAAAAAAAATTAAAGATGAAATAGCTGAGACGTTGAATTTAGAAAGTGTTGAACCCAATGAAATAGTTGTATTTCAGGACAAACAGGGTAAATTGAAATCTAGTAATATTTCTCTGGATGATATTTTAGTTAAACAACAAAACGCAATCGAGAACACCGTTGCGTTATTTTCGGATCAGGGTAAATTGAAATCCAGTAATATTTCTCTGGATGATATTTTAGTTAAACAACAAAACGCAATCGAGAACACCGTTGCGTTATTTTCGGATCAGGGTAAATTGAAATCCAGTAATATTTCTCTGGATGATATTTTGGTTAAACAACAAAACGCAATCGAGGATACTATCGCGTTATTTTCCGATCAGGGTAAACTCAAACCGGGTGTACTCGTTTCGACGATTACAGATCGATTAAAAACTCTCAACGATGAGTTAAACAATTCTCTGGCTGTACTAAAAATACTTGAATCTAAAATTGAAGATAACGGAAAACAGTTTATATCATTTCGTAGAAATATCATTGATAAATTTATTGGAACCCAGTTGGATAAAATTGAAATAAAACTCCCTGATATTAAAAAATCCATCGATGAGACGAAAACTTTCATCGAAGCCGTCAAAGGTGATTTTTCGAGGATGATAACAATCATTGAAAAAACAAAAATTCCTCATGAGAAAACCAATAACGTAGTATATACAATCCAACACGGATCATTTGAGTGGACACCTACAAACAACAAATTAGATATCACTGCAACCGTTAAAGGTATTTATCGATTAACACTAGTAGCACCAATTCAATTTAATATATCATCGTCGAGTTCATCCGGGGTCAATAATGTGATATCAACGATCATCGACAAGGATAAAACTGAAAAGTTCACTATAACAGCTACTGATAAAGATTTGGCTAGAACTTCGGTATCATGGTATGTAGAATTCGTAGCGGATTTAAGTAAATAACTAAATTGAAAGGATTTCACAATTGAAAACGCTAGTGTTTTTAAAATAAACAACAATGACTTTGTCATCGACGCAATGTCGCTATGATCAGGTCAGAGAATTTCAAAATAGACTCAAAACCCTCACTGAGGAATATCAAATAAAAATAAAAAAATACCGACGAAGAATCACCACAATTGATGTTATTATATACTCGGTGTCAAGCGTTCTCACTGGTGCCGGAATAATACTTGCATCGGTTACAATGATTGCCCCGGTCGTAGTTCCAATTTGCATTTCTGCGGTGGCTACAATCGGGGGTATATTAACCGGGATAGCAAAAAAGATATCATCATGCAGCCAGAGTAAACTGCAGAATTACTTACTTCAATTTCATATTGCATCAACCGCATATTCGCAATTATCATTGATGATATCGTCGTCACTCGATAATACGATTATATCAGATAGTGAATTCTCAGCGATGGTCAGTATTTTTGATTCCGCGATATCGAAATTAGAGCGACAACATGAGTATAATAACAATGACAACACCGATGGAATCGGAAAACACGAACCCAAAAAACAAAATGATCTCAATAATATCAACATTACCAGATTGTGAATTCTCAGTGATGGTCAGTATTTATGATTCCTCGATACCAAAATTAGAAATAAATCATGAGTATAATAACAATGACGACACCGCAGGAATTACTTCAACGAGTAGTGGAGAACACGAACCCAGTACAAACAAGCATGATATCAATAACATCAACGAATCCAGAATTCAGTGTGAATTTCCCCTCTCCGGTCCCAGTGAAGGAGATAGCGCTTGCAAAACTACGAGTGTATCACAGTTGGCCTAATATCAGATCAAAATCATTTGGTGGTCAACAACCCAATAATTCTTTAGTGTTTGCGAATAAGAATAAACCCGACGGAACCCCAGACTGGAACGTCGTTTCGATACCAACAGGGTCATACCAAATTGAACAAATCAATAATGAATTCGCGCGTAGAATAAAATCGATTACTGGAGTAGAGTCAAAAATCGCTATAACAGTTCATGAACCGACGCTATCATCCGCAATTGAGATAAGCACAGAAGGATACGTAGTAGATATCTATCAAAGTTCTATTAGAACCGTACTAGGATGGCCTGAAAAACCACCAGGGGGAAAAACCGTTGATTTACCAGAACCACAAAAAAATGATTATGTCACCGACGTGATAAAAAATCATGATCCAATAGGGAGTAGTTATAGAGATTACCAATTCATTACAGAATTTTTTGATTTAATATACCAACCAACTGGAAGAGAGAAGCCAGGGGAGAAAATAGAGGGGGATTATTTTGTTAACAAACCTAAAATCACTGGTATGATTTATGCAATAAACAACGATTTATCACTGTTGTTAATACCCCTTAAATCCGGCTCTCTCACCCGAGATGAATTTATCAGCGTCGTAGAAACATGTAACAAAATTATCGACGATATGGAAAAATTTAATTCACAAATTATTCGATTTATACTCGATGATAAAAACCCCTTATCGAGACTAAGATTTGCATCAGAGTATAAAATCCGCGTCGAAGATATCCCAACATTTAAACTACCAGGATATAACGTACCAGAACTAAAAAAACTTCTCAATGATGCCATCGATGTTGGTTTCAAAATAATTCATGATACGTGGAAAAAAACAGCATCACCGGAAATAAAAATCCTCAAACATAATAATGACCCAGATGGTGGTGGCAGGCATATCGCTCCGTTCAACGTGAATATATCCTCAGTGATTGCGCTCAATTTAGTGTGTGATGTTATCGAAGGAAGCTATCAATTAATCTCGAACGATCAAATCAAGCTCAGCAGGGATATATTCTTTATTCATTTGCACCAACAGCTCCTCCAGGATTCCTAATTATTGAAAACCCAATTAATCCTGTCTATATGCGATGCCATAATAATTCATTAACCAGAATTAATTTCAAACTCACCGACCAGTCAAATAATCTGATTGATTTACAAGAAGAGGTGTTAGCGATTAGTCTGTTTGTGAAATCATAAATGATTTTCGTCCTAAAGACTTGATCAAATTATTTATTATTTTTGTTAACCAGAACTGAAAACTTTAGCAGCAGAGAGGGTGTATGACAACAAGTTGCGACCAAAATTAATTAAAAAATCGTTTTCATTTTTTTAGTTAAAATGATTTCGTAGGGAGATTTCAATAAATTTTTTGTCTGAAAACGTTGTAGGGTTTGCCCCTGAGACATTTTTTTTGGTTAAAATGAGATCGTAGGAAGGCTCGTTTTAATGATTCAATCAAAATTTTGTCTGAAAACGTTGTAGGATTCACCCTCTCTGCTGCTTTTTTATATAGTTTGATGTGAAAGACTTGGTGGTACCATGAGAATTTCATCAGTTTGTTTATGTATTAATGTATGATATAAAATTTGTATACAATTCCAATATGGAAATTTTAAATTTGTTTTGTAGAATAAAATAAAAGTATAGAAAAAAAGAAAAATATGTTCACGCCACAGGTGAGTTCAAACCCTAAACCATTGTGGTTGGTGTGCAATTCTTTAACCAACTGAGCATTGCAAACATTTCCAGTTAGCCAATGGAAACACAGCTTTCTGACATTTGAAAGTGAATTTTAACAATATCAGCAGGCACATACTTATATTCGTGATCCATTATGTTGAGATTTTATAGTAAGCAGGTTGATTGCGGTATTACAAAATACATACAAGCCCTATACCCGGTAGTCTTCTTTCATAAGATTTTAATCATAAACCAAATACTTAAACATTTGTCAAATAAATGAAATATCTTTGCTAATGTTAAAATGAAATACACATTCAATAAATAATAAGAAAAACACATTGCTTAGTTATCTTGATGTAAAGACATGACAATACAGTGACAAAATACCATTTGGCATGATGATTTGCATACAGTCATACATATTGATGTTTAGCCTGATTCAAATCAAGCAGTCTTTGTGGAGGATGATTTTCTTCCAGCAAATATGGATTTTGATTTTTTAACTGAAGTGGTGGCCTTGTCCTGTACAGAGAAGTGGGTGTGGCTTTTAAAAACAATGCTTTTTCCTGATTGTCTGTAGACATACATCATGAATCTTCACTGTTCTGTGTTATTGTGCCTTATGAATGAAATTAAAAATATGAGTAAATAAAAGCATGTTATTAACCTATTAGCCTATTAAACTATTTATACTGTTGATTTTAATCATAAAAACTGTTGTTTTCTTTAAATTCAGTGAAAACATGTTGTGAAAACTTGGATAAACTGCTTTGATGTTTAGACAATTTGCAAAGCATTGTTATTGGTTCATGCATAGTTTGTTGAATTAAAAAAAATAATAATAGTCAATCCTGAACTAAACAAAAGAAACTGAAACTGCAGTTGATGAAGAAGTAAAAAAAAAAACATTAATGACAGGACAAATTACATTCATAGGGTTTTACAACAAGATGTTTTAATACAAAGCATATGGAATCATATTGAAGTTAATACAAATACATTGGCATTAAGTTATAGAAGTTAAAATCCGTAATAGCATAACAAGTTTGAAAACTCAAATGAACATGAAAATTGGTGTAAATAACAATCTTGTCTGTAAATCTTTACAATTGTGGTATAATCATTATGACTAAATATTTGCGTACATATTATGCAAGTATGGATTACACATTTAGATTTCAAGAATTAGATATTCAACATAGAAATTAAACACTGTGGATGAATCGAAGTGTGTCTTGTGTAATGACTTGTTTGATATGGTCTATATTATGAATATGGTGGAATTGAAGTGTGTCTTGTGTAATGACTTGTTTGATATGGTCTATATTATGAATATGGTGTAATTGAAGTGTGTCTTGTGTAATGACTTGTTTGATATGGTCTATATTATGAATATGGTGGAATTGAAGTGTGTCTTGTGTAATGACTTGTTTGATATGGTCTATATTATGAATATGGTGGCATTGAAGTGTGTCTTGTGTAATGACTTGTTTGATATGGTCTATATTATGAATATGGTGGAATTGAAGTGTGTCTTGTGTAATAACTTGTTTGATATGGTCTATTATATGATTTCTTGTAGTACTAAAATCATTTGGAGAGAAGAACTTAATTCAACCACAGATGCAGATTAATAAAGAAAATAAATTAGTATAGCATCAAATGCATAGGGTTAAAATGTTCCATACAGTTTATTTTAATTATTGCATGTGATATGTGGAGTATTCGCGTACATCTCCAAGTATTAGTAGTGCATGGTTTTATTGAACTATTAATAATATAAGTACTAAAATCAGTTTTGATGACAAACTATATATTGCTTTACAATTGTAATAGTGTACTTAGTCAGGAGTACCTAGATAGTATTTAGCAAATGTGTTGAGTAAATATACTAAAAATTTATTTGTTTTTATAAACAATAATCTTTGACTATAAATGTTGTTGTGAATATGCAAAATAATGAAATGTTTTGTTTAGACATATTTGTATCCGAAACTATATAGTTTGATTAAACGTAGGGATCTGACTAATAATAGAGCACATGCCAATTTTCTTATTCAAGTTGAACACATTAATTGATATACAGCAATCTGTAATAATTAATACAAATCAAACATGAAACAAATAACTTGATAGATACAGTACAGGTGTGAAGTTTCATTTCACCACCCATCAGTCTTTACACAGAGATAAGACATGAAAATAAACATAGATATTTGAGCATTTTGTTTCTTTGTTAGGTGTCAGCCTTATGAATGAATCAGGTTCCTATTTAATGGAGTTGTTTGCAATCATCCAGACAAAATTACATGATATTTATGTAAATAAGTGAAACTATAGTAGTGATCATGATTCTAATAAATCAGGTTATCTATTTACAGAAGGGTCCCAACCCAACTTCCCTTAATACAGGAATGATCAGAAGAAGTAACAGTACTGAGAATTGTATCCAACATGAACTGATCTACTACAGCAGTCTGGAGTTGTTACGTGGCACAAACTTTCCTGGTAACATACCCATGACAGTCAACCTGCTATGTGGTATTACACATCCTAGCCTTAATGGAACCAAATTCTCTGCCATCTCCAACAATCTCATATTTGCAGGTGAGATACCAATAATCTATTTTTCTTGACTGTACGTATACTTTGCCTGTATATTTCATAGAAATTCATAGAAATTCTTTCTGCAGAGTCATTGTATACTTAATCATATATAGCTATTTTGCCTTTTCTAAAAGTAATAAAGAGAGCATGTCAGACAATAATAAGAAAAATTAAATGGGCATGCACCTACATGCAAGTGTGTGAAATGTGGTACAAAAGCATAAGTTTGTATCTCTTTTAAAAGAAGTTGTTATATCACTGCATCATTATTAAAATTAGCAGGAACTCCATGGACTATATACCAAGGAGAAAAACATCTTCCTGGAATATAATTATTGTGATCCTTGAAGCCAGCTTGATATTTCACTTGATGAACGAGTGTATTAAGTAAATGGTATTGATCAAACATATCTAGTTCAAGATGTTGTGCATAAAAATAAAGATTCACAACAATGACAGACGTGAAGTTATTTCATGTGTTAAATTCCATTAAAAATGTCTTTCAGAAAATCATTAGCTAAATGATTAGTAAGATTTATGATTAAAGGCGAATTATTGCTAGTGGCTGGTAATTAATCAGCCGATTATTATAATGAAACTGATTAATTATGGCCAATTTGGAATGTCCCACCCAGTCACATTATCCTTACACTTTCTGACCAGTCCTAACACTAACCTCTTAATGCTGAACACCTAGTGAGGCAGCTGTTAGTACCATTTTGATATGTCTTTGATATGACTCAATCAAGGTGAAAACCCATGGCCTTTCACATTCGAGGCGGATGCTTTTAGAAACAAAGGCCACCAGAGAGGTACCATATATAATCAACAGTAATTGTACCTCTCATCATTAGCTTTGGCTGTGGACAGAATGAAGTTTTCTCCTTTATCTTTTATCTTCATTATTCATTAGTCAGCAGCATAAAAGTTGCTTGCGCATGTCCCAGTATTACAGTAAGCTGTGTAGACACTATGGCGAAACATATTTTGGTGTATCATTCAGTGTGTAATTTGAGTTATCTAGCTTGGCTTTCAGATGTTCATTGACCTAAACAAATGCTAGATTTACTTCATCTTTTTCACTTCTTGGACTTGTAGAGGTCAATTGTTAAAAAAGAGCCAATAACCTTTTTTATGTACAATTCCCACATGTATAATATCCAAAGAAATTTCAGCCACAATACATGGACAGGTAGAGCAGCGACTAGTAAACTTGCTGATGCAGCTTATATTACCTGTTCTTTTTCTGAAAATGGGTTAGCGAGACAAGCAATATGACAAATTTATCTACCACCACCTAAACATATTTAGTACGCATATTTTGATGTCATTGTTCCTAACGAAGTTCATCAAGTGGATATTTTGTTTTTACTTCATGGCACTATTAAAATTGGTAGACATCAATACACATACAAATACTTGTTAACTGTTATTGACATTACAAGTAGATATAAAGAAACAGAGCCATTATCTACTAAAACAGCTGTTGAAGTTTCTTATGCTTTTGAACAAATTTATCAACGAGGACTCTTGCGAGATCCTCACTTTTTACAGATCATGGCAACGAATTTATTCATGCATTATCATCTCAGATGAGAAAACACAGATGCCTTCATATTAGACGAGAACCTACCAAAATTCATCGCGATCAGGCAATTATTAAATGATTTAATTGGACATTTGCTGAGCAGTGATTATGATATCAATATGCAAAAGAAATATCCATGAACAAAATTAGAAAAGTTATTGTTCCATATATGGGTTGCAAGATTACCAAGTGTGATAGCTGCATTAAATAATGAAATTACTTATGCAATTTCAATGAAACCCATTAATGTGATCAAATAAACATACCAATGCAACGACATGAATATTTTAAGTCAGTATTAGCCATTGTTACTGTAAGATACTTATATGAACATGGTGAACGTAAAGGTGGTAAAACAGATGGGAAAACATTTTGTTAATATTAGATGAGGACATACAGCAATTTATTGTGATCAGGCAGTTATTAAACGATTTAATTGAACACCGTTATTTGGATATCAGTATGATAAGGAAATATCCACGAACAAAGTTATAAAAGATATTGTTCTATATATGGGATTAAAGATTAGCAAGGTTGATAGCAATAACAATACATCCAAACGGCCCTTTTCAGGGCCATACATATCTCTAGAAAAGAAATAATGTTTCAAATTTTGCAATGTTTACATGAGTTTTATCTTGTACCTTTTTGACACTATTTGTTCATTAAATAATGAAATAATTTCTGCGATTTCAATGAAACCCGTTAGTGCGAAACACATTCAGTAAAACCTGTCGTGAGAGACCATCGCTATGAGAGACCACTTATCTTGAGAGACCAGATTCTCCTTGCACAGATTTATTAATTAAATAGTTGTATGACCTGTTATGAGAGACCACCTGTCTCGAGAGACCGTTATTGTTTGGTAGAAGGGTTGGTCTTTCAAGACAGGTTGTGCTGTACCAATACAACGACATGTTTTTTTTAAAATCAGTAGTAAGCATTGTTAATGTCAGATAATTATATGAATCTGGTGAACGAAAAGGTGGTAAAAAAGAGCAACTGATCCTCTTTGGAGTGTGACAACACATAAAACTTTTACAGCACGTAAGAATCACGGGTGGACCAGCAAACTATATATTAGATTTGACTGCTCCTCAGTAAGGTTTTGTACGTGAATAAATGCAGGTAATTTTTGAAGATACACAGTTACCACCATAAACTAGCGCCTCGACTTCGATCATCTCAAGACAGGTTAGCATCACATTTTCACATGTGTGACCAAGACAACCATCAGTTTTATCGACGATAAATTTTTTTCGATTATTATTTTAATATTGACACAACATTATTGTGTTACAACTTGCATAATTATTAGCATGTTGTTGTTTTATTGTCATGGTAAATTAAGCATCAATATCAACGTCGTGTTTATTTTGTGTGGTCACATTGTATATAACTAATATTTTCTTACTACATCTTTGACATGTACTTTGCTGTTATTGTCAGTAGTTTGATTACGTTTTTCTGTGAAGTCTATGAGAACCATTCGCACTGAGATAAATAAAATGTCATTGCATATTGTAGTGTCCAAAGATTTATGTCGAAGATCCTGGTATATCGACTTCAGTGTTCGTTTGAGTGTATCTGCTTGGCGATAACATACTGTAAAGTGCATTATTTAATATTTATTTCCTTCATCTCTCTGACAAGTCTGTGTTATGGGGTTGAAATGTTAAAATAAAAATGTTGAGATAATTTGATCTCGCGAGTTGCTTTAACAGAGCCTCCAGAAGATACATTATTATATGTCTAGTCACAGAATTATAAATTGATGAAGCAAATGACAATTTTTATATTTTTTTTAATAAACATCCTTGATTTTAAACTTTGGCAGATTCAAAATAATAATGTAACATTTCTTCTTTTATTCTCAATTTGCCCCATGATACATCATCAGCATTGCTTATACAAAATTGATTCAGTAATTCTGAATATTTTCTTTCGATATAAAATAAATCTCTAGCGTCTCATATCACGGTTTTAGGAAATCTGTTTATCTTCAATAATAAACTATGAAAACATACACGAGCATTGAAGATCTAAAATGAGTAAACTGCAGTGACTCGCCATCAATGTAATTAACAATTGTAGCTAATTTAGTTCCATTAGAAAATTAAGCATTTTTTCGACTCACAAACACGTTTCTCTTTGTTGCATCAAACTAATTTATGTAAAGTGCATGATTTAATTGGTTGCATCACTTATTATAAAATCAAGATCAGCATTCATAATCAATCTTGTATAATGATGCTTGTGAGCATATCATCCTCCATACTTGTATTTAATGATTATTCTTCTGCCAAGATAGGTTTTATTTTCTAAATTGGTTATATCAGGATTTCAACATCTGAATATTTCTTTTGCTGTTGTAACCTAGTTTCTTTTTGCAGATGATATCACCACCATAAAATCTTCAATTTTTTGGAAATATTGTTACTGCTTTGGTGCATGTGCATTATGATTAATTGTTTTAATTATTTTAATTATTTAATTATCAAAGCTCCTTTTGATTTATACTTTGATTTGTTCCAAAGCTCTCCTATTATGGTATTTACTATTATTGGAATTTTTCATTTCCTTTCCAGTGCAAGAACGTCTTCATTAGTCGCTCCAGTGTCTAGTTGTTTCTGCCCAATCTTCTAATTGTTTCACATCTTTTATCTGTTTGACCATTTCCACGTATATCATTTGTGAAGTGTTCAATTACTCATTTCGCTACACAATTAATTATTGAAAATTTCATCAGCTTTAGATCATGAATGTCAGGTTTATCATATACAAATATAAAATGTAAATAACCACGGTTACAGGATATGCTCATTCATAATACAGTTTGTCAATACCAGTCAACATTTCTGGGTTTAAATTTTTACTTAGTATCGCAAATAATTTATCATGAAGGTCAGGGTCACGTTTGTCAGGGATAATCCAAGTAATATGATCTGTATCTGCTAATACGATAAATGTTCTTTTGAAAACTAGGATTCTCAAGATAATTAATAATCGTTGCCGCTCGTTGATCATTTATAGTAGCATTGATAACATCATTATTGTCTATGATTTTGTATGTTGACCACACATGATATACACCATCGTTGTGAAATTCTTTCTTAGTGCCATGAATACTTTCAATCAGATTATATGACAGATCAAACAGATCTTGCCTCCGCAAGTCAGGGATTCTTTTGTCAAGGTCTTGTCTAGATTTAGTATGTTTAATATTGGATAATATCGCAAACTTCTCCATACTGTAATTAAGAAAAATATATGTTTAAATTTTGCATTGCATACGTCAAAGAAGTCTAAAGCAAAGTGAAGCAAAATAATGACATGTAGATCAATCACGTTAGCAACAAAATGAGTTCTTGGGCCAGAAAGTTTATCAAGATTAAAAATACCAGTTTCAACATTGTATTGGTTGTTTTGGTACTTGATCATGCATAAAAAATTAATTTAAAAAAAATTGGAGATAGTAAGAAGACTTTTTCCATCTAATGAGGTATTGTCCTGAGATGTCTTATACCCTTTCAGTATTGTGAGGCTGGCAAAATTGGACGATTCGGTTGAGCCATACTTTACTTTTTTGGATGACTTCCGTGTTGTTTTATCTGTGACCTTTTTTAAGCTTTCTGTATGCAAAATTCCTTTTCCGGTTTTTTTTTTAAATGTCATTCCGGCATTGGTTCCAACAGCTCAAAGTGCTGATGCTTTTGTTTGCCACAGCTGGTTGATTGATTGATTAATTTAATTTTAACGGCGAACCAGCATGTTTAGGCTATTTAGCGCCATACAGTAGGTTATATGTTTAAAAATACGAAAGGTTTAATATCGACCATAAATATAAAAAACATAATAGTTAAATATAAAATGGTAAGATGTTGGTAACATGAAAATATGAAGCTTCCCAATGAGCAGGATATGTAAATGGTTTATGTTGATGATAAGATGTTGTTAATAAGGGGCGGTATTTGCATTAGATAAAAATGCTTTTAGGGGAAGGCATACTAGTTATAGTTTAAAATGAAGATTTACTTCCTTCAGGAAATCTAAAATACTAGTGATTTGTATAGTATCAAAACGTTCCTTCGTGTCATGTACATTATAGTATTTATCACACGTAGGTTGTAGGTCGGAACACTCGGTCATAAACTGATTAACAGTGAATACTTCATTGCAAGAAACACACTCTGGTGGATCTTCACCTTTTAGTATGTGGGAGTGGATAATGTATGTATGACCGATTCTGATTCTTGCAATGACAACCTCCTCCCTACAGGTAGTTCTGTAGCAAGGAGTCCATTATTCTAGGGATGGTTTGATGGCATGAAGTTTGTTATTGGCTGCATCATCCCATGACGCCTGCCACTTCTGACGTAGGTACCTTTTGATACTAGGTTTAATCACTAAACGGTAATTTAAAATCCGATGGTTCTTCGGGTAGAGCCAACATAGCAGCCCGGTCAGCTTCTTCATTACCTCTAATACCAAGATTGCTAGGTAACCAACAGTATACTATATTGTAGGAGGTACTAAGCTCTGAGTGTTTGACGAGAATATTGACTAACAATGAATTATGCAGTTTTCTATTGTGAAGCGACTGAAGCACTGATAGCCACAGCTGGAGTTGCAGTTGTTATTAATGCAGGTATAGCTGTGAGAAGTAAAATTATTCCTTCTATTTTTTGCTGAGTCATTAATATAACTTGGAGAAAGTATATGTTGAGCTGTTGTATTTGATTTTAATGCTTTGTTAAAATGTTTAAGCGGGGCACCGAGTGGCCGAGTGGTCTAAAGAGCTGTCCGTTATGGACCACTGCCATCTCACCTCTGCGTGTGTTCGAGTCTAAGATTCGGCAAATGTAGTTATGTGAGAAAGCTTGCCAGTAGTTTCTAGTGGGTCCGTGGTTCTTTCCGGGGGTTGTCCGGGTTCTTCCTCCACCATTAATACTAGCCGCCATGTATAGCCTATATTGTGCTGAAAAATGGCGTTAAACATAAAAAACAAAACACTAAATGTTTAAGCTGAGTATTGATTAATGATTTCAATATTTTGACCACCACTATATAATAATGTTTTCTTTATTGTTATTCATTTCAGTATCCTTGATGTTTGTAAATATATCTGGAAAAATAGATGTTACTCAGAGTGTAGAAGCAAACTTTACCTGCATTACTTCAATCAGTCGACCTCGTGCAACAGTTATATGGTTCATAGGTACAACAGAGATCACGTCGGGGATACAGACTATTAATAGTACAGATATCAATGGTTCACCATTTGTGGAAAGCAGGCTGACCATAAATCCTAATAGTTTGATTCATCATGGAAAAGAAATCTTCTGTCAGGCCTTTACTCCTTTTGATCGTAAGACATCAGATAAACTCGTCCTCTATGTTAAAGGTAAGTTTAAACATATGTGACATCAGATAAACTCGTATTCTCTGTGTTAGTTATGTCAACTGCTCAAGATATTGAATAGTACTTGTGGGCAACTTAAATTTATTGATTTGTCATCCTCCCTGTTTGACCATAAATGTCCTAATTCTTAATGTTCTTAATTGCAAAGCACAACAGACAGACACTATTCAGAGTCATCATGCCCAACAGACTCCAACCAATTTACCTTGCTTGTTACTGGCACAGGTGTCATACAGTCATAGAAATGTTATCCTGAAGAATATTTAAGTTTTCAATAATTCAACCTTCTTGGGGCCTATCATTAAGGTCATTTACAAATATACTGATTGTACTCATGCCTGATGTTGATTCTCATTTTTGTTCAATAAATGTTACACAGACAAGTGCGTCCTTGTTAAATAACAGTCCATATTTTTTTTGTTGTACATAAGTCAAAGTAAGTGTAACATATACATTGGAAAAATGTAGCCTTTGTGGATTCAGCAATGCATTCTACTTCATCGTAAATAATCCCTGATAGATTTCATGCCTGGTGCTGCTCCTAATGATTGGGTATTTTCACATGCTTTTCTGATTACTCCAAGCTGGCCTTGATTTGATATTGGCATATCAGGATAGTCTCAATGGTTGCTTTATATTGGGCCCATAACAAGATTATATTTCCGTGCATAGAATGGTATGTTTGGACCATTTTGTAGCAGATTTTCATCAGCATGTGGATTGCAATTACTATCAATATTAGCAGCTCTTGTCAGCGGATCCAGCCAAATATGATTATTAAGTACTTTTGAACCAAATTTTCCTAAAAATTATACTTGAAAACAACTCTATAAACATAGTTTCTCAAAGACTGATATTATATTATATTAAATTACATATTGTATATAATATAATATAATATAATATAATATAATATAATATAATATAATATAATATAATATAATATAATATAATATAATATAATATAATATAATATAATATAATGACCTTAATGTCCGAGTGTCGGAGCTGTCTAGAGGTGTAAACGTCCGGGGTAGCATCTAAGTGTTTGAGACCGGTGGTTCTAGTAAATGCTGTATGCTGTCTGTATGTATAACTGGAGTGGATTCGTGAAGGGCAAGTGGCCGATAAAAGTATTAGGTCAACCCTAGGTATTCGGAGAAGCAACAGCAGAGAGGGTGAACCCTACAACTTTATAGAGGCGTCGATTCGATGATCTGAGGCTTCTACCAAATAGTAAAAAAAATGGCGTCTATTCGATAAAATAAGATTTCCTTATATACGCCAACGTCGTTGTCATCCACCCTCTCTGCTGCTACAGGTTAACCAAATATTTGATCCAGTCTTTAGGACGAAAATCATTTATGATTTCACAAACAAACTAATCGCTAACACCTCCTCTTGTAGATCAATTAAATTATTTGACTGGTCGGTGAGTCGGAAATTAATTCTCGTTAACGAATTATTATGGCATCGCATGTAGACAGGATTAATTGGGTTTTCAATAATTAGGAATCCTGGAGGAGCTATTGGTGCAAACGAATAAGGAATATATCCCTGCTGAGCTTGATTTGATTGCTCTAGATTAATTTGATAGCTTCCTTCAATTGCATCACAATCACCGTTGAAATATTCACATTATGCGGGGCAATATGCCTACCGCCGCCATCTGGATCATTATTATACCTGAGTAGGTCAGTTGAATCTGGTTTTTGTAGCGCCTTGATATCGGTTTTAACAATTTTTGCTAGTTCATCAGCGTTGTATTTGGGAAACTTGAAATTACGCAGATTGTTTTCTGTGATATTGTAATCGGTTAGGAATCGTTGTTTATTGTCGCTGTTGTCATCCATTATTGTTTGAATAATTAGTTCATAGATATATTCCATGTCAGATATAAGTTGATTTATTATTTCAACGTGTTTTTGCGATTTTGTTTTCCGTAGTTGTTCTAGTTGTGTGTCATATAATTGTTTAATTTCATTAAAATAACCACGGACGTCAGTTAGCGTAAATGAAATAGTAACAGATGAGTCGGCTGTTCTTTTAATGATAAAATCCCATTGCAATGTGTCTTTGTTGGTAAATATAAATCTATCGCCGATTCTTCCTTTTCTTATATCAGATAAATTATCTCGATAACTGGGATTGATTTCATGATATGATTGTACGTTCGTGGTTAAGTCGGTGGTGGATTTCTCCGGTTGTTTTTCGGGCCATCCTAACACTGTTCTTAACGAGCTGTTATAGATATCTACAATGTATCCCTCTGTGCTTATTTCGATCGACGACGAGAGCGTCGGTTCATGAAGTTTAATAGCTATTTTTGATTCTTTTCCAGTGATTGATTTTATTCTACGCTGAATTTCAGCATCGATTTGCTCAATTTGGTACGACCCAGTTGGTAACGAAACAGTTTCCCACGCTGGAGTGCCATCGGGTTTATTCTTATACGAGAACACCAGTGCGTTATTGGGTTGCTGACCGCCAAATGCAACAGATCTGATATTAGGCCAGCTATGATACACTCGTAATTTTGCCAGCGTGATCTCACGCACTGGAATCGGAGAAAGAAAGTTCACACTAAATTCAGGGGTTGTTGATGTTATTGATATCATGTTTGTTCGTATCGGAGTGGTATTCTCCGCGATTCGTTGAAGCAGTTGCAATTCGTTGAATTGTAGTGACATTATTATTAACGCTGTCTTCAATTTTCAATTTCAACATCGCGGAGTTATACAACTGGGTCATCGTGGAAAATTCAACATCGGATATGAACGAATTATCTATCGACAGCGAGATCAACTCGGATAATTTCGAGTACGCGTCAAATACCACCCGGTACCGAGCTGTATAATCACTGAGTTTTTTCTGAGAACACCATGATAATTTTTTAGTTATCGCGGTGGCGACTGCAGCAATTGTTGTTGCCGTGGAGATACCAATTGGAACTGCAATCGGAGCCATCATGGTCACCGTCGACATAATAACCCCAGCGCTGGCCATCACACCGGATACCGAGTACACGGTGATGTCGATGATTGCTACGCTGCGTCGGTATTTTTTCATTTTTTCACGATAACGCTCAGAAAGTGATTTCAAGTTCGCGGAAAACTCTTTCACGGTGTTGAATCGATATTGCGATGACGGCGTCATCTGCGATTGTGATACCGCTGACTCCGTCAACGGGGTTATTATCGGTTCAATTGATTTCATCGACATTGTTGTTGACATTGTTATTTTAAACCCGCTAGTGTTTTCAATTATTCATCATCGTCAGGGTAGTAGATCAGGGGGATGTCTACTTCACCTACGAATTCTAAACACCAGGTTATATGTTTTCTAATGGTGTTATCAACCGCGATAATCTCAAATTCTTCTTCTCCCCCGCGATAATTACTGTCGCGGTGCCACCAAAGTAGGTTTTACCTTTCACGATGATATCAAATTGCTTGTTAGAGATTAACGTCATCCTGTAGATACCATGGGGCCACTTCACGTTAGTGACTTTCAATTTAGCATTAGAGTTTTTTACCCAACCAAAGGTCCCATGATCAACCGTATACAAGATATTTTTAACGCCTATGTCTGGATGCGGAATTTTTACCTTTTCAAAATCTCCTCGTAGTTTAGCAATATCGTCGATGACGTCGAGATAGGTTTTTTTGATTTCGGTATCTTTCATTATCGTTCTATCGCGTCTTTCGAAAAATAAAGTCAAAAGGAGGTCAATTTTCAAATCTTTTTGGGTGGCATAATACCTGCTGAGTTGAGAATATGTCGTCGTGATATTATGGCTTTCAGAACCCTCAAAGAAATTTTTAACCATTTCGTTTGTGAGCTTTTGTTCGTCAAGCACGCGCTTAATTTCAGCGAGAGATATAACCGCGTTAAACGGGTCTCCAAAAAACTTACTAATGACGTCGTAGATAAATTTTTGTTCTTCAAGCGCGTACTTAATTTTATTGAGGTTTGGGGTTATCAACGTGTCGAGATTACTCGGTCTGATAGGGCCAAAGAACCTAACAACGGCATCATTGATTGGTTTTTGTATCAGATCGAATTTAAGGTCTACTCTATTAACATCGTTGATGACGTCGATATAGGTTTTTACGATTCCGCTTTTTTATTATTTTTTTATCATGGCCTATAAAAAATGAATTAACAAGGTCGTTAAATCCAGAATCTGTTTGGACGACATAATGGCCAACGATACGACTATATGTCGTATCGACGCTGTTACTTTCAGAACCCTTAAAGAAATTTTTAACAAACTCGTTGGTGAGTTTTTGTTCGTCAATAGCGCTTTTAACTTCAGCGAGGGTTGGGCCTGTCAACGATGTTGTTTCAGATTCACGTGTTCTCCCCAAAAAATTATCCACGATGGTATTAAGTTTTGCTTGTCTCACCATAAAACTAATAATATCTTTGAGAGTCATCGTAGATGTAGCTGGGACACCAAAGAAATTATTAGCGACGTAGGCATTGTGAGTATGCCTGATAATAAACTCGCTAATTTCAGCGAGAGTCGAGTCTGCCGCAGGTGGGGATCCAAAAAACTTACTACTACGTCGTTTGTGAGTTTTTGTACCTTCTCAAAATCTCCGCTTAGTTTAAAAATCTCGAGATAATTTGCCTTGATTTCTGAAGCAGTCATCATCCTTCCAGCTTCCTTGTTAGCGAAGAATGAATTCAACAAGTCTTTAAGTTCAGCTAGAGTCATGCCAACCACAAGCGGGGTTCCAAAGAATTTATGTATGACATTTTTGCGAAAACTATTATAACCTCGAATATGATCCTCCAGCTCACGGCCGTGGGCGGCAATCTCATTGCGGTGGGTAGCAATCATGTCGGTGATCGTAGACACAAGTGCGCCGGGTTTAAGTTGTCCACCGTTGGAATACAGCGCAATAGAGTTTTCAGCGGCGTCGTGTTGTCGTATCAAAATGTCATTCACGGATATATTACTACTTTTCAATTTACCCTGATCGGAAAATAGCACAACGGTATCCTCGATTGCGTTTCGTTGTTTGACCAATATATCATCCAATGACACATCACTGGTTTTCAATTTACCCTGTTTGTCTTGAAATACAACTATTTCGTTCGGGTCAACATTTACTAAATTTAACGTCTCAGCGATTTCATTTTTAATTATTTTTTTTACATCCTCGATAGAACCCGCAGATGTTTTCGCGGTGGGTTCCGACATTGACAGAGATTGTCCCAAAATATTAATCATTATTGTAAAGACTCTAGTATTTTCAATTTATTGATTCTTTAAAATTACCTTGTGATTTCCCACTCGTGTATTTATTTACAACCAGATGAGGTGGTTTCCACGGAGATCCAAAGGATTTTAATGAAATCTCCGCGAGGACATTTAATACTTCACGGCCGCATATCGGTGGATCATTTAATTGTTGTGTTGGCAGCGTGGAATAAAAAATCGGAAACTCTTTGAGTTTAATCGAAGAATTTATATACCGCATAAACTCTCTTGGCGGAGCTAACCCATATGAATCGAAATAGACAATTCCACGTGGATCAATCGCGTATGCAACCCAGTGAGTTCCCGATCCGCTGCTGTTATCAAGATTGATGATACCGGTTTCAACGCTGTTTGGTTTTCTCGGTAATTGATCTCTCATAAAAACCCCTCTGAAGTTTTTTATCAGCATCAATTAAATCAAAATTGGACATGGGAACTATAGGTTCCTCAGTCATAGACTCCTCAACAATTGGGTTTTCAACTAATAAACCGTTCCTGGTATTCTTAGGCCGGATCCGTGAACGGATCTCCCGCTGTACCATGAATACGGGGTTCCTGGTAGTCTTAGACCCTTTCCCTTTTTTATATCCTTTCCCAGTTGCCTTTTTCAACGCCATCCCTGCCGCGGTCCCAACGGCTCCCAACGCCGCCGCTTTCGCCACTGCTGGGGCAGCCGCTGCAATCAATGCTGGTATTGCAGCTAACAATGGAAATATACCACCTGATTTTATCATGTTCGCGACTGCAGCCTTTGAAAATACAATTTGAACCCCTCGCCGATTCTTTAGCGCATCATTGAAATGTTTTATTTGACGATCCGTCAATGATATTTTATGTGTACCGCCGGACATCTGCGCTGGTTTTAACGTTATTGTTGTTCCACATTCTTTAGCGGATTTTGATTGCAATTTCTTGACCTGACCATCAGTCAGCTTGACACTAACAACACTATATGTCATTTTATTGTAAAACACATTTATGCTTTCAATTGATCTAATTGGAAACTCTTCAAGTTTCATTTACATCTTTTCCACTGGTGCATCAACTACTCTCATTCATCCACCAACCCCTTCTAACAACATTGATTTATCACTGAGAATGACAGCAATCGCTCTATAATTAACGCCACCAGGAGCTATACGAGCTCTGAAGTGTATATCAACGACGGATTGCCTTGTTAAATCAAGATGTTCCAGCGAAAAGTAATAAATCGGATACAAGTTCTTAAAATCAAGTTGCGATATTTGCAAACCAGTATCAACGTTTTGATCACGACCCATATATGACAGCATCCGATGATACACACGTGCTATGTGGTTAGTGTCGTAATCAAGCTGAATATCCTCAGATGGTTCTTGTTGTCCGTTTATTCTCAGTGAGACGTCTTTAACCCCTAACTGATCAAATATCATATGGCTGGAGAGTTGATTGCCAACTCTTGTGTTATCCTGTAACGCAATAAATATATGACGTGGCGCAGCAACACCTTGTTTTGATGCTAGGTTCCACGTGAATAACCCGTTCAGATCTGATTGTTTAACATCTGTACTTACCGTTAGCCAACTTAGTAACGATTTTCCTCCATGGTCCATAAATGATAGTAATTGTTCTTCTGCGGTGATTGATGGAGTTAGTACTGGCATCCATAATGATAGTTTTGTTAAATTGACTTTACCGGCATCAGCATTGGGATTTGCATTGTTTGCTGGAATCCTCCAGATTGCGTCATTATCATCACTCTTTCGCACCAGTGCTACTGTATGCTTCGCTCCATAAATAACTTTTCTGACGTTTCTATAGAATCCAAATATGTGATGCAGTGGAATCGCGCATGAAAATGATTTACGCCCCCTCCCCAACATTGAAATACATGTTGCAGCTCCTAGATTGAAATTATCATCTTTGTTTATAATCATATCCTCGACATCAGCATCACTATTATCACGTTTTTTTGGTCGTCTTACAACAAATGGATTTCCTCCAGCGGTATTTGTAACATCGTTTGCAAACATCATAGAAGGACCCGAGGATCTTGTATAATCATCAGAATATCTCGCTAACCCGATTATTGTTGTAGCCACATCAACATCGCGATCTATGGACTCAATTTCTTTTCCATCAATGAGATATCTAGCACTCTCAAATAGCGCCATGATACCATTATTGACAAACCCGACTTGAGTACCAGCTGGATACGGTGCTGGTACAGCAGGAGTATCATCAGCTGTTACAAGTTCTCCTTCTACTTCGATAAATGCTTCACAGGGCAAAAAGTATTTACTGGTATCATGGACTTGAAGTTGAATTCTTGATCGACTATTTGAGTCTATGGCATGATAGGTGTAATATTGATAATCGCGTACAGAATCATCCTTGCGAACTGGGGCGTCTATATCAAACGCTGGATCAGGTGACCTTTTGAACATTTTATTATATTTATCAGAGTCTAAATCGTAAACGATTTTCATCGCGAAAGATTTTCATTGCTAATCGTAGGATTTCATCGTCGTGGTTTTTTAAAGCCACTCCCCGCTATCATGTTTTCTATCATGTTATTTTGGTCAGAGGTTGAAGTCAATTGCGCTAATTTTTCATCTACTGCGTTATTTATAATTTTACTAACACTTGCAGGCATTTCCGCTGTAGACGGTAACGGTTTCTTTTTTCGTCTCACTAATGATGTTATTTTATTCTTCGCAGCTGAAAACGCTTTTCCGGCGAGATCTCCAACAGCACCAATACCCTTATCACGAATTACATCAATGGCTTTCATTGATAATTGTTTAGCTAACGGCGCCACTTTTGGGGCCATTCTTGTAAATAACCCCGCAATGGTATCACTGAGACCATCTCCGTAATATGCTCTATAAACTGGAAACCGTGAATTAACTACATAGACGGGGGTTGGTTTATCATGGTTGTAGTGTATAATCATCTTGTTATAAAACTAGTAGTTTTTTAATTAGTGATCAATCGCTAGCGTCCATAGGATTTTCATCATAACCATGCGCGTCTCTGTGATTTTCAACTAATTCAGCAATGAGTTCTCGATATACATTAATGTCCATGATACCGCCGGCAAATAATCGTCTACAGATATCAGCGGCCTCATTAATTATTTCCGGTAAGTTGTTTCCGGCTCGCTTCCCCCCGATGAGAACCTCCAGTCGTGATATATCACTTAGGATGTTACCGGGACAACTACGAAACGTCAAGACGTTTTGACCACTACCTGAAATTACTGGCGATTTAGAAAATCCCTTCCCACTACTATAATCCGGTGCTTCCTCAGATTTTTCTGAATCCGTACTTTGTAAATAACTAAAAAGATCATCATCATCTCGATCAGATGGTCCAAGCGAAGCTTGGGGTGGTAGTTGTTGTTGAGATTTTTCATGTTTAGCAGGTGAAAAAGATATTTTTTGGCAGGTTGTTGTCGCTGCCGCCGCTGCAGTCTTTGTGGTTTTCTTTGTGATTTTTGTTCTTCATATTGTTTACACACTATACCCACCGCATTGATATATTCAATGTATGATGCACTGTCTTAATTTGACTTTTTTCAGTTTTAATTTTGTAAAATATATCAGCCCAATGTTGTATACCTCTTACATACTTGTGCTGTTCTGGCTTTAACATTTTTTTTCTGTTTTCATACGTCGTAACAACAAGTGCAGGAAACTCTGTAGGGTCAGTCTTATCAATTCTTGCTAACCCTTCTTCGTTAAATCGCGCGCGTAATTCATCTACTATTTTATCATTGGTCTTTTTCGGACCAGGTGGGGTTTTTTGTAACAACGCTGATGTCTTTTCAGTTTCCGCTGCTATCTTTTCAAGCACACCAAGAACAGGCACTTCTCGTCGCTTGCCTTCCTCAAGGAATATCCCCAAATATTGCTCGTTCAGTTGCTGTTTTCACATCGCTGGTCGCCTTAGTTACCGGGGCGAACAGTTGTTCACTTGACACAGAAAAGTCAGTCTGCGCTTGTTGTTGTTGAAGTTTCTCACGAAGTCTGTCTCGAACCGGTATAAACTTTTTAATTGCTGCTAGCCGCTCTCGGGCTAATCTAGTTGTAAGCGATTCACCTACCATATATTGTTTGTGAACTAATTTTTCAAATGTGAAGCTATCACAATTAAAAGATGAGTTATTAAATAATGTACCATCAAGCTAACGTATCCATCTCCGACAAGGTTAAACTGTACGACGCTATCAGCGAATGTTTCAGAAATAACATCGCTGGGGGTTTCAGAATTGTAATATCTGAGAACGGCAATGAACGATTTTTGTTAACGACGCGGCAACAACAACAACTACGTGAAAATGGAGGCGTCGCAGTGATTACTTGCTACCACAACCAGATCATCCAGTACGCACATAACTGCATAAGCAGGCCCAAACTGCTGATTATCCTTTCAGGAGAAAATCCCATGTGAGTGTTACAAAAAACACTAAAAAAAATTTATTTTTTAAATTATTTACTGAAAGCCTATTTTTTTATAGTAACGCTCACGTGGTTAGGATACTGGTTTTTCCTCGTTTAATATTTTTCTAAGATCACGAACCTTAGAACTAATTTCAGCTCGTTTTTGATACTCTTGGCCGAGCTTTTGACGTATTGCTTCAACGGTGCTAAATAGCGTTATAAATACATCAATATCGTTACCGTACAAACAAGCATAGATGGACTTTTGAATTCCTTTCACGAGTCTGTACATCTTAGGTAAAACATAACGACCCTTACTAGACTGATACTCAATGTCTTCATATTCCGAGGCAATCCTGTCACAGTCGAGATCTTTAGATAATATTATCCCTCGATTTTTTAAAATTGAAATTTCAGCAATTATAGAATTTACATCTTTGATATCCATTATTTATATTTTTATATAAATATAATACATTTTACCTCTATTTATTAAAAAAAAATGCAAAATAAATGATATTAATTGTGAGCGGTTATTCATTCATAAGTCCCTTATTCAGGCTTTGTGTCTTTGCTAGGGTCTTTTCTTGGCTATCCATTCCAGATGCCTTTTTCTTTTGGCTATCCATTTGGATGCCCTTTTCTTTTGGCTATCCATTTGGATGCCCTTTTGTGACCCTAACACCGTTTCTATTAGCCGGTAGCCCATTCTGTGCTACCCTGTGGGGTTCCTCATGTGAATGTAGAGCTTTTGCATCAATTTATACCATTTGATAAACACATAATCTCCGGCGAGGGGTCTAACTCAGCAAAGGCTGAATTAGATCTTTCAGAAGGTATATGCTTATTGGGTGTTATGTGGCGTGGGCGTGGTAAACCAAACCAACATGGCAACCCATGAAATTAAATTCATGGTTGCATGAGTTGGAAAAAACACCAACCCACGCTACCGAAAATGCAATAGCATGAGTTACAATGTTGGTTTGGCTAAGGGTGTCCGCCACCCCCCCCCCCAATTAATAGAAAAACATCTTCCGTTTCGCCATCAAATAATGTATCTGCTATGGGGACCGAACACGTAGTAGTTGATAGCTATGTTTACAAGACAAACACGCTACCATTACACCACGGAGCCGTCATATAAAATAGAGATTGTTAATATATATATCTGATTAAGAGATTTTTAAAATAGACAATTTTACTATCGTATTTAAGAAAACGAATAATAATTTAACAGTTGCAACTATCCAGAAAACAGTGAAAACAAAATCGGAGCAGTTTAAAATATAATGTAACTATCAGTCACGCATGCCTGCGTCAGTGACTAGAAATACATTATCGATTAGATCACAAAGAGCTGTATACAGGAATTTTTACCACGCCCACCTACTTCAATGAATAGAAACCACTCGCGATGTATACATATGGTTCTTGATAATCGGAAGGATGCATTTGCTTTTATTTTCCGCGCGTGGTTTATCCTGCACTCAGTGTAGCCAAGCGACAATAAAACGTTTTAGAAATTGCTAAAAAATAAAATTCTACAGAAACTATGTACAGTCACGTGCGCGCCTAGTTAACAGACGATAAATTCCTTTGACGTCATAATACAAGGGAGCTTAGTGAGTTGCGGCGGATTTGTCCATGGGGATTTATCTCCCTTGAATAGTTTCAGGTGTATACGAATTTTATTTTATGACTATTTTTTTTCGACAGAGCAGTTTTAATTATATTTTCTGCAACAAATCGTATTGAAGTCCCGCAAATGTCAAAGTATCTACTGGCTTCATTTATCGACTGAAAGCTTCTCTCATGATTATTTTCTAAATCAAACGATTTGATCCCCCTAGGGCGTTTTGCATGTTTGCCAGTTCCACCTAATTTTGCATTCCGACTTTGTGAGACGGCTTGAAGATTCACAAGACAATTATCAGTCTTTACGCCATTTATGTGATCAATCACAAGGCCGTCTTCGATTAATCCGTAAAATGCTTCATAGATGGCTCTGTGACAGAGATACTTCTTCCTCCCAGCTGAAAACATCAAATACCCCATATTATTCAGATACCCAACCGGTTCTTTTAGTCTGCGGTGCCTGACAACACCATCACGGGATGCTTCATAATTAACAAGCACTGGGTGAGGTCTGAAATCTTGGCTCATTTGTATAATAATACTACTTGTCTAATTTATTATTTGCTTTAATTATAAGTCTATCAATGTAGTCTTGAGGGGTTTTGATGATTTTGTCCTTGATAAAATCAAGGTCGTTGGGGTCAATGATTCGTTTGTCATAATAGCGTTTTAGTTCCCTGTATCGTTTACCGCCGCAACTGAGACACAACTGCGATTTTCTCCTTACCCCAACCCCACATTGGAGGCATGGGAGTGGACCAAAACTTCCTCGCCGAACGCTTTATAAATGATGCCCACAGAATTCGCTTCTGCATGATTTGTTACACGGGGTTGTTGATCCAATCATAAGCCACTTGCAGTGATTCATTATACTATATTTTTCTATTTAAATACTTGTTTTAATTATAACATGGAGGAGTTCAAGAGATTATCGAAAATCAAACCTTGGAGAAATACTAAATTCAATCTCGATAGAGTCTCTGATACACCAAAACGTCTAATCGGTGAAAGAACTATACTAAGTAAAATCAAGGAGTGTTTTAATGAATTCTACCGAGACGGTGCAGCATACTGTTGGTCGACATTTCGAATTATACACGAGGATGTCAATGTACCTAACATCGATGCTACCATGAACTATGAAAGAGCAGCTGAGATAATTTCACACCTTGGCGAGCCAACGGGGTGGAAATCTAAAGATGGAAATCCAAAGGATTTCAAACAGAAGTATTTTTTCAGAATAAAATTCATTATCGAAGTCGAAGGCAAATGGATTATCAAGGATAAATTTGAACCAATCCTCAAGGATAAAAAAACAATCACGCTGAGTAGAGATTCCAAACCAGGAATTCTAACTGGAATCGACAAACCATACTACGAGAGATCTTATCCTGTAACAGCAATCGTATATGGGATATACCCGCTAAATGATAAACCCGATATCGCAAAACTAGCTCCTATGAAATATTCTAGTTCACTGAATTGTGTAGCAACACGGGTAATGGAACACTTCACAAATGCATCCCGAGGAAATAAACTAACTGATCTGCGACGTAGGAAAATAACCGAATGGGAACTGACAGTGAAACAGCAAGGTGCAATGATTTCTGATATAGCTAAATTAGAAACATCATTAAGATTCCCAATATCAGTAATGACGATAACCGGAGAAGTTTTATACGAACCGAAATATAACAAAAATGGAGCTCCAATACAAATTATTGATCATAACGAACACGCGTGGACACCTGCAGTAACAATATTTCAACGAGATAGAACCGTGAGATATATCCCCGAGGAATTCGTCGGGGAGTTCGTCGGAGATGTTTTTTATAATGAGAAATTATTCGATGCTATTCATGCGTTGTGTAAAGATGATCCTGTGTCAGTGTGGTTACTTAGAAGTGATGAAGATCCCGAAATAGGATTTGATCAATTTGTAAGACCAAATGGTGAATTATATCGCGTTGAAGAATTAGATAACAGAATGAGAAAAATCGCTAATGATTTTTCACCGGAGAGTTTCCATGAAAAACTACTCACGGATAGTTTTACTATTCCATCAGTGGTAGCTCACTTCGCAAGAGAAAAAAACTCATGGCGTCCAACACGAAGTGATTTTCTCGAGGACGTTAAATTGAGTTGTGTCGAATTTAGTCATGGAGGACTGTGGAATACAAAATACTCACGTGATGGTATGATTTCAATTGATATAGCTGCGTGTTATCCAGGGAGTTTTCTTGGATATGGAGAAGCCGCTGAATACTTTAAACGATTTGGACACCCACGCATGAAATGACTCGTGTTGCGATTAATGGGCCATTACCTGATTTTGATTTAACCGGATTCGCTCGTGTGATATCATTTGAACTCGCTACAGGGTTACATCCGTGTAGTTATGTTTGGCTTGGTAGACATCTATCTGAAAAGGCCTGGATGCCAATAGTGTTACTACGATATATGATTGATTGTGAGATGTTACAATCGTTGATTGTTTCCGAAGCTATTATATGCTATCGAGCTCAGAAAGAAGTTTGGCTACCACAACCCGATCTAGATCGTATAATTAGCGAACAGCGAAAACAGTTTCCAGATTTCAGCGAGGAAGAAGTCATGAATTGGTCTAAGAAGTTATTTGAAATTAAAAAAGAACAAGCAAAAGATTTTGGACGAAGAATAATCGGTAAATTTACCCAGGGTGGAAGATACGACAATGCAAAATATTCCTCGCGGTTGATCATAGACGTCGCTGAATACGATTTTATTGTAACGGATTTAACGAAACAGGGAAATCGTAAAGACGCTTTCCTATCCGATGGAAGACGATTAGGTACGGTTGTTACCTATTGTGATGGATATATTAAACAATATACACATTTGAGAAGTTCTATGCTAGCTTATGCTTCTATCAATTTATTTTCGATGATAAATAGATTTCCTAATAACGCAGTTAGAGTAGCCACTGATTCTATTTATATCCACGAGAAATACAAATCAGATGTAGCTAAATTCACAGATCCCGAGGAAAACTGGGGACGTTGGCGATTTAAAAAGGAAAAACTACATGAGTATTGTGAATCGGCAGATGTTACCATGGATGAAAAGTACTTAAAGTGTGATAAGATTCAATCAGAATTTTCTAATGCACCACCGGTATCTGATCCAATATGTAGATACAAGACAGTTTATTTAAACGGTTGTGGTGGGTCAGGAAATACAACTCGTGCAGTTGAATTATATCGTCGGTCAAATATGATTGTGTTAACACCGACTCACAGACTCGCCAGAGAGATGATACAGCGAGGGGTAAATGCCTGTACTTATCACAGTTTCTTTCGATGGAAAGGCGATGAATGGACCCCTGATCGAATGGGCGATAAATTCATTCCTGAAATCATAATTTGGGACGAAATATGCACGGTATCGTTGAGAGTATTACAAACATTTCTCGAATGGTTGTTAAACAAAACACAAAAGTCGTCATGTGCGGTGATCACGGCCAACCACCACCATTTGTCGGTGCATCTCCACATGAATGGCTAAAGGGTTTTGTAGACTACTATGAAGAAATTACTACTGATTATAGATCAATTGATGAACAATTACGCGAGTTCAAAACACTGATTAGATTACAGCCGGATAAAATCCAATGTGAAATAGCGCGTGAAATAATTTCAGAAACTCCCATGAATGATTTTTGGGAAACGTGGAGACCAAATGATTTGATAGTAGCAAGTAGAAAAATAGTCAGAGACACACTTCAGATGAAGTTATTTGAAACGCATAAAGAAAAATTTGCAACACTTCCAGTACCGTTGTGTTATAGGCCTTCGGATACACGAAAGCAGAATATTGAAGTTGATATTCCAGGAAAGAGTGAAAAGCAGATTCTCGTGTTAAATGATATTGTGCTGGTTGATATCAGCGTCGTTGAAGATGCATTGCGTGCTAATAAATCCCCGTGGACGCTAGGATAAGCAGCCACGATATATTCTTCACAGGGATTGACTATATCGGATACAATTGTTTGGATGGTAGATAATCGCATCGAATGGTCGAATTTAGTCCATCTTGCAGTATCCAGAGTGAGGAGATTAAATCAACTTCGAAGAGTTGTTTTCGATGATGAAATCATTGGTGACGATGATGACACTACAATGGATGATGCTAGCATCATTAATAAAAAACTCTCCGGTTATAATCAACAGGATAAAAAAAATAATAGAGAATTTGACATTGATGCTAAATTAATAATTACGCTGAAACAACAACAGAATAATCACTGCGCGAGTTGCAATTGTATAATGCGTTGGCAGTATTCGGATAAAGATCCTCGCCAATTTACCGTAGACAGAAAGAATAGCAGCATTGGTCATACCAACGATAATGTTATGCTGACTTGTCTTGAGTGCAACAGACGAAGGGGTGCTAGTTAAGACCATGAGGTGGCAATTGAGTATCGTCAGGAATCACTTGTAATTGTTCGCGTGTAAACCCCCGCTGAGGGGCAGTTGAATCCAGTTTATAGATTGGAGGTCTACCAGTTGATCGTGTTATAGTAGATATCTTGTGTGCAGTAACACTCCAAATAGGATCAGTAGCCCTTTTTCTGCCACCTTCAAGCTCTCCTGGTTCGTATAAATATCTCACAGTGACATTACTACCAATAATTGGTTCTTTGAAATCTTTTTGTGAAATTCCATGGATTTCCATTTTTGGTATGGACGCTTTCTTAATCGCGTTGACAGGTTTCATGTTAATTGTTCGAGTAATCTCGTTATTGAGCGCGGTAATCACAGCTGGTAATCTCTTAACCCATTCACGGGATCTTTTATCCTGAATAAACTCCTTCGCGTATTGATATCCAAATAACCGCTCAGCAAGAATCCGATTAAATCGTTCAACAATTGCCTGATCGCGATGTAGCGCAGTATGCCCTCGTCTGATGGTGACATTATGATGTTTCATCGCTGATAACACTGCACCCTGAAATTCCTTGCCAGGATCAACTTGTAACAGATTCGGCCAACGCAGAGGACCCTTTCGATAAATCTTTTCAAATGCAGAAGCTACTTCAGTAGCTGACTTTGTTTTTAGCGGTTCTGCTTGTTTGTATCGACTCGCATCGTCACCTACGGTTAGCGCGTATTTGTAACCGTTGTCATGTGGTAAAAACAATAAATCAGCTTGATGAACTTCATTGGGTCCGGTAACATCAAAATGCGAAAAATTGATTTGTTTAGGCGGTGGTAGATAAATCTGCCATAGTGCCTGTTTGGATAACCAATTAGCCGCAGTAGACTTTTTCACTTTTGCGGCGTTGGCGAGTTTATTGATTGCAGCGCTACCCCTCCAGTATCCTTTTGGAGAATAATAAATAGATTCCATATTATTAATTACCAACACCCATCATCAATTTGCCTTTCATAGCTGATTTTACCAACCACGAAGCCAATTTTTCTTTGAAAGATTTATCAGGAATAGCATTTAACGCATGAATTAATTTCACATCTGCGAGATGCCTGTGTTGCAGATTGCTGCTTTTATATGCAACATCATGAGCGGGACACGCCTTATCAATGGCGTTTATCGGATACTCGCCGGATCTGGGTTGATTTTGATCATCAAGTCTGATATCTAATCGTGTTTCGGGGCCACAGTAGCTATATCCTGGAAGGTGCTTTTCTCCGGGGTACTTTGCCCATGGGGTTCCAGGGAGTTTTGCCAATTTGGCTGCGATATCACCTCCTCGTTTTTTTTTAAAACATCTCTGAATTGTAAAATCTTTGATTTTGTAGAAATAAATCTAATTTTTTTTATACCACATTGCACGCATTTACCAGAAAGCGCTGATCGGTTATTTCTAGTTGTAATCGTCGTCAAGTCATCTGTGTCAGTATGCCTTTTACACTTCACACAATATAGATCCATAATTTATGTATAGAGATATGAGTATAATTGATTTTTCAGCGACTAAAACAAGAGAACCAGTTAAGCATCATGCAGCGCTACCAAACTCTATCCGGATGATTATAATCGGGCCATCTGGATCCGGCAAGACGCAATTGTTACTCAATTTAATAATGAGATGGATAAAGTGGGATAAGTTGTATTTAATTGCCCCTAGCGTAGATGATCAACGATGTTATGAAGTGTTAAAGGATTTTAACGAGAATGCATCAGAAATTAAGGGTGAGAACGCCATTGATTTTATAACTGATATTGACGAGGCACCATCCGTGGATGACCTTGATGGGAACATTAATAATTTAGTCGTATACGACGATGTGATGTTAGACAATCAAAAAAATCCTGCGAGGATCTTTTCCAGAGGCAGGCATAATAACACCGACGTGATATATGTCACTCAACGATACACTCAGATTCCAAAAGTGATCAGAGATAACTGTAATATTCTTGCTGTGTTTAACGGCGTTGATACACATACGTTACGAAATATTTGGCAGACATGGTGCTCTGATATGGATTTCAATCAATTTAAAAATTTCTTTAGTAACGCTCTGTCAACCCCGTATGGATTTATAACAATAAATTTACATGATCCTCGAACACGATATCGTATCGGACTGGATCAAATATTTGGTTAACCTGTAGCAGCAGAGAGGGTGGATGACAACGACGTTGGCGTATATAAGGAAATCTTATTTTATCGAATAGACGCCATTTTTTTTACTATTTGGTAGAAGCCTCAGATCATCGAATCGACGCCTCTATAAAGTTGTAGGGTTCACCCTCTCTGCTGCTGAAGCTGTGCGGTGGTTCAACATTTGGTGAATCGTACGGTTGTACAGGGTCGAGATGCATGTGGGTGTTTCAATTGTTGTTATAATTGAATACATTGTTATATTTACACGTAGCTGCTTTGAATCACAGTAGTATTTCAAGGGATTACATGAATCTCAATAACAGTTAGTAACTTGATTAAATACATGTAGATGTTTGTACTTGTTGTCGCAATCCATACGTGTGATAGTATAGTTTGATGTTTGTACTTGTTCTCGCAATTTATACGTGCGATAATATAACTTCTGTAAAGGTTCCATTTTATTTGAAACATTTGTCTAGTCCAGGAAGTCCCTTTGATCTGTGCTTAGTCCAGAAGATTCCTTGGATCTGTGTTTATTTTGTATTAATATTTAATTTATTTTTGAATTGTGAATGGTTGTGATGTGTGATCGTGGGTTTAACATATGAGTAATTGTGTTGATGCATCATTATTTTTCATTAATAATTTATTTCATAAATTTACATTATCTTTCACATATTGTGTTTGTGTTGTTCATTGAATCCACCATCCACTCGGTAACAATTCTGTTACAGCATGCATAATTATATTTGCTGCCATGTATCATTCACAGAATATATTTATCTATTACAGTAATAACAAAATAGAACTTGAAAAAGAAACTTTTACAAATTGTGGATAAAGACTCTCATCAGTTATGCACCACGCCTTTACATACTGATATGCGTGTTTTGTCTAAAGAGACCTTAGATCTCCTTCCTTAGATTTCAGCAATTCTTGACCTTAGGAAAGGGCCATTTCCTTCTCAGTAAACACCAATGGTAGCAACTTTCTCATGAGGGCATATCCTGGTCGGCTTGCTTTCTTGTCATGGTTCAAGGCATGCCTCAGTTTTTTCTCTGAAAATTCCAAAGAATTGTATGAATATATTATTAATAAACTGTATTATTAGATATAATTGATCAAACTTAAAATGTATGTTGTATTGTTTTTAGCAACTATGTATACATAGGTTACAGATAATATATCTTAGGTAGTAAATAATATCAAGATACTTTACAATTGTAAAATATTCTAGCATTGTTTTGAAAATAAAAGTCAAGAGGTCATAGTGGACAATGCTTAAGAATTAGAACTCAGAAACTGGCATGAGTTAAAAGTTAATTTTGACTGGCAACTATACCAGTGTAATTGTCTTTCACTTCATAATATTAGCATAATAGCAGTAGTTTTGTAAAATGGGGTTGTTAGGGCCTTTTCATCAAAACAAACTACTTTTAGATTTGTACGGTACCGATTTAGCATAATGTTTAAACCATTATTTATGAAACTTTATTCATGTATTTTGGAGATACCATTATCTTTTAGTGCAGTTGTACCCATAATTTGAATCCAAGTGATGTACTTCATTCCACGGAATGTATTTCATTAAGCGCATGCCCAAACCTATAATGTACCTGTCATACGTACCATTATGTAAACATGCTCACTTAAGCCTATTGTGAGCATTGGATCAAATCCTGTTGTTGTTGTGATACTGTGGGCACATTTTACTCATAAGACAGGCTAATAAATATTGGATAATTTCTATTCATGGTAATATGACACTTAAGCTGAATGGCTCTCTGATATTAATATCCTAAGCCCATGACGGCATGAATTAAATTACCCTATGCTTTTAACATCCCAAGCCCATGACTGCATGAGCTCAATGGCCATCTGATATTAACATCCCAAGCCCATGACTGATGTGAGCCTAATGGGTTATTCCTGGTGTAAACAAATGTATGATTTTGGTTATTAGTTAACAGAACCAACAAACACGCAATTAATGCAGGTGTTTTTAACAATATAATGAGTGTCGTTTTTATATACATTTCAATTTACTATAAAGGCTTATTACTTCATGTGATTTTTTCAGCCATATATGAACATTTTATATGATGTTATAAATAGTCCATATAAATGTTGTTACATCCAACATTGTAATGTGTTGGCCTCAAAGAATGATGGACCAGCATTTTCTATTTCAATGAATGTGCATTTTAAAAACAAACTTTTAAAAATAATTTTAGAATTTCTAAGATAAACACATGAACATATGAAAAGAACATTTGCTATGCCACCATTTTGTACATATGACTCACTTATACTGGAACAATTTTGTACCAAATATGTTTAACATCAATTGCAGATTGAACTGAAAATTAAAAGAAATTTAGTTAACAAACTGATATATATATATATATATATATATATATATATATATATATATATATATATATATATATATATATATATATATATATATATATATATATTCCAAATTGTGAAAATTTACATAAACAGTAAATATTTTACATAATGTAATCCAAAGAGTAGTGAAAATGCAATTTATGTATGACAAAGAATGAGATTTTCAACATCACCTTCCAGTGTATGTGACATTTACTGGAAGGTGGGTTAAACGAAAGGCGCTTAAGTGAGAATGGTGTAGAGGCATAAAAAGCATGCATTTACATGTTTGCATTAAAACAGACATCAATGATCAAATTCCATATGACTAACATATTAAAACTTTTACAATTATAATGTACAACAGTATACTTCTAAACAGTAATTATTTACTATTTTGTTATTTATAATTAATTTGCTTCCAAGGTAGTGGGGCCACTGAATGACTGAGTGGTCTAAAGCGTTCTACATTATGGATCACTGCCATCTCAACTCTGTCTGCATGGGTTCGAGTCTCAAATTCGGCCAATGTGGTATGTAAGAAAGCTTGCCAGTAGGTTCTTGTGGGTTGGTGGTTCTTTCCGAGGGTTTTCCTGGGTTCTTCCTCCACCATTAATATTGACTGCCATGTATAGCCTATCTTGTGCTGCGAAATGGTGTTAAGACCTACAACAACAATATCTTCCAAGGTAGAATGAACACAGGCCAGATAAAATGAATAAGGATACGATTATACACTAAATAATTAGCATCCTTTGGAGCAAATTTCCTTGTACACAAGTAAGTTATCGAGCAGCACTAAAACTGAGTTTTATTATTGACTGAAAAAATTAGATTATTACTATACAAATTTGAACTGCATATATAAATATTGTCTATTGCAGTATAATTTATACATCTTTGAAATATCACTTAAGCTGATATATGTTTCTTTGCCAAATACTGCATGTTTGTTGGAGGTTAACATGGTGTCATCATGTCACGTGACATGATTTGGTAAGAGAAGCAATCTGTCATCTCTGGTCAGGTCAGTTTGAATTATACTGGTACATTCCATTAAAGTAATTTGTGTTCATGCTACCGTGGAAGTAAATTATTATGCAGTGGCAGATGCTTTATCAGCTTGGGAAGTGGACACGATACACGAGTTTCCTGCTGCTATGCAGGTCGGCTTTGGTTAGGGAAAGGAATTAACAATATATGATGTATAATTATGATAATCCAGAGTGGAGACCGTAATGGATAGGCTCTGCCAGACGACTTTTGCCCATGAGACTGATAATGCTGGACAAATATGAAGTTACCATACCATGATGATGGGTGAGGTAGGTTTCAAAATATCAAAAGGGCCATGACCGTACATAAAAGGGCACCAAAGCAAAAATCTATGTGTCTATTTACTCCAAGTGTGCATAATACACAATAAGATTAAAACGATGGCCAAATTTTAAGTAACTGTGTGTTTGTGTGTGTTTTAATATGTCAGACAATGAGGATGAATTCTTGGATTATGTGCCAGATGACAATAGATAATGATATTTATAAGATACTGTGTGAATAAAAATATTTTGACTTAAATTCAGGTTAGGTCAGTGCGTTTGTCTCTTGGTACAGTGAAATCAAGAGTCGACCTGATAAGTACAGATTCCGGCTGGTGCGTGTTCTTGTGATATTGTTATAGGCTTCAGATATAAGGTTAATGACATTGTCTTCGAAAAGATGGTAATTTGTCACTGTCCGGAAAAGTTATAAGGAGGATACAAAAATCTAGAAGCAAGACAAGTAAAAGCTGAGTCCTTGGTAAGATCTAGACTGGGATACAGAAGCATCCTCTCCTGAGGTGGTACTGAATAGAACATGTTTCATTTGTCTGTGAAAGTGACTTGATTTTGCTATATTAAGCTCCATTTATGAATGAGAATGGATGTGAAGACTTCACATTGGTCAGAAGTAAGCTCCATCCAGCTGTAGGAAGTCAATGAATATGATGATAACCAAGATATGCAAGCTGCTGACAATCATCAAACACTGATGTCTTAATCTTCTCAATAGTTACTAATTTAGTGCAGCAGTCGCCAGCATATGAATGAGGCCTGATGTTTTATATTAAATTCATGGTTTTGGACTTTCTCAAGTGCAGTGATTTTGGCCCTTCGTGCAAGTTTGTCACAACCTTGCGCAAACTATATCTTGCAAGCAAGTATTTTTGAAATCTTGTGGTAAGCTTACACAAGTCTGCACAGAAAAACCTGCATGCTTACGCAAACAACATGAAACAAATATTGCAAACTTGAACAAGCATGCAAAAGTTTCCTATAAGATTTCACAATCTTAAATATATAAATATATACAAGCTGGCACAATCTTTATGTAGACAAACAAGCATGAGCAAGCTTATGCAATGTTAATTGCTGTAACAATGTTGCATGAAGAATGACAGACAATTCAAGCATAAAACTATTGCAGTTAAATTAGAAAGGAGATTAAATAGATAAACAAATTTCAACTATTTATGAAAATTTATTTACAATAAATACACATATCTTGAAGCAGCTTTTTTCAAGAAAAAAGTTTTAAAATGGTGTTAAGAAAATATGAGCTTTTAAAAAAATACTTTTGCTTATTCTCATTATTGTAATCTGAAAAGCAGATCTCAGCAAATCTACATCAGATACTGCATTTATCAGACACAGTTAAACAATTTGGACCATTATGGATGTAATTTCAAAATTCATCAACAATGCATTGATATCCGGTGTTTGACAGGTGCAGCAGTAAATAATAATGATCTGCAAAGTTGTCATCTGAATGATTACGTACAGGAAGATTACTTTTTTTGACATTTAATGTATTGTAAGCAAATACGGCACAGCAATAATACTATAATACAGTATAAACTGCAGTCCAGTAAATTGGCAAGATGCAAAATAATGTATGATTTTACTTACTAAGATAACAACTCCATGATTTTAAATTTGTCTCAGTGATTCCATTATCAGTTGCTGCACATGTATTGGTAATACTTGCAATGACATTTCCTAAATTAATGAGCTAAATTGTGATGGTTCAGTTTATCAAATGTAGCCTCTTTAAATCGAAGCTGGCTTTTGTTTTCAAGACTTGGGTATGCTTTATGTAGATTTCGATTTGTAAGGTCTCAAGACAAAACAAGGGAAGTAACTGCTGTTGACGTCTTGATGCAGAATAATAATAACAATAATAATAATAATAATAATAATAATAATAATAATAATAATAATAATAATAATGAGGAAGATTTTGTATAGCTACTGTTCTTAAGAAGCTCTAAGTGCTTTACAGCATCTATAATGATATGACTACAAAAATCAAAATAAAAAACCCAAAACAAACACTTTGAAGTTAGAAAACATATCAAAATGCTGAAATATTTAAGTTAGGAAGCATTAGGTCTTTATGTTTGTTCCTGCAGTCAAACAAAGTGTGTTTTAAGAGCACTTTTAAAAGGGATCACTGTGTCTTTGTGTCTAATTCCAATGGGCAATTCATTCCATGTTGGTGGGCCCTGGTAAGCAAAATAACATTGTCCATATGACTTTGTTTTCATAGTGGTACTAATGAGTAATTTATTGTCAGAAGATGAGTGTAAGTATTTTGCTGGTGTATAAACATGGGTGAGGCCAGATATATATGTTGGACTGGAGACCATCAGTAAAATGTAGCACAGAGAATATTTTTTTTTTATATTCTGATTCGAATGGATAGGAAGTGTAGGGTACAGACTAGTGGAGAGGTGTACTCTGATTGTGGTTCTCTAAAGGTGATCCTTGTAGCTGTGTTGTGAAGTTTCTGGAGTAGATATTGAGACGAACATATGACAGAATTGAATTACAATAGTCCAGTCTTGAAAGTACTAATGAACACAAGTGTTTTAGTGGCATCAACTGAAAGACATTTACGAATGCAACTGATGCGTCTCAGTTTAAGATATGCGGCCTTGCATATGTTAATGACATGTTGGTGCAACATGAGAGTACTGTCAAGAGTAACACTTAGGTTTTGTACTGACTGTGAATTAAATGTTGGTGCTGCTGATATTTATTGTTTGAGGTAAAGGATGTGAATGAGAAAGTCTTTGTGTTGTGATCAGAATGGCCTCAGTTTTATCATCATGTATCAGTAGTTTGTTACATGTGAACCATGATTTCACAAAAATATCTCTGCTCCTTGGATGGTTGCATCAACTTCGGTTGGGTAGCTAGATTGGTATATTTGGGTGTCATCAGCGTACAATTCAGGACCCTGGGTGATGATCTATGACACTTGAGAGCGGCTCAGTGTATAGAATGAATGAATCTATGATTCTTATATTTATTTGCTACTTATTTTGATGATAGAAGTTTGTGGGAAGCTAACTGCAAGGATCTTATTTGGTTTGGGTAAATGGCTCCAGTATTGCCCTGTATATCTTCACTAAACTTGTTTAGTGGTAAGTTTTTATTTCTGTAATTATTACTAACATTATCCATTTTGTCCACATCAAGAATGGTCAAGGATGAAAATCTTTTATCTAGATCCACATTTTCTTGCTGAAATTCCTAATTGTCGATCAAAGTCATTTTGCATATGTCTGTGAAGGACTGTAATGATGTAAGCCATGTTCAGATGCATTTCAGGCCCATTGTGATTTAAAACATTAAACATATTTAGGAGCACCAATTTTTAGATCTTTTTTTCAGTGGTGGTATACTGCCTTGCAAGCACAATTGTTTTTTTCACACAGTGAAATATGCCATGTTAACAAAATTGTTATAATCCTTTGAAATGCCTTTGTGATGAGCAGGGTGCATAGTCGATTTATTATCCTTTCATCAGGTTGTGGGTCTGTATTCATGGCGAGTTAGACAAGATTGCCCATGAAAAATGCAAGATGGCAGTCTCTGTGACAAACCAAATGTTTAGAAGATGAGATGTCACGTGCTTTTACATTGCATTGTAGATATGGTTTCAGATAAGTTTTAGAGTGACAAAGCTCTGGATCTGCTGAATTCTTGTGATGTCTGTCTCCATTTCGCAGACTTTGATTCGTATATTTTGAGGTGTATAAATCATCTGATCATCGTTGCCTGAGGCTGTCTTTGCTCAGTAATGTTTGTTCTAATATGGTGATGGAACTTGCATGCGCCATTCTCGCATTATTTTAAAGTGGTTTACTTCTAAGGGGTCCACAAGATAATGGTTGATAAAGACATTGAAGGCCAAGGAGAGTAAAGAATTATGCAGTCCTTTGGAAGATCTTGGTCATCCAAACAAGATTAAAAGGTCAAATAATGAGATCAGAGCTTTCCAGATATCAAATTACGTCTTGCAAGAAAACACTCACCAGTCAGAAAGCAGACTTTGGGAAAGAGATACATAACAGGCACATATACAATGCAATATTTCTTCAGAAAGTTGTGTTGTGTACTGTCAGAGATATCATCCTATGTTTCATCATTATGTTATAATTCCTGTAATTTGATACCAGTGTATATTCCTGCTTATGTAAACACACATTTGTGCAATGAAAATATATGATATCTTCAAACGAGCAGGTATGTCTCTAAGTGAATTTTCTGTATCGGTTTCTAATCTATTGGATCAATGAATACTTTCCAGATCGATAGGGATTCCATTTATTGCATCAACAGCAAACTTTTGAGAAACATTCCATTGATAGAAATTTAAGCACAACTGATTGAGTTTTTCCTCCTTTTTGCCAACTCGTTACATAATCCAAAGATTCACCATTTACTATCCTGCTCATTTTCAAAGTCTAACACAGTGACTTCTATATTACAGTGCCACCCTACCTTGCGAAATTACTGAATTCTACTAAAAGTATTGATTCCCCATCGGCCAATTTAAAAATATTAAACCATTATGAATACTTGTCAAAATATACACAATGATATATTTATAGATCCCATATAGTTGTTATTATCTTAAGAAACTGATCATGTAGTCATGTAGGCAAAATCAAACTAATGATATTCTGTACAGTTTACAACCATGAATAACAGTACAAAAAATAAATCATGTACCAGGAGTTTTAATTTTTTTTAGCTTAACATAACATTGTTTATAAAATCCGTTCATATTTGATCATGCTATGACAGTGACTTTCAAAAATGTACCCAGTATACCAAATGATTGAAGTTTGGGATAATCTGAGTTCCATTTCAGCATATTCTTCAAGGATTGTTATACTTTATTTCCTTTTAGAACTAAGGCTCAACATTCATGCATTGTCTAGATGCTTGGTGTTGTTACTTTTACAACATATGTCCTATAATCCAGAATGATGTATCACAATATGATGTTTTTACTATATCCAAATAATAAAATTTTAACCTTGCCGATGAGCTTCATAAAGTCAAAAATCCATCAGCCATGATTTTTTTAATTAGGTTTTTTTGGTTTACAGATAACCCATTGTACCATGAAACATACATTCCAATCACTGAAATATTTTTGTTTTGCATTGTGAATAATGAGTAAATTCCAACATCAAAGAAACATTTTCTTTGCTGGGTATGATTAAATATAGATTCCTTTGACTAGTTAAGGACCACTCCAGTGGCTTAGTGGTTAGTGTCCACCTCAGATGTGGGAGGTTGTGGGTTTGATGCATGGCCGAGTCCTACCAAAGACTTACAAAAATGGTACTTACAGCTGCCTCATTAGGCACAGCATTAAGAGGTTAGTGTTAGGATTGGTTGGGATGGTGCCAGGATAATGTGACTGGGTAGGAGATTATCCTACATATCTGTTGCTTGATGCCACAGTGCTAGACATCACTATAAGCTTCCACACTGCAGACATTGTAGTGATATTACTGAAACTTTGTTAAAGCTACGTTAAAAATCCTAATCATGCACACAAATAAACTTTGACCATTATTTAGATATAGAGGTTGGGCTTTCGAAGCTGTATAGAGACACTTTTTATCATACAGTCTTTTAAATAATATCAAAGGATTGCCACAACTGGACAAATGTCAGATGCAAGGTTCGATTAAAGGGACTCAGCATGGCATTGTGCAAGTATCAATTCATGGCACAAAAGTAGACTTTACAGTGAAAAATGACTTCAGGTTGTCCATTGGGGAAAACAAAGCAGTGCTGCTTTTACACACTAAAGAAATAAGGTTGTCTCTATCAAATTAGCAACTGTATCAAAACATAAGGTTAGTTGTTGGTTGTTACACTAATTAGAGAGGAATAAATAAAGTTATAATGTTTAAGAAATTTAAGAAATTGGGATGAGTGAATTTAAAAAATGATTGAACATAACAAATGTACATTGGCAAGCTAGCTATTTTCAAGTCTCTTTCACTTATAGTTGGCAGATATTTCTTTCATTTTCCAACAGCAATCTGGTTCTTGTAAGCAGCTAAACCCTGAAACTGGCTTGGGTAAGAGGGACCTTTGTCTTGCAACTTAAGTACTTTGTTGATGTTTAGTTCCCTTGTATTTCATAATATTAGCACAATTACCATACGTGTGTTAACGATTATGGTTGCTAAAGTCAAACCAAAATTAAATGTTTTTACAGTATTAGAACTATTTTGAAAGCATTATTTTTTAAATTAATGTATTGTATTTTTATTACATTGATCAATTAGTATTTAAAAAATGTTGTAGGTGTCCTAAAACTTATAATACATAAAACAATTGCTATACATTTTGTGTCCCAATATTTATAGGTCATCAAAAATTACTTTTGAAAATAGTTATGGGTATCCCAAGATATTGTCCAAGGATATAGTCATTTTGGTTAGGTCAGATTTATATATATATATATATATATATATATATATATATATATATATATATATATATATATACCTTGCTTTAAATTAATATTTATAACAAAGATTATATCATACTATATAGGTTGGTTATCTACTCAAGGAGATTACTCAAAAACAGATAAATTGCCTCTGCATCTGCATATTAGCACCATAACAACTAGTATAACACTCAGAATTGTTTTCTGACTGTCACTATTCAAGCTGTTAGATCGGGTCTGAGAGTCAATATTCTCTATCTTTTACCTTTGAAGACCTTTGATTCCAGAGGATTCAGTTTTGTCTGGTGTGACATATCACAGGCAGAAGAGGCACCCTGCCAGAGATGATAAGCAATAATAATGTACCATGTCCTGGTAATTGCGTAAAGTTAACTATAAGTGTAAAAGTTGACAAATATTGTCAGAGTTCAATTATAAACAGATAAACAATCTATTTCTTTAAAATCTATATCTGAGACATTCTTGCTAATTAGAGAAACATAAGCTAATATATTTTCTCGAATGTCATAATCATTTTCAAAATCTAAAACTAATTGCAAGTTCTTTAAATAGTCATTTAATTAATTTGCAAAAACACAACTGCCTGTTCTCTCTAGACTTAAACCAAAATGATTAATGTCCTTAAGGTCATGTGGTGAGTGTACTGTAAAGATTCTGCTTGTATTGATTTGGAAGGAAACTGGAAAACACTCCCTACTACAGTCATCTTAAATCACTTGTTATTACTACTTCATCTGAATAGACGACTGTGTTGAGCTCAGGTTTTCAGTTAAATGTACAGTAGAGTATGAATTAAAAACTTACTGTCTCACATTTCTGGGTTGTTATTCTGTTTTACATGACTTAAATCTCCACTTTACTTTTCCAAAGTTTAAGCCATATGTAATTTTTTATTTCGATTAGTAAGATTTTCTTGCTCATGAAAATTGTGTCCCGTGGGATTTGCTTGTTTACATTTAAAGTAGTATCCCTTTTGACTGGTTTAAGAACTGAAAATATATGATTATCTTGCTGAAGAACAAAATCATTAATATTACATTGTCTTCCAGAAGTCCAAATGAGTTATAAGATTTGACCAATTGGTTTAGTGCCGTCACTATTATCTTCGGCCTACAGTTTACTTATATGTCGGCATCTTCTCAAAATAGAGTTGGCAGTGACTCTAAGCTGCAAAATTTCTCTTTTAAATATGTACACCACTTGCTAAAATTGTTGTTTTAGGGGGTTAGTGCATTATAGACATAATTTGTAGCCTAAGTATGAATCATTCTCTCTAAATAGGTCCACCGTTGATTTTAAGAAGTCTCTCTCTATCGATTTGATTTCAGTCAATGCTAAAAATTCAAACTCACCAAACCACGAAGACACAAATGGCAGAATTACTTTAATTGCATTTGAACTGATTGCAAGATATGACTTCTTGATTGAGATAAAAAAAAAACTCATCCAGGCTCGTTTTTTTACTTTGATGAGCTGTTCTTCTTCACTTGTAAGATTTGTAGTTTCGTTGTTTCCAAATGGACTGATCATTCATCCATATTCATAGCTTGCATTTGATGGGAAGTAATGCTGCAGTGCCGATTGTAGGTTTCACATTTTGTTCAGAATTTTGTGATGATTTTCTTGTTTGATTCATTGACAGTAGGAACGCAGTCGAAGACTCCTTCAAGACCTTACTTTGCCACAGTGAAAACTTTTCATCAAATGACTTCTGTTTTGATGTTACAGTGATGATGTTTTCTGATAGTCCTTGAAGACTTAAATTCAGCAAATTTAATTTGTCGAATAAGTCAGAGAGAAACTGAACCTTCAGCTACCAGATTTCCTCATAAATAGAGTATCTAAAGTCTGTTTTTCCAACCTCTAAGAACAAAATCACTTCAATCTTGAGATGGGCAAGATGCTTTAACACTTTTCTCTTTGAAAGCCAATGAATGTCAGTATGGTACAGCAGGTATTTGTAGTCTGAATCCATCGCTTCACAGAGTTGAGATTGAAGTCACAGAGATTTGATGAAGTTTACAACTTTAATAACTTGGTTCAGAACAAGAGAGCTTCTCTGTGGATCATGCAGTGAATAATTAACATGTTTGGATTTTCTTGGCGCACGAGAGTGCCGAATCTGTTCTTTTTCGCTGCATTGAAGGACATCCATCGGTGCAAATGCTCACAGTTTTTCCACTGTAGGCTGAAGATCAAAATGTTTTCATTCACCAAATGGAAAATGTCTTCGCCTCTCATTGTAGTTTCCAAATCTTTGCAAAATAAGTACTCGTTCACAAATTGTCCATCCTTTATGAATCAAATAAAAGCCAGCAGCTGAGCTTTCCACTAATGTCTGTAGATTCATTAACTTGAAGAGACCACAGCAGGGTCAATTCATCATCAGGTGCTTCGAAGAGTTCGCAAATTTGATCCTTTAAATCTGATGATAAGTCTTCAATTCTGCATGAAATCGTGTCATGTGACAAAGGAACTTTCTTTACATTTTTGACAATTGTTAATGCTAGTGCAATGACTAATTTAGCCTCTGTATACGCTTTCTTGCATTTTTCCGACAACTGAGTGATTTTATAACTTGCAATCAATCAAGTTTTGGGCAGCCTCATGTAGTTCGTAAGCGTCTTAGCTTGTTTCGTTTGTTGAGCCACAATATTTTCGAAGTATTCCTTTGGTTTGTCCTTTACAGCTGGAACATTTTGTTTCCAAGTGTCTCTTCAATTTGCTGTGAACAACCACCTCATTTGACAAAAGTGCGTTGCAGATCAGACAGATTGGCAATTGAGCATCTTAAGATCCCAAAGCAGTGAAACCATACTTGATGTAAACGTCTTTGTACTTTTGCTTGCTTCCTTGTTTTGATTTAACAGTTTCTATTTCAGAGTTCCAGGCTTATTTAAGTATTTCTCCATGGCTAAACAATGTACACACTTTATTTATAAGTATCAAAGTTGGAATGGAACAGTCCGATTTGTTACATCATGTATTTATTATTTTAGCATGGAAAATACAAGAACATTTAATAGCTGCTACCTCTAATGGCCAAATGTAGCAGTCTGATTTGTTACGTCATGTATTTGAAAAATATCACTGCAAATAAACCATGTAACAGGTTTTTGTTCTGAGAAATTTCAACAGATTGTACTCAACATTTATTGAGCTATCTAGTCAACCCTGGTCCCTGACACTCATCTGTAACTACAAAAAGTATGTATACATACATTTCTGTTTTATTTTGGTGCCTTTTGTACCCAGACATGGCATGTATGTATGTTGTTTATCGCTACATCAGCACAATGCTGGTCACATTAAATGTTAAGTTCTAAATGACAGAACTACACAAATAACTTTAGTTAGAAAACAGACCAACACTTTGTTATTGCTATTTAGTTTAAATTTAGTTTTGCATTATAATTAACTTGAATGCTAAAAACTACTTAAAGATTTATTTTAGTTAAATCCCGATTTAGGTCTCAGCAAAAAAAACAAAATTTAACAAAGCCAAAATTTCCCAGTATATTATGACATCTCTTATTACCTAGCATATCAGTGTAATTGACATGTCATTTCTATGTTTGCAGTGATAACGCCAGACAGCAGTAGTACTTTTTCACTTCCTGCAGTTGCAGGCGGTATTGGGGCCGGTGTTGTGGTCATCTTAATGGCAGTTGTAGCTTTATTCCTTTGGATAAGATATCATCATCGTACTCAACACACAGATGGTAAGGATGCCAAATCTCTTTTGATTTCCCTGATGTTGATAATGATTCAACATTCTCGTTGTATTAACAATAGGCAATGTATGCAGTGCATAATTAAAATAAGAAAATTTATTGAGCTAATAATAGTTTTCACAGAAAATAAAGCAATGGAAATGTGAGTTAACCTTTAAACTATTTAGAATAATCAGCTAAATTCTAATTATGATACAAGGAAGGATTTTATCATTAGTTTTAGGATATGAGCATTTGTTATGTTCTCTACAATACTTCTGTCTAATCTCACATGACACAAGGTCGAATGGCTTTAAACATTTTTCAAGCTGAATTAGCCTATCCCTACAATTACATCCACTAGAAGTTGAGAAAACTAAACAAAATGCATCAGCTTGAATTCATGTGGAATTTGTTATTTGTCTGATGTTGCAAAAGTTCTGAATTTTTGGGTATCATTCCTACTGAGTTTATTAAGTTTAAATATGGAGAGAGTGTTCCAACAATTGACAAGATTGATAAAGTGGCTTGCTGTTTAACAACTTTGTGTCCATTACTTGTTCCATTTGAATGAACAGTCTAGTGAGCACACCAGTATGTGTACGTTGAATGTTAGTCATACATATGTATTGTAATGTTGCAAATAAAGTGTAATATAAGCAACCCCAGTCATTTTCCCATATTGAAATAACTGTAAACACTTGATTTTGTCATATAGATCCATTCAACAGCATTCCAAAACAGTTTGTGTTTTTTAAAAATCTCTATTAGAAATAGGTTCTGCTATTAGGAAAAAGGTTATCTATTTTTTAAGTTCCAAATTAGTCACAAATTTCTAGAATTTGTGACTTATCTAAATATATTCAGATTACGTGGCAGTCAATGAACCAAATTAAAATGTCCTTTCCATAAAAATATTATTACTTTCTTGTTTATTGAGATATTATAAAATTTGATATTCTGATTGCATTTTTCTCAAAGAAATTTCATTTTTGTCAATAAGTTTGTTCTCCAACTTCGGAATTTTCATTTATAATTTTAACATTTCACAACTTTTATGTCAGTTAACTTAATACAAATATATCACATTGATAATATTTCATATATATTTAAAACAACTTTGTAAACAACAAATATGCAATGTTTATTCATAATTGTCATTAAAACAATGTGCAAGACTTAATTTAAAACTTAAAATGGGATATTAAATTCACAATGCAATGATAACGTTTGAAAGGATCAATTAGAAATCATCACAGAAAATATCAGGAACAAATATGTATTGCACGGGCATTTAATAATTCTGGCAAGACTGAGATTTTTTCTGGTTGATAATAAATGTTTTAGAGTGTCTTTTCATTACTCATGATATAAACATTTTATATTTTTCTTAAATGTTTTAAGATTTGGAAACTCTTTTAAATTCCCTTGCCATGTTTCTCTCCATAGTATATTTCAGGTGCAGGGATTAGCATCACTTCCTAAACCCCCACCCCATTACCAATAAGATTTTATCCTGTAGGTATATCTGATCATATGTGGAACAGAATCAATTAATTTTTTTAAAGAACAGTGTTTTTTTTTAATACGACAAAAGAACTATCAATGATGTAATTGTTTTAATAAAGGAATAATTATGAGTTTTTCCGTATATATCATAGATAGCTACGTCTAAGGAACATACAGAGTTTCAATTTTTTTGATCAGTCTTCTTAGAAGGAGTCCATGTGCCATTGTTAACAGATTGAAAGGAAAACAAAACATGTTAAACAACATAATCCCAGATTAACAATGGAAGGAACAAATGCTATTTAAATATTCGTTATAGGACTTGAAAAAACAAAAAGACACATACACACTATGACACATACAAAAACAAATATACTGTATTTACATTTCATTTTGAAACAAAACCATTTAACCTAATTAAAGATGCCATCTTATGTAATGTACAAAGGTAATCTAAATAATGACATTGAGATGCATCATGGGATATTTGCTTATTTTGTTACCAAAAATTTGTGTCACACAGTGCACAACAATGAGTTAAATACAAAAGACAATGGAAATACAGGAAGAAAGTCTTAACACTACAATTTATATATAAGCTTGTTTTCTACATTGAATAACTTTGTTTCATTAAACTAATGCATGCATATCTGAAGCAGATTCATAGTCCATGATTGTTTATGCATTATTGTTACTTGATGCAAAAATAGGTAAGAAATTAAAATATTTTTGAAATCACAACATAGTAAAAACATGTTGTATTCTCTTCCAAACATATTTACTAAGGCAAATCCTCTGTTCCATATTAGGCACACAAAGAAATCAAATAAATGCCAAATCTGTCAGACATAATGCAGCCAGTGGACAGGATTATGAGGGATTGCATGTCAACAGCACTGAAGCAAGTGCATACCTACAACTTAATGGTAAATTAACATCTGATTTAATTATTGCTGTACGTTAAGTCTGCATTGTTAATGCAACTTTTGTATTCTTAATAAGATGACTCGATGACACTTAAAGCCCAACAACATTAATGATTCATTTTTATTTCAAGATATCCTTTATTTTTATATTTTTATGTATTCTTCACTCTCATAAATGCTGGAAAATACACTTCAACAAGAACCAAGTAATTATAGCACTTCATCCATTTGCATCCCTGACCATCCCTACTCTTCATTATTATTATCCATATTGTTCCAATACAACTAAGATAAAAATGTAGGTAACAAATGCATTCATCACAATTAATGTGTGGTATTTGCAATAAATATTTCTGAGAATACATTGGAAAGTTTTATCTGATATGTGCACAGATTGCTCTCACCAAATGTACAATTACCGGCAGTTCGCTTGTCTTGTTTCACAAAATAGCCTTTACATCTTCATAATGGTAATTCTACAGATAAAAGGTTAAAATTAAAATTATAACTTTTTTCATCAGCGTTTATACATACAGGCACATGCTTTTAAAATACATAAACTTTTGGCAGCACTTGATGCTACATATTAAATTATTCCATTATTTCTTCAAGCAAAATAATATTAAAGCCAACTCAAAAAAAATTTTAAACAAAGTAAATTCACCATATCTAATGATACTTTAACTTTAATTGACTTTAAAACTTTGATTCAGAAAGAAATGGGCCAGTTCTTATCATCACAATGTATACAACTGTCACAACTACATGTTAATAAAGAAAGTACAGCTATGACAAAAATTATTTTTGATAGTTGTAAGCATGTGTTCAGTCTTTTCAAAATTGGTATAGCATAGCAGTGGCATATATGGTATTTATACCTATTGTTGTTAAATCTTCTGCATGGTTTTGACTTCAAACCAACAGTAGATACAGGCTAAAACTTCTAACTGCACTGTTAAAGGTTCTCATACTTTACACTGGAGGGTATCAAGGTACATCCTGGAAATTAAGTCTGGACATGTAGAAGTTATAAGCAGATATAATATTCATATGGAATAAATGGTATTATAAGATTGGAATATATTATATTTTTGTGACTTTAGTGTTCTGACTAGGACAAGTATGATGAACATGTGCTATAAGTATGTGAGCGAATTGAAAATCAAAGATGTTTTGAATTAAAAGAGTAGTTTTCAAGCCAGTAAATATGTATCCATATGTATTCAAAAATAAATGCGAGACTTTCATTAATTTAAATTTTAGTATGTATTGCAATTCTCTCTTTCCACTACTATAGTACAAACTTATTTATTACAAATCTTGCAAATTGTGATTTTGAAAGAAGATTTGAACCATTATGCAAAGCTATAATATGTTTTCAGTACATTTAATGAGCTATTCAGATATCAGTGATCTGTACCATCATGCAAAGCTATAATATATTTTCAGTATATTTAATCAGCTATTCAGATATCAGTGACTTTTTGTGAACAAAGCACTTAAAACAGTAAAACTACAACTTGCATATATTTTAAAGAATTAATACAATATTTCCCTTCACTTTATTTAAGTTTTAGTATGCCTTCTATATAAATGCAAACTCATACAATTTGATGAAGCCTTTACATTTCATGTTCATGTTTTGTATTTGTATTTTGGATTATGTCCATGTTTATATTTGTATTTTGGGTTAAGTCCATGTTTATATTTGTATTTTGGGTTAAGTCCATGTTTATATTTGTATTTTGGGTTAAGTCCATGTTTATATTTGTATTTTGGGTTAAGTCCATGTTTATATTTGTATTTTGGGTTAAGTCCATGTTTATATTTGTATTTTGGATTAGGTCCATGTTTATATTTGTATTTTGGATTAAGTCCATGTTTATATTTGTATTTTGGATTATGTCCATGTTTATATTTGTATTTTGGGTTAAGTCCATGTTTATATTTGTATTTTGGGTCAAGTCCATGTTTATATTTGTATTTTGGGTCATGTTAATATTTATATTTGTCTTTTGGGTTAAGTCCATGTTTATATTTGTATTTTGGGTTAAGTCCATGTTTATATTTGTATTTTGGATTAAGTCCATGTGTATATTTGTATTTTGGGTTAAGTCCATGTTTATATTTGTATTTTGGGTAAGTCCATGTTCATATTTGTATTTTGGGTTAAGTCCATGTTTATATTTGTATTTTGGGTTAAGTCCATGATTATATTTGTATTTTGGGTAAAGTCAGTGTGGTAAATGTTCTGAATATTATACAGTTTTATTTCAAAATGATGTTCCAGTGCTTCCCATCTTTCCACAGATATCACATTAGAAGAGAACAGATATGCCAACACAAGGTATAGACGCATCACTTGAATATTGTAATAAATGTAATGCATTCATTGTTACATGAATAGAATCATCCTTTACTAAGAGTATTATTGACAAATAAACTATGTCCACTTTTAAAACAACAAATTAATAAACCATTAAGGTTATATTTTTTAAAAGTTCTCTGAACAACTCAATATATACATAGTCTACAGGATAGATCACTGACAAGAAAGAAATAATCAGCTGTGCAACACGTTATTTTTTAATAAAAATATTATCTACAAAAAATAACATTTTATTAAAAAAAACATTTGTTATCCTTTCTTTATGAAGATTTACATTCAGCATCATGGGACTGGATATATCTGACAATATTTCAATTTCTAACTTAAGGCCTCCAGAGAATGATTCCTATGAAAAATTGCACCCCTATACAAACAATGACATTCAGATGTATAGCTCACTGAAGATTCCAAAAACATCCAAAGGTAATCATCATATTTTGTCTCACTTTTCAGGTTAGGTAATGCCCATGAAATAATTAAGACTATATCCCAATCACATCGTTTTGGAGTTTTATAGGGATGCCTACTGTAGTCTCTGAAAACTTTTGCATGCATACCTAGAATACTTAGTATTTAAATCAGGATTGACATAATGTCTTTATTTATCTATGGGAGCCATATTGATAACCTTTTTGGGCAATCTGTGCAAATGTAAACTATACATAGTTTTATGTTTTCCTTTAAGTAAGACATCATATGGGAATTCTTATCATTGTTCTGTCCAAATGTAATATATATATATAGTTTTATGTTTCCCTTTAAGTAAGACATTATATGGGAATTCAGCGGGGCCCCGAGTGGCCGAGTGTTCTAAAGCGCTTTCCGTTACGGATCACTGCCATCTCACCTCTGTCTGCGTTGGTTCGAGTTTAAGATTCGGCTAATGTAGTTATGTGAGAAAGATTGCCAGTAGCTTCTCGTGGGTCGGTGGTTCATTCCGGGGGTTTTCCAGGGTTCTTCCTCCACTATTAATACTGGCCGCCATGTATAGCCTATCATGTGCTGAAAAATGGCGTTAAACCTTAAAAAAACAACAACAAACAATATGGGAATTCATATCAGTGTTCTGTCAAACTTCAAACTATATATATATTATGTTTTCCTTTAAGTAAGACATCACGTGCGAATTCACATCAGTGTGTTCTGTCCAAATGTAAACTATATATATTTTAATGTTTCTGTTAAAGTAAGACATCATATAAGAATTTATAGCAGTGTGTTTCGTTTTGGGCTGGTCTAGCAACAAATACAATATGTCCAAATCCATGTCCATTATATCTCACTTTTTTGATGCATATACATTTGTTTTCGATTAAGGGTCAATAAAATATTATCCCACTGCATATCTAGGAACAATGTCCTCATTAGTAAGTTCAATGTTTTGATGTGAAATTAATGTGGCTGGTTCTTAACATCTTCTCAATAAAGTCAATTTAGTGTTACAAAAGGTCAGACAATTCAAAGAGATGTTTGCTGAAGTTCCATATCACCATAGCTGAAGCGACTTTTGTAATTAAATTGTTCTTTTGCTCTGAAAACTATCATGGTGACTTTAAATCATATAAAGTAATTATGAATGTGAAACTTATATTCTCTTTGTTAATGGAAGTGACAGTCATGTGTCAAATATAAATAATTACATTACTTGATATAGAGACAGCTTCATGTTATACGCATATCTCTTAGAACCAAGGTAATAAATCCCTAAATGTATATATGTATTTTTATTAAATTTATTAAGAGGTTTAGCTGTATGTGTTGGGTTATGGAGCCCTTGATAAATATGATAGTATTATCATAATCAGAATAAAAGTTAACTATTTGAATCATTTCAAACAGAAATCATATTGATACAGTATACTAAGGATATATTTTAACACCGGAAAGTTATTGAAGGACAACACAGAGAATTATCATGAAACATCTTAATGAGGTTTGTCTTTATTTATTATTAAAAGATTTTAATGAGGTTTGTCATTATTTATCATTAAACATTTTAATGAGGTTTGACTTTATTTATCATTAAAAGATTTTAATGAGGCTTGTCATTATTTATCATGAAACATCTTAATGAGGTTTGTCATTATTTATCCTTAAAACATCTTAATGAAGTTCGTCATTATTTATCATTCAACAGCTTAATGAGGTTTTCATTATTTGTCATCAAATCATTTTAATGAGGTTTGTCATTATTCATAATTAAACATTTTAATTATGTTAAATTAAATTATTCATAATTAAACATTTTAATGAGGTTTATCATTATTTCATTATTTATCATTAAAACATTTTAATGAGGTTTTTTTCTCCATTTTTTATCATTAAACATTTTAGTGTGGTTTGTCATTTTTTTATCATTAAAGAATTTTAATGGGGTTTTTCATTATTTTGTCATTAAAGCATTTTGATGAGGTTTGTCATTATTTATTATTAAAACATTTTAATTTGGTTTGTCCTGATTTATAATTATTGTTTAATACTCCGTATGTAACACAATTTATTCTTTGATTTTCTATAAACATATCTTTAAACAATTCTCATTTGTAAAAATTATTTTTTAAGTTATAGTAATATTCGATGGAGGGTTAAATATATTTTTTTATTTACAGACTCTGAAAAAGTGTATGAAAATACACAGATAAAAAACAACTGACCTTAACTGCTAAGCACCAGTAAAACTCAGGAGAGACTCAGAGATGATTTTCCTTCACGTTTACAACATAATCAATTTTATTGGACTATATATTGCTATTAAAACCATAGCGGTTGTTGCAAGTATGGCGACAATGACGAACATTGAGCAGAAGGGATATTCACTGACAATGCTATTTAAATATTTCATGATTTATATTTTGATCCTTTTCCAAGTTACATGGACAAATTATAGCTGATGCAGCTGTTTGAAAACGCCTAGTTTTTATTTAGTTGCTATACACAAATTAGCATTCAAATTACTTATGTTACTCCTATATAGTTTTGACCATGCATTAGCAATGTCTATAAAACCATCTATGGACCACCGACTTGCACAAATGTTTGATAAGTCGATATTTCATAAACATGATATATTAATGTGTAATGATAACTACTTTAGATGTGTATGAAACAGTTAACATGTACACTGAAAATTTTACAGAATTCCAGCTTATCATTTTTCACAATACTGTAAGTTATCATAAATTTTCATTTTATATCTTAGAGAATTAAACTGTTTAATGAATCGTGCTAAACAAGATGGTTTTTCTATTGCTATGTTGAAAATTCATAGAGTGTTATACTGTAATGGTTATAAGCTAAGTAACAGAAGGAAGCAAAATCATACGTTTTATGAAAATTATCAGATAATTTCATTATAACTGTTTTAAAATAAACTATAAACGGAACCATCAAGTAGTATAAATTAAATCCAGAACCAATGCTATCAAGTTATATTGTTAAGTGCTTAGGCTCGATAAACAGTAACATAGAAAGAGTGAAAAGAAGAAGTCTGTATAAACTTAATAAACAATTTATTGTGCACAAATATTTTCCAGAAAAGAAAAATAAACTTACGGTTTCAAGAATCAACAAACAATTTATTGTGCACAAATATTTTCCAGAAAAGAAAAATAAACTTACGGTTTCAAGAATCAATTAAAAAAATTAATCCAAAAAATAATTCAAAATATTATCCACTAGAGAAATTGCGACAGTCCTGGTAATAAAATGTCCAAATAATTCCAAGTTCGAATCCCAGCGAAGTATCCAAGATGGAAGATGATGTCTCTTGATAAAGTCAGTTCTTGGTAATAAAAGTATATGAGCACAATTCTTTTCCAGATAAATAAAAAAATAATTCCTCTTGATCCAAACGAATTGATATAGTTTACAGTACAAAGTAATTTAAAATAATCCAAAACGACACACAACTTAGTATTCTAAAAGCCCAACTTCGACTTAATAGCTCGCTCCAAAACATAATTTATATAGCTGTTTTTACGTAACAAGAAAGGGGTCAGGTGATGTTCTAGAAACTCTTAGAACACATTTACGTTAAAAAAAACTCACGTACCCACCGCATGACCGAACTAAAATAGAAAGATGTTTATTAAAAGCTCCATAATGTCCTTGGAACCAGCCAATTATTTTAAACAATGTTTACAACTCTGAAGCCAGGTCATAAATGAGGTCAACACCTGGTGTTTATTCTGTAAAGTACAGGTCACCCCCGCATTAACAATCTTAAACTTAAAATACCAAATTTGAGTCTAACAAACAAACAATAAAAATAAATATAAATGACTTATATCAAATATTCGCAACACTATTAAAGTAAAAAAAAATCAGATGTTTCAAAATACCGTTTTAGTCCAATGAGCACTTTGTAGTTCCAGTAAAAAATCCAAGCAATTTTGTATTCTCAGATTATGCTGAAAAACAACATTAGATACATATATTGATGTATGTTACACGAGGAACAATAAATATTAATGAAAACATGTGTGTTCATAAATGTATATATATATATATATATATATATATATATATATATATATATATATATATATATATATATATATATATACAATGGTTTAAAATGCATTTTTATTCTAGCTGCTTTTTCACTAAATTCTTACATCATAAAGTAATCACACTGACCCAACCCATACAACTAGGTAATAATTATTTTAAGAACCAGCATAACCCACCAGTCAATGAGAAATTACCACAACGTTGTGGTCACATTTTAATATTAATATTAAAAGTTTCTGAAAGTTTTAAAATGATCTTTTCTCGTGTCGCTCTATAATAAGACGTTCTCAATGTATGATTCGTGGACATCTATATAAAGTTACCATGTTCATTAAATGCAGAATATTGGTGAAGACCTTTTACCGGAGAGTATTATTTTATATTGGTAAACTATGGAATTTCAGTAATTTCGTTTACTTTATCCATCAGAGGAATTTCCCAGAAGTCACATTTTTAGCAGGCCTTTATGCATCTACAATTTCATCAAGACAGTCGTAACTTCTGTATATTAAAAACGAACATATTTAGTTGACACTATATGTTTTCTGCACATACGGCAAGTATTTCTCATATTTTCGGCACAAAAATATATGGCGAACTTTTTCTTACTTTCTCTTGGTTCAATAAACTCATTCTCTTGCAAATATTCAATTTCCTCTTTGAAACATTTTTCTTGAGATGATTCATCCTGTATGAATGCTGTTTTACAGAGTAAAATCTACAATGTCAGCTTCATGTTAAATTTTGTTTGCTGGTGTTGGAGCATTTAGATGGAAGCATGTGTTCATATTCACATATTAGATGTGTTCCTTTATTTCTTATTGACTTCTAAATGTCTATCCAATGGTCAAAATTAAGAATTTTATGTCTACCCGACTTAGGATCACCATCTTCAGTGCTCACTTACCTATCATCACAAGTGAATACTTTGCATGGTCTCCATTGTCTATAAAGGAACCTCTTTTCAGAAAATATCAAGCTGGTACCATTATTAAATCAATTTTGTTAATATCCCTTTGAAACAAACATGAAACTGCAGATGTTTTTCCTGTTTGACAATTAATGATTGTCATTTGTGAACCTGATAAGAAATAAGAGAATGCTTAGCTACATGAAGATCGCAATGATTAGTACCTTCTGATTTATCTACACCATGAGCAAACGTATACACACCAAAGTACTGACGAATTAGTGTTTTAGCTAAAATAATACATTCTTATTGAACCTCATCCCAAAGAGCCTTTCTTGACATAGCTCTAGTAACAGCAAAAGCATGGTATACATCGGGGAATTCCATCTTGTAAGAATCAACCTTTCGAGCAAACAAGGCTTGCCTGTTAGAAGTGAATTATCCATAAGCGTACCTACAGCTACGGCATTTCCCATTTTCTACGGCAATTTATTTTGGCAATTTTTTGGTTTTATATGTTTCTATATATAGTGTATTATTGATTAATTTTAGTAAACAATTGCTGTTAAGTGGACTTCGGATTATTGACATCTTTGTTCCAGTTCGTTCCCAGTACTTCTTTAGCGATGTAACATCTACATTGATAGAGTTACACCATGTGCTAAAGGAGTCCAGAATGATCTCTATGTATGTCTATCTGTCTGTCTGTCTCTCAATCTAAGAGTCGTCCCATCATTAATGGACTATTTTCAATAAACGAAACATAATAACGAGTTAATAAAGACCCATTAACATGTCCTTTTTATCCAAAACAGAATAACTGTAAACTTAATATTTACAAAATATGTGATGCAACTACATAAGCAATGTTCATATTTGCAAATGTAACAGAAATATCACATGAACATACCATCTCTCTCTCTCTCTCTCTCTCTCTCTCTCTCTCTCTCTCTCTCTCTCTCTCTCTCTCTCTCTCTCTCTCTCTCTCTCTCTCTCTCCTTCCTCATTCGCCTCCTCCACTGGCTTCACTCATTTTATGTTACAATGCTCGTCACACATGTATACACTTTCCGACCTGGTACCTTGTCGTTGCAGAACATCACTTCACCAAGATTAGTAGAGACTATTGTGCTTGAAATTATGTGGTCATCACTGGAACCAAACTTTCCGCTCTTAATAGCAGTTATATTCTTGTGGTAACGGGATCTCAGGATAGCGATGATAACACTGTACAAAATAACGACCCGATTGTGATTAAATCTGCACTTGTAAAATACAATGCATGCTGCATCTAGAATGTTCAAAGAATCGTTTTAGTTATATATAATACATCATAAAATGTGTATCCGGATTATTTAAGTGTGAATAATAACAAGCAGCAAGGAGGGCAAACAGACTGAAACTATTTCAGAATATAATCAGGAAAAAAACCGGAACTATTTCAGTAAAATCCTAAAGGATTTCAACCGAAACTAATTCAAACCGAAACTATTTTAGACAAAAACAAAAAAGAACGATGAATGGTTTCGGTTTCTCATGCTACGGAGACAAAGTCTCCAGACAAATCCGGCGCCGATTGTACTGCGGAGACAAATTGTTTCAATGTTTTGGTAAAAGTCTTTACGATGAAAGTCTTAAGACGAAAATCCTTTATGATTTCACAAACAGACTAATTTGTAAAATCTCTCCTCGTAAATCAGATTATTGGACTGGTCAGTGAGTTTAAAATTAATTCTCGTTAATGAATCATTATAATATCGCATATAAATCGAATTAGTTGGATCTTCAATTATTAAAAATCCGGGTTGAGCCGTTGGTTCAAATGAGTATAAAATATACCCCTGTTGGGCTTGATTTGATTTTTCGAGATTTATTTGGTAGCTTCCATCAATAACATCACACACTAAATTTACTGCAATCACCGAGGATGTATTCACATTTTGAGGAGCAATATGTTGACCACCACCATCTGGTCATTATTATGTTTGAGGATAATTGTTTGTGGTTGTGTTATTTTCTTCCATGCGGTAAGTATCAGAGAAACGTTTTCCGAGGTAAGATCATTAACGGATTTTTTTAGTTCGTTTGCGTTATACCCAGGAAACTTGAAATTCGGCAGATCAGCTTCTGTTATATTGTATACAGTTAGGAAATTTCGTTTAGAGTAATTATTGTTGTCATCGCTATGATCAATTATTACTTGAATTACTTGCTGGTTGATATATTCCATATCGGATACAAGTTAATTTAATATTTCAATTCGTTTAATGATTTCACTCCGATTAGACTCATGGAAAGCCTGTTGTAGTCGTTGTAGTTGTTGACTGTGTTCTTTATTGATCTCTCTAAAGTATTCAATAATTCTGTTATGATATATATTTATATATGTAATTGATTCTGGAGTCTGTTCATCCTTAAATCTCCAAAAGGCGGAATCCTGATCAACGAAATTAAAATAACTACCCGGCAGTGTGAATTATTTTTATATTGAGGAGGTGTTCTTTATATGACGGGGTAATTTCATGGTATGATTGTTTCTCTGTGGTATAATAATCAGACTTTTTAGGTTCAGGTGAGGTGGGTTTTCAGGCCATCCAAGTATTGTTCTTAGAGAACTCTGATAGATGTCTACAACATACCTGGGTGAGTTTATTTCAATCGCGGATGATAGTGTTGGTTCATGAACTGTTATAGCGATGTTTGATTCTTTTCCCGTAATGGATTTTATTCTACGCTGTAATTCGTTATGGATCTGTTCAATTTGGTAAGACCCAGATGGTAAGGAAACAACAATCCAGTCTGTAGTCTCGTTTGGTTTATTTTTATTCGCAAACAACAGGGAATTATTTGATTGTTGACCACAGAATTTTTTTGATCTAAGATTTTGCCAACTATGGTATACTCGTAATTTTGCAAGTGCTATTGCCTTCACCGGAATCGCGATAGGGAAATTGACACTGAATTCAGGATCTTGAGATTATTGATACCATGGTGGTTTTCATCGGGGTAGTACTTTCCACTATTCGTTCAAGTAGTTCTTGAGATGTTGCCATTATATTCATGTTGTTTTTCTAATTTTGACATCGAGGAATCATAAACAAGTACCATCGCGGAAAACTCACAATCGGATATTAATGTTTCCTAGAGGGAGGACAATATCATCGAGGATAATTGGGAGTACGCGGTTGACACAACATGGAACTTAACTACGTAATCCTGTAGTTTACGGTGGCTACATGATGATATTTGTTTGTTATTATTGAAATTATTCCCGCGATTGTTGTCGCCACTGATATACAAATTATAACAGCTATTGGGGCTACCATTGTCACTGAAGAGAGTATAATGACGGCTCCGGTAATTACACCTGATACCGAGTACACGGTAACGTCAACTGCGGTAATTCTGCGTCGGTATTTTTTTATTTTTACTTGGTACTCCTCAGTGAGTGTTTTGAGTTTAGTTTGAAATTCTCTGACTTGATCATAGCAATACTCCTGTGACGATAACGATGATGAAATCTATTGGCGACGTTCTTGTTGATGACATTTTATTTATTACAACAGATTTTAATTAAGTTGTTTACTCAAATCTGCTACAAATTCCACATAACCCTAGACAAATTATTATCGGTGGATGTTATTGTGAATCGTTCAGTTGTCCCCTTGTCGATGATCGTTAATATCACATTTTTGACCCCAGATGAACTCGCTAATGAAATAGTAAACTGAGTCGGCGACACTGGTGTTAATCCGGTTACTAGAAACACCGAAATGCACTGAAAAAACCGAAATACACAGGTATTTACATGTTTTCTCTGTATATATCGGCTTCCACTCACACATTATGTTTGCTTTTGTTTGAATAATAATATAAAGCAAAAATAACCTATGATTTATTATATTTGTATACGAATTATTTACTTTTTTCCTGTTTATATCACATGTCATGTAAAGATGTCACTTGGTCATACTTGATTCGACAGGTGAATTTGCTGACATTATTTGGCAAGGCTATTAGATAATTCGGCCCAAAGACAATTAGACCCAATACAATTTGGCCCGGACCGCAAATAAGACATTTCGGCCAAACTTTGAAGACAATTCGGCCCAATTTTAAAATACAACTGACAATAGTTTTAAAAAGTGTGTATTTTAACATATATTTTGACAATTCTTATATAATATGTTTTAGAATAAAATTTGAAACATTTGGTGAACAAGATCAATGTTTTCCGATTTCAGAATACCTATATTTTTTGTGGGCACGCACAAGAGCCCTACGCCTGATCATCTGAAAACATTTTCCTTTGTTACTTTTAGTGATAACGTGTCAGCGACATTGATTTGTGCCTCATTAATGATTTTGGGTGTCAAAAGCAATTAATCGAAGCAGTTTCAATTTAAGGTGTTTCTCCAATCTGCCCACATCTTCAGTAAAGAATTGTCAAGACTTGGGAAACATATTCTAATATGTGATATATATTTCAGTCGCGAAAATAATCCACAAATACGTGCTCACGTCCTAGAAGGCAAGTCTCAATGAAGTCTTACGATGATTTACGGTGACAGCACGTCTAATACTGCAAGGCATCATTCACACTTGTTACGTATATTTGATTTAAGTCATTTATTTTTATTTTAATTTTATGTTTGTCAGATTCTAATTTGACATTTTAAGTTTAAGATTCATTCATTGGGAGATATTTTTTAAAAACGTGCGATGACCTGTACTTTACAAATAAACACCAGATGTTGACCTCATTTCTGACCTGGCTTCAGAGTTGTAAACAAGCATTTAAAATGATTGGTTGATTCAAAAAACATTATGAAGCTTTGTTATAAACATCTTTCTATTTTTAGTTCTTGAGAGAAAAAATAACTAATTCGCATCTGGGTCATACGGTGTGCACGAAAATGTTTGAACGAAAATTTGTTCTAAAGATTCTAGAAGATCATGTGACCCCTTCCTTGTTTACGTAAAAACAGGTATATAAGTGATACTCTGAAACGAACTTTTTAGTAGACGTTTGGCTGTTAGAATAGTTGTGTTGTTTTGAGTTATTTTAAATTACATTGTACTGGAAATTATTTCAATTCGTTTGTATCAAGATGATTTATTTTGTTATTTATCAGGAAAACAATTGAATTTCGTAAGACCAGAACTGACTTCATCAGGTGACATCATCTTCCATCTTGGATGCTTCACTAAGATTCGAACTGGGAATTATTAGGACATTCTATTACCAGGACTTTTGCAATTTCACTAGTGGATTATATTTTGAATTATTTTTGGATTAATTTTGGAATTAATTCTTAAAACCGTAAGTTTACTTTTCTTTTCTGGAAAATATTTGTGCTCAATAAATTGTTTATTAAGTTTTTACAAGCTTGTTATTTTCACTCTTTCTATGTTACTGTTTATTCGAGCCGATGCACGTAGTTTTTTCCACATCAAACCAAATGCTTTTCTGACAGAAACAAAGTAGCCTTGACGCAACTGGCTGATACTCAAACCAAAAAAGCAAATCATTTTCAAACCTGGAGACGGCGGTTCTCTAGAATTTATCATTAAAATTGGATCCCAATGCTCCCAAAGATCACACCAAGAAACAAAAAAGACAAACGAATCACCAAGAAAAAGAACAATGGTGCCAAGACCAAAACACAGAAAAAGAAACGTCCACAGAAAAGAGCTGTCAACCGCAAAGAGATACTTCGGCCAGGAAGCAACCTTATCTTCTTAAACCACGACCTGCTGTACCAGTGTCCGCATTTCCAGTAGTCTCAGGTTCTTCCACTTCTCCGTTGCGGGTGATCCCAGCCAAATCCAATTTGACACCCGTTCTTCGTAAGTTGATGAAACATTGGAAATCTGCGTCTCCCAAAACGTCTCCTCCACCGGTGACACCCTCGTCCACATTAGCGGCAGTGGCAGCTGCTCACAAAGTACCTTCCCCCAAAGTCAAAGTCCAAGAAAGATCTGGCATGACAAAGAGTTTACTGGATTTGTCCAAATAAGAACTTTCCCGATTTAGTTCGTTACGAACCCCTTCACGACGTGTGTTACCTGTCATGAAGTTGATACGACGGAAAGATAATCAGTGGCGTCGCATTCCAGTATAAAAATGACTTAGGGACAACAACGTGAATCAATATTTTCTCTGCCACTTCTGAACACCCAATGGTGTCTCCTCAAAAACGTGCACACCACAATCATCGATGTTCTTCTGTCCTAAAAGGAAAAGGAAAAAGACAATCTCGTCATCCTACAAAACCTTAGCCAAACATCGACGTCATTCCCTATAAAGACGTAGTCGTTTAAAGAAAAAGAAAAGTCACCAAAAAGGAGGTTACTTTGGCGATTTTGGGAAACACATCGTTACATTTTTGACGAAGCGCTACAAAAGAAGATAAAAGGCTGTGTGTACCAAGTCTTTGACGTCAGTTTATTTCTGGAGCGAACAAGCGAGGATGTCACTTCGCAGGAAACATTCTTATTCACCCCACAAGAGACAGAAAAGGCTACCTCCTCGTTTAGCCAAACACGGAGACGCGTTGTCCGTCCTGTCCAAAGCCTCTCCACCCATGCGGAAACAAATCATTAAAACGGCCTCCAAAGATGTCATCTATACCGTGTGCGAATGTTGTTTGAATGTCTTGAAAGGCACAATACCTTTGTCTCCACACCAGAAAAAATGCTTAGCCAATCATCGACACGTTCTTCGTCAAATGGTCCAAAAGAAAATACCCGCCCGTCAAAAGAAAAAGATGTTGGTGCAACGCGGTGGATTGTTACCCTTTCCTGCTCCTTTGTTGGCAGGCTTAATACCAGGTTTGATACAAGGGCCCTATGGAGAGCAAAGATTTCAGACATAACCTTTGAAAGCCCACGGAAGGACGAAAACTGACTTTGGTCCCTTACAAACGATGGATGGAATACCATCGTTGGCAAGAACAACGAACCTCCCATTTACCACCCAATCCTCATTTGAGCGAGATATCCCAATTACAACACGAATTGCAATCCTTGATGCATCGCAACGATTTGTCTGAAATCGAAAAATCGCAAAACTACGGCCAACTCTTGAAATAACTGCAACTCTTTCATCGAAAAGCTGCGGAACAAACAGCCCTACCCACTTTGTCCGATTTTAAGGCTCTAATGAATAATCTGTTTCCATCACTTCCTACAGCGGACAAGACAGACGTAACCCCACCATTACCCAAGGAAGAAGAACCCCATTATATTTTTCGAACACACACCGCCACTCCCATTCCAATTAAGATTGCAGCTTCCATCTTGACCACTTTCCCCACTCCCCAACGAGAATAACTCACAACTTGTGTTAGAAAGATGATGGCCACTCCTTCTTCCACAGAAGTGAAAAAGAAAGAAAGGAAACCAGAAGTGAGTAAAGAAAGAAGACCAAAGCTATCCCATTACCTCCACTACCTCCACCACAGCCAACACCACCAGTACCCTCGACTTTTACTCCTGTGGCACATCGGACACGTAACACCGTTTCCGAACAACCCCCATTTCGCCCCACCCAAAGCAGTATCATCGAAGAGTGGGTACCTTATTAACAAAACCATGGAGAAGGTGTTAGCCAGCATTTACTACGATCCAGCCCACCCTGCAGGTTACGCAGGTGTTCAGAAATTATATCGTGCTGCTAAAACTCGTCTGAAAAAGCTCCGCTTACCTGAAGATGGCAAACCGACAAAGGCACCGAATTTCTGAACCATGCTTTCCAACGAGAATTAAAGAAACGTGACATTCATTTTTTCACCACCGAATATCCTGAAAACAAAGCTGGCATCGTGGAACGTTTTCAACGTACCTTCAAAGATCGCATGTGGAAACATTTTACGCATGAACACACTCTCAAGTACATCGACGTCTTACCGCATTTAGTCAAAGCCTACAATCAATCTTACCATAGAAGCATTGGAATTGCCGACTAACGCATCACGAACGCATCACTGTCAGTGACCCGATGAAAACACAGGACCCCAAAACTAAACGGTCCACCTATCTGTTAACCATTTCCTGCAGGTTATTATTTTAGTGGTCAACATTTAGTGAATTCGATTGTAACCAGGTTCAATAATTTGTTTGGTAAATCCATGGAGAAAGCCAAAACAAGTGTTACCTTTGAGTACCATAAAGTGGCTCGTAGACTAATGATCAAATTTTCATAGGATACAATAATGGCCAATACCTTTTGTCCTGAATTGTATGATATTTTGGGTGGAGATTTCAGGTTGGTGAGGAAAACAGAAATACCAGCTATAACCAGTAACTTGGATTTTGAGAAATATTTTCGATTCCCTGTAGAAATGGACCAAGGACTCAACTTGATGTTTGTGTACTCCGATGTGGTGGAATACAACGTCGTGGGACACACCTCTGTACCGTTACTGCGTGTCATTCCTTTCAAAGTGGATTCTGCCATGATCGCTGACGAGGAAGGTGGAAATACCTATTATGTTCACCGCGAATTTGTACATCCCCATTATTTGCCTGTCAGTAAGTCGTATTTTGACAGTGTCAACATTACTATAAAAAGAGATCTAGGACAAAATATTCCATTTACCAAATGGAAAGTCACAATGAAACGATTCTCTAACAACTGAAAATTGATGTATCCTGTGTACCGAGGAGTCGCTCGATAACGAGGACATGGTTTAGGAGATATGTTTAAATCAGCCTTTGGTTCCGAGGTCCCTGTCTTGAAACCGATGGTGACAAGAGGATTGCACGCCTTAAAAAATGCCGCATTGACTCATGGCAAAGAATTTCTTCAAAATGTTCTCATTGACAAACAAAACCCCCAAAAATCTTTCTTGAGAGCAGGCAAACATGTCTTGCTTCAAACGGGTATAGAAATTTTGGGTCAACGAGAAAGTCCTATAAATGCCCTGAACGGTACCGAGTCTGCCATTCCTGCTTTCCTGAGGAACAGCACAGACTATTCAGAAAGCGACGACGAAGACATCCGTCCAAAAGTCTCCATACCTCTAAAGTTAGAAAGACTAAGAAAAACAACCGTTCCAGACTTAGACATTTTTGATTATTATAAGCAAAACATTGAGACTGAGAAGAAATGATGCACCTACAATCTTTTGCCTGTTCCAAATCGGAGCTGGATCTCTTTGCCATGCCGCCCACTATCATGACCATGCAAGAAGCTCAATGGGTTGAATTTTATCCCGTCTCCTCTTTGGCGGATTCAGCACCCATCGAGTTTGAAATCAAAGGGCAACCCAAAGATTACATCGATCAGAACATCAGTTACTTGTATTTGAAGGTGAAAGTGATTGAAACGGACAACTCCGTTCCAGGAGCCGATTCCCGAGTAGCTCCCGTCAACAATTTCATGCATTCCTTGTTCAGCGATATGGATTTGTACATTAATAACAAATTGGTGAGCAGTAGCATGGATACTTACCCTTACCGAGCGTACCTCGAAAATCTCTTGACGTACGGAAAAGAAGCCAAGAATACTCATTTAGATGCTTGCGTGGTATGGAAACCTGACACCGCAGGTAACATTAACGACACAGCCTTGACCGTAGATGAAAATTCTCGCAATGTGGGTTTTAACGAGCGTCGAAAGAAAATTATGCAAAGACGTAGGTTAGAACTGTTCAATCGTTTGCATTTGGACATGTAGTTTCAAGAGAAGTATTTGCTTAATGGGGTGGATATTCGCTTGAGACTGAATCGTAGCAGTACTGCTTTCCATTTGATTGCTCATGTCAAAGAATACAAATACCATAATCCAAGAAGCCAGGTTATACGTGCATCGTGCGGAAGTGTTACCTAAAGTGGGAAATGATATCAGACACACTTTGAGCAGAACGACAGCCACGTATCCGATACGACGCGTGTAAGTAAAAACTTTCACCATTGCCACTGGACTCCGATCGAAGATCGAAGATCATCTGTTCCAACGACAGATACCCAAACGTTAATTCATTGGTATCGTCAGCAATGCAGCCCCCAACGGTACCCACGATCAAAATTCTTTTCCAGTTTAAGCACTGCAAAGTATCTAAAATCGAAGTCAGTCGCGAAGGCAAAACTTTGTGTACCCGACCCTTCGAACCCAACTTTGCCCAAAATAATTACTTGAGATCGTACTTGTCGCTGTACTAATCCACAGGACAGTTATGAACCAACACCAGTCACGGTGTGTCCTACGACGACTATGCAGGAGGTTACACTTTGTGGACTTTTGATTTCACTCCAGACCAAAGCAGCGTCGAGGGACATTTCCACCCTTTAAAATCTGGACAAATGCGTGTGGAACTTCAGTTTGCAGGGGCTCTTGAAGAAACGGTGAATGCCATTATGTATGCTGATTTTGCTAATACCATAGAAATCAACAGTTTAATAGAAGTCATTCTAGACTATTATAAACTATGGTAGAAATGGAATAGGAGGTTACAAAGAAAGAAAATCCCCAAGACTAAAACGAAAACATAGTGATAATGCAGTCCAGATGGCCAGAACAGGAACAACATTTAGTCACCTGTTTTGACAAACACATGGAGGATACAATGATTGACATGATTAAGGAAGATTGTTATGGATGTCAAAACGATCATAAAATTCAAATTCAACACAATAAATGTATGCTGACGAATCAAGAAGAAACATTGGGCGATTATCTGAACGAAGCTTGGAGTTTCATCTCAGAAGAAACCGTTTTACCTCAGTGGTATAAAGACTTGCGTGATCATTCCTCTCCTCCATTGTTTGCTCGAGAAATCAAAGCCCTCTTGGCCAAGATTAAGGAGACGAAGCAAACAAACAGTTACTTGACAGACCTTTTCATGCAAAAAAGTCTGGATCGAATTGATGACTTATCATCACCTGTGAAGAAAGATGGCCACACAAAAAATGGATACTTGGGAACTTTATTACCTTTTGAACCGTAGTTCGTACACTGCTTCTTAATAATCAATGTTTGTTAGTTGAAAAAAGTTGTGTTTTGTTAGTTGTTTCTTATTTGAATCAAAAATGTCTTTTGAATCCAATGCGTCTGTCGTTCGTTTTACATCTTATTAAAATATAGATGCTGTTTGACTTTTTTTCTATCCCTCACATCAAACTATCCAACCATTTCCAAAACTAAATTGTTTTGTTTCGGCTGCTTCCCAGTGTGTGGATAGTACATTTTATGTTTTGTTTTGGCTTCTTGTCCGTGTGTGTGGATGGTAGATTGTGTGATTTTGGATAGTAGATTATATTTTTTGTGGCTGCTTTCCCGTGTGGGGATAGTAAATTGCATGTTTTATTTTCGCTGCTTTCCGTGTGTGGATGATAGATTGTATGATATTGGATGGTAGATTATGTGGTTTGTTTTGTCTTCTTCCCGTGTATAGATGATATTGTATTGTATATTGTTGGTTTGTTTTGGCTGCTTCCCGTGTGTAGATAGAAAACTATGTTTTATTTTGGGTGCTTCCCATGTGTGGATGATAGATTATGTGATATTGGATAGTAGATAATGTGGTTTGGTTTTTCTCCTTCCTGTGTGTAGATAGTAAATTGTATGTTTTATTTTGTCTGCTTCAAGTGTGTGGATAGTAAAAAATTGTATGTTTAATTTTGGCCGCTTCCCCGTTTGAGGATGGAAGATTGTATGATGTTGGATTGTAAATTATGTGGTTTGTTTTGGCGGTTTCCCGTGTGTGAATGGTAGATTGTGTGATTTTGGATAGCAGATTAAGTGGTTTGTTTTGGCTACTTACCGGTGTGTGGATGATAGATTGTGTGATATTGGATAGTAGATTATGTGGTTTATTTTAGCTGCTCACCCGTGTGTGGATGGAGGATTTTATTATATTGGATTGTAGATTATGTGGTTTGTTTTGGCTGCTTCCTGTGGGTGGATGGTAGATGGTGTGATTTTGGTTAGTATATTAAGTGGTTTGTTTTGGCTGCTTACCTGCGTGTGGATGGAAGATTATAGGATATTGGATTGTAGATTATGTGGTTTGTTTTGGCTGCTTCCCGTGTGTGCATGATAGATTCTGTGATATTGGATAGTAGATTATGTGTTTTTTGGCTGCTTCTCCGTGTGTGTGGATGGTAGATGGTGTAATATTGCTTAGTAAATAATATGGTTTGCTTTGACTGCATCTCCATTTGTGTGTGGATGGTGGATGGTGTGATATTGGATAGTAAATTATGTGGTTTGTTTTAGCTGCTTCCCCGTGTGTGTGGTTTTTAGATGGTGTGATATTGGATAGTAAATTATGTGGTTTGTTTTGGCTGCTTCTCCTTGTTTTCGTGGATGGTAGATGGTGTGATATTGGATAGTAAATTATTTAGTTTGTTTTAGCTGCTTACCCGTGTGTGGATAGTAAATTGTATGGCTTGTTTTGATATGTGTATTTTCCATGAATTGAGGTTTCTCTTTGCGTATACCTTTTTCAAGCTGTTAATACATCTCAGATTACATCCCCATACAATATCAAAGTGAAAGGCCTATATACAAATGTCATTGCCTTTCTTAAATTCGGTTTTATTGCTTAGCCATCGTTAATCTTTAATTATTTTTTTAATCGCATTTCTTTTTTAATAGACGATTTCGGGCTTTCTATTGTTGTAACGGTATTTTTGTTGTTTAGTTTGTTGCTGAAATTATCTCTACTATAGTCTATAGCAAAGCGCTTAAGTTTCTTCAGTATTTTAATTTCACGGTCACAAAAGGATACCAAGTTTGTTTTTAAAGAGGATTGAAATTCTTAGTTACGCGGACATGAAGAAAAACATCTGTTTTTTACTACAGTTAGGTTTTGTGTTCATTCTAATCATGCTTGCCGTATATCTTTGTGTTTTGCAGGTCATATTGTTTTTGATGTAAATATTCACATCAATACACAGACAACTTGGGTTTTTAAGCTTGAGATTCACTGAACTTGCTTCGTTAATTCGTACAAATCCCAGATTCACAAGTTTGAAAAGAAAAGAAGAAAAAAAAGAAACAAACAATCATGCCACTTAATACTGCACCACTCCCGACTATACCGATGTGAATGTGTACGTCAAAATGTTTAAGTGAAATACAAATAAATTGTCGGGTTCAAAATGTGAACCAGTACTGTGGCCGTTCAGTAGCTGATGTGGTGGGAATAAATGTTACAATACACAACAGAGGTATTTAAGTTCACATTCCAGTCTGCACTGCAATAGGAACAACTTTAGAGCGTATTTATTATTTTGCCATACCACCGTCGTACAAAACATTGCATCACTCATCATAAACAATTTCATTGGCTAGACTAATTTTCTTACCGCGTTCACTTCGAATTGACTTCAGTAGCTCTTCACGCAGTTTCGAGGTAGGTCGTATTACACCGCTTGATTATTTATGCGAAAAAAAGAAGTAAAACTAAAGCAAGAACAATCGTACCCTTGGCGATCCCACGGTAATTATGTCAATTTTAGAGTCAAATACATCACAGCGTATTTGGATTAACTATTTTGTGAGAACATTTTAGTCGTATTTGTCATCGGTTCACTCTGGTGATATTTTTAAATCGTGGACCTTTCCTATGGAGTTGATTTTCTAAGTGGGATGTGTGTTTCTTTGAATTTGTCTAAGGTAATATATAGCACATAAACAAGCGTAAGTGTCCTGATTCTTTTTAAAAGTAGGCATAACATAGTCTCTCTCTCTCTCTCTCTCTCTCTCTCTCTCTCTCTCTCTCTCTCTCTCTCTCTCCGTCGTAATACCTTTGATTGATATCCTAGTGGTAGATGTTCCCGTTTGAAGATACCTCTCCAAAATTTTAATCAGTAGGCACTATAATTTTCGTTTGTCATCGAATTTGTTTTTCAAACGCTACACCCTTGCAAAAAGTCAATCAGTAAATCGTTGGATGAAATAAACTCTTGAGTTGATAAACTAGTACAATTCAGTTTTCAGAGTTTTATCTTTATATTTGGCACTGCAATGTGTCACAGAAATTTAAGCATGAAATCTACCGTTTTATTTAGCAAGGAAACAAATACAAAACTATTTCAAGAATGACACGAGTGATCTTGCACTGTATAACCCTGTTTATGGCTAACGTTGAAATAAAAATACCAGACCCAAAACACACGTTCGGAAGAATTGTAACAATGTAACAAGGATTGACGCAAGTGACATTGCACTTTATGACCCTGCCTATGGTTAACTTTGAATTTCAAATCAAAACACACATCTTAGACAAGCGATAGAATAAAGCATATTTTGGTGCTGCTATTTTTCCCTTCGACTAAGATTTGTTACAACTTGGCAACATTGTTTGTAGCGTGTGCTGAGAAACACAGGACATCCCTTAAATTTGAGATATGTTAAGAAGTCAGTCGACCATAAATATCATACTACCTTTTTAATAAATTGATGAATGAATGAAAACAATCAACATATTTCATGTAGAATGTATAATGTTCTTAATTATCCTTGTTTTGTTTTCCTTTTGTTCTGTGTGTTTATTTTCCTTCCCTTCAGTTTTGATAGGAGATTGTGTGGTTTGTTTTCAGGGCCACTCATATACCTCGAAAAGATATTTCCTTTCTTTGCCTCTATTTCTCTTGTTGCTAGACAGTCCCATATAAAACTAACATTCTCTATGAAAATTTCCCTTGACGCTATATAGTCCCAAATAGTTCGCATGTTAAATTCCCCTTGACGTTATACAGTCCCATCATATTCAATTTCCCTTGACGGTACACAGTCCCAAATGGCTGACGCCATAGTGTCCCAAACCCTTTTTGACTGGATTTTTCCTTGACGCCACGGTATCCCACCTTACTACTTATGACTGTAAGAATTTAAACGCTCTATAGTTAACCATATTTGGCCAATCTACTCAGTATTTCATTCCATACTGTTGTGCAAATGTAAGCTTGAAACATTCTTGGCAATTGCCTACAATGTTTCATTTGTATAACCAACAGTAATAACTCTTAGAAAAACAAATTTGCCTAAATGTATGGCTAAATCACAAATAGGGAGTAAATGCGGTATTGCCTAAATATGTACTTGAACAAAGTTTGGGAAATGCCTGTAGGGTCACTGGTCATGGTCACCATGAATGGTTTCAAAACGAAATCTAGTATACTATATTTCAATGAACAAAAGAGTTTTGAAATATGAGCAAATGCAAACATTTTTTTTGTCATAGCAATCACAGCTAAACCAGGGCAACGTAAATGAAAGTGACACATTTTAAAACAAATGAAATATTACCACTAAATTGTTATGTTGTAATGAAGACTGGTATGTTGGACTCTGCTGGTAAATATTTTATAAATATATTGGAGGCAAAAGCTCCTAAACTGATTTATTTCCCTTTATATAACTCTTTCTATCCTCTGAATATGCATCCCCTTTGTTTGTACCCTCAATCCAATTATCTTTAAAAACAACCATACATTAAATTAAAAAATTTAGAACTTGCTCACTTGATTTATTCATTTATAATTTGCAACCGTATTATCACCAGGGGAACTGCATGTTTTATCTCAAACATAACTTTTCAGACTACCTTGCTTGTTGGTTACTTACAACTCCTGGACAAATCTATTTTAAGCAAATGGGTTGATGCACAACTACATGTGTAAATACATAGAATGTACATACTATGTTAATCTATTTCTAATATTTAAAATTCACATGGATTAAACAAGTGCTATAACTCTCAACCTTATGGTAATTTGTGGAATTAACTGGCAATTACTAAACAGGGTGAACTATTGTCACTCTGCTCTCAATAGAAAATAGACTGACTCATTGTATAGATATTATAATAATAATAATAATAATAATAATAATAATAATAATAATAATAATAATAATGAGGAATTTGTATAGTGCCAATCTTTAGAAGCTCTATGCGCTTAATAACATATGTAGTGATATGGCTAAACTACCGAAAAACATATAACAAAATACCATGAAATTGGGAAACATAAAAGCATGCTGGAAACATATAAGATATAAAATATTTTTAGGTCTCTATGTTTGTTAATGCATTCGGAAAAGGTGAGTTTTAAGAGCACTCTTAAAAGAGACCACTGTGTCTTTGTGTCTAATGTCAATGGTCAATTCGTTCCACATCGCCGAGTAACACCTAGGTTTCGTACTGACTGTGAGAATTTAATGTCGGTGTTGCTGATATTTATTGTCTGAGGTAAAGAATATGAATGAGAAAGTCTTTGTGTTGTGATCAGAATAGCCTCAGTTTTATCTTCATTCATCTGCAGCTTGTTACATGTCATCCATGATTTCACATCAGAAATTCACCTCTCTACTCAGTTGGTTGCTAGACTTGCATATTTTGGTGTCATCAGCGTACAATTGGTTAGACACTGGGTGATGATCTACGACACTTGAAAGCGGCTGAGTGTATAGAATGAAGGGAACAGGTCCAACAACATACCCCTGTAAAACACCAGAACATAGGTCAACTAGGCTGAATGTGTTCCATTTGCAGATATAATTTGTGTCCTGTTGACTAAGTAAGACTTGAACCACTGTAAGGCTATATTATGAATGCCAAATACATGCTGGAGACGGTGAACTAATATATCATGGCCTCTTGTGTCAAATTCTGCAGACAAATCGAGGAGGGTGAGGACTGTACTCTTTCGTCTTCTTTTCTTTTGAAAGTGGTGTACATTTGTTTCTTGACATTAGTTTGTTAGTTATCTCGAAGAGCTCTTTGCAGCTGGAAATCTCAGTGATCTTAGTACTGTAGTTGAATAATTTTGCTAAATGGAATATGTTTGTGACATTCTTTTTAGTGGCTTCATAGGTTTGTTCATTAATAGTGAATCTGGTGGAACGCCAAAGCCTCTCTTCTTTTCAGCGGTATCTTTTAGTAAAGCGAATCTGGTCCCTAACACTGCTATACCATACAGAACACTTTTTTATTGATACTATGCATTTGGTGGATGGGGCATTTTTTCAAGCAATGAAGGCAGGCAGTTATTGAGTTGTTCTGCGTAAGGATATAAGTAAGTTATTAGGTTTTCTTGAATGTCATACATGAATTTGGTTATATTTAGCAATCGTAGGTTTCTCTTAGTAGCAAAAAAAAGTGGAGGGTTAGGGACTGATACGTCAAAACGGCATATGATGCAGAGGTGATCTAAGGCAGGTTCGTTAGATGCAAGGGTGGAATGCAGAATATTATCATTAGGTCTATAAAGAAACCAGTCTAGAATGTGACCAAATTTATTGGTGGATTGGTTAACCGACTGTTTAAGATTGAAAACATGATTAGATTCTAGGATTTTTGACGCGTATGGGTTTCCAGGACAGTCAACGTGAAAGTTGAAAACTCGAAGAATAATTAGGTTGCCACCTATCGAATTGCCATACTCCAGAATATTCGGAAACTGCTCCAAAAAGAGAGATTCGGTCAGCTTGTTTTTTTCTACTGTGAGGAGGGCGGTAGAGACAGACAAAATGGACTGACCTCTGTTTCAGTGTGAGTGTTGTTTGGACTTTGTTCAAACAATGTGTGGTAGAAATTGAAGACTGTGTTTTACTTAAGGCATTTTATCATGTAATTCGTTGCAATTAATTCAATTCCACCTCCTCGAGAGTTGCGGGGGAACGGCTTGATTGAGTAATCGTTTGGTGTTAAATCCGCACACTTTTGCTCATCGCCTGTTATTCTTAGCCATATTTCTATCAGTAAGAATTTGATATTCTGGTCGTTGATAAAATTTACTACGTCTGTGCTCTTTTCCGGTGATCATACTGATTGAGCGTAAAATTATGAAATACGTAGTGGTATCCCTGGGATAGTTAACACAACGGGTGACGATTTAAGATGAACTTGAACCAGGTGATGAAAATTAAAGGTCGAAGTTTTAAATTCTTTATCTGTTACGGACGAAAGGAAGATAACTTGAATTCTTCTTCCTGTTCTACGCCGGCCAGCTTCGAAACAACTTTTCTTTTTTCGCTTATATTTACATTTAAGTAACGATGAATGTAGTCCCAGTTCATTTAGTCTTGAACACAATATAATATCAAGAGCCAAGGTGTGGTCAATTATTGCAATTAATGAGGGTCCATCATAGCGTAATCGGGTGGATTGGCAATCACGTGATGGCGGTTTATTAAAAAAACAAATGACGTCTTAACTTAGGAACAAAACAGCTGAGAAAAATTCTAATTGTTTTTGTTTCCAAAACAAGGAGATGAAGAAACACATACGAGCTAAACAGCCAATGCATGATGAAAGACTATAATGTAGACGAAGATAGACAAAAAGCACATATATCATGAAAAAACCCAAAAACGAAAGAGCCTTCGTCAAGCAGTTAAGCGATTGCAACCATCATTACAGAAGTCCAACAAAACATGACACAGTGTTAGTAAGGAAAGTACACAAAAACACAGACAATGACAGTGCTAGTACATTCCTGGTCAGAGCTAGGTTATACATTATAAATCAGTGAATGAAATTATTATTTTTGAGCAATTTTATCACACACACCAACTGTTTTCGTTATTAAAACCGGTAGGAGGGGAGCTATAATCATACTAAATTATATACCAAGTATTTAAAAAAAGAGATGAACCAAAAGGAAGATGGATACATATAATATCAAGAGAACAGGAAAATATTAAAAATAAATGATTAAATACACAAAATATGTATTATTAAACATCATATGACTGAAATGGTGGAAATTGTACATTAAATATTTAATAACATTATACGCATATGAAAAACACCTGAAATATTTATAGTGTCTTATGGGTGTTTTCTTTCAATGTAAAATGGAAATGACTTGCTGTTTAATTTGAAAGAACAATGCCTGTGGAATGTCTCTTTGTTTATAAAACAATTTTACTTTAGCATAAAAGATTTCTTTTTCATACGTTTTCCTAGACTTGACCGATTTGAATGATTGTTTCATCTATCAGATATACAGCAAGTTTCCCAACTATATATTTTATTCTGTTTGTGTATACCTGAAAAATATTGGCCAGTATTTTTGAATTAAATTGACTTTTTCTAAACTAAATTAAGCAAATTTTTTGAATAATTGTTTTGCTGTCACAATAGAAATCAATATTAAAATATTAAGGTACAAATTACATTGCAATTTAGTTGGAAAATTAGCAAACAAGATTCTTTCCTTAACTTGAACTACTATGTTGTATCACTTCTACAAGTCTTTGGTAGACCGCTCTGGTGATCTAGTGGCTAGAGCATCCACATCGGACGTAGAAGGTCGTGGGTTTGATCCCCGTCTGAGTCGTATCAAAGACTTATAAAAATGGTACTGCCTGGCTCTCACCATTAAGAATTTAGTGTTGGGACTTGTTGGCCTGTTGTCAGAATAATGTTACTGGGACATCATTATACATGTTTCCGACATGATGCCCCAGTGTTAGGCATCACTATAAAATGCCACACTGCAGACATAAAAGTTGTAATTTTAATATGATTGGATATTTCTCATAATCTGTCTTGTCTTATATCTTGATTAGATAACCTTATTTCCAAGTTTGATAAAGTCATACAAACATGCACATTCAAAATGAGATACATCATTACCTAATTTATAGCGAAAAGTCATAAAACATTTTGATGATTTAAACCTATTTACTGAGTTAGATCCAAATTTGATTAGAAATACTCTATTGAAAGTCATAAGAAGCTTAAGCAGATGCCAGATCACTTCATTACTATATAATTTGACCTTGTTTTTAATACAATTCACTTGACATCTTCATGATGTTAGTCCATTTTGTCGAAATTGATCAAAATCAGATCATAAATAAAGTGGTTACAAACTCATGCAACTAGTTGACACTTCAGAGATCTCGTAATATAAGCTTATAATTCCAAGCTTAATAAAATTTAAAAACATAATATCGGGGTTGCTGATATTTATTGTCTGAGGTTGAGAATCTGCATGAGAAAGTCTTTGTGTTGTGATAAGAATAGCTTTAGTTTTATCATCATTCATTTGTAGTTTGTTACATGTCATCCATGATTTCGCATCAGTAATTCACCTCTCAACTCCATGGATGGTAGCATCAACTTTAGTTGGGTGCTAGATTTATATTTTTCTGTCATCAGCGTACAATTGGTGCGACACTGGTTGATGATCTACGACACTTGAGAGCGGCTGAGTGTATAGAATGAAGGAACAGGTCCAACAACAGACCCCTGTAGAACACCAGAACATATATTAACTGGGCTGGAATGTATTCCATTTGCTGATACAATTGTGTCCTGTTGACTAAGTAAGACTTGAATCACTATAAGGCTATATTTGTCACAGAATTAGGCGAAAATTGAATTGTTTTTTTTTTCTCTTTTTTGAATTACAAACGAATCTCACCATTTTCTTTGTTTCGTCCTACATGCATTACCTGGGGTGAATAAGTGGTTTTCTCCAAGGTAAGCGGCGTGTAACGATTCGCTTGTGCCTGTGTGTTATTTACATGAAATCCGGACCATTAGTTTCACGTGGTGCACGGCAATCTTGCTGTGATTTCTGTTCACCTATCAGAGGGTATATAAGGCTGAATATTTATGATCAATTTTACGGGACCTAAAGTATCTAATCGCAGGATAGATAAGCTCGTCTTTCAATCTCTAGCCAAAGGGGTGAGTGTTAAATTTACATTTTGTTTTATTGTGAATTTTATTCAGTTTATCATTTCGTATAATGATGCCTTTATTGCAATAGCGTAATCTACGGTTTAGATTATTTTGTGAGATAACTATTATTAGTCTGGTTTTGTTTATTGTAACTGATACCGTCGTTGATACCGTTTCTGATAGCGCATCTAATAACATCGTTGATACCGTTTCTGATAACGTAGCTGATAACGCATCTGATATCATCTCTGAGAACATCTTTGATATCGTCTTTGATATCGTCTGATTTGTTGTGGAACATCTATGATTTGTTGCGGAACATATCTGTATAATAGCTGAATGTGATTGATTGTTGCTGATTAATTGTGCAAACGAATTGAAGTATCTGACTGTCTGTCTGTCGAACTGTCTGTTCGTCTACATCTGTCGTGACGTGTAAATATCCGGAAATCTAGAAGTCCGAGTGTCGGAGCTGTCTTAGAGTTGTAAACATCCGGGGCGACATCTAGGGTATTGAGGAACCGTGGGTTCTAGTAGATGTTGTATGCTGTCTGTACGTATAACTGTGGTGGATCCGTGAAGGGCAAACGGCCGATAAAAGTATTGGTCAACCCTAGGTCTTCGGGGAAACTGGGCGGCGATTCAACTGTGGGTGAATCGTACGGTTATACACGGTCGAGACACATAGGTGTATTGAAATTGTAGTACAATTTAATACATTGTTGTATTTACATGCTTATGTCAGATCACAATAATATTTCAAGGGATTGCATGAAGATCAATAAAAGCTAGCAACTTGATTGAATACAAGTATGTTCGTGCTAGTTGTCGCAGTCCATACGTGCGATAATATAGGTTAATGCTTTGTGTTTGTCATCGTAATATATACTTGCAATAATATAACTTTCGTAAAGGTTCCTTGGATCTGTGTATAGTCCAAGAGATCCCTTTACATCTGAGTTTTATTTTGTATTGATATTTCATTTATTCATGTATTGTGAATGGTTGTGAGTGTAATTGTGGGTTGAGCGCATGAGTTATTGTGTTGATACATCATTATTTTTCAATAATAATTTATTTCATAAATTTATATTTTCTTTCACATATTGTGTTTGTGTTGTTCATTTAATCCACCATCCTCTCGGTAACAATTCTGTTACAATATTGTGAATGCCTAATACATGCTGCAGACGTTGAACTAATATATCATGGTCTCTTGTGTCAAATTCTGCAGACAAATCCAGGAGGGTGATGACTTTTCTATATCCACTTCTTTTCTTTTGGAAGCGGTGTACATTTGTTCCTTTACATTAGTTTGTTAGTTATTTCTAAGAGCTCTTTGCAGATGGAGATCTCCGTGATCTTAGTACCGTAGTTTAATAATTTTGCTAAATGGACTATGTTTGTGACATTCTTTTTAGTGGCTTCATAGATTTGTTCATTAATAGTGAATCTGGTGAAAAGCCAAAGCCTCTCTTATTTTCGGCGGTATCTTTTAGCAAAGCGAAGCTGGTCCCTAACACTGATATATCAAACAGAACACATTTTTATTGATACTCTGCATTTGGTGTCTGAGGCATTATTTTCAAGCTATGAGCGCAGGCAGTTATTGAGTTGTTCTGCTTTAGGATGTAAGTAAGTTGTTAGGTTTTCTTGAATGTCATGCATGAATTTGGTTATATTCATCAATAGTAGGTTTCTCTAACAGCAAATAAAGGTGGAGGGTTAGGGACTGTTACGTCAAGACGGCATATAATGCAGAGGTGATCTAAGGCAGGTTCGTTAGATACAAGGGTGGAATGCAGAATATTATCATCAGGTCTATAAAGAAACCAGTCTAGAATGTGCCCAAATGTATTGGTTGGTTGGTTAAGATTGAAAACCTGATTAGATTCTAGGAGTTTTGACGTGTATGGGTTTCCAGGACAGTCAACGTGAAAGTTGAAAACTCGAAGAATAATTAGGTTGTCACCTATCGAATTGCCATACTCCAGAAGATTCGGAGACTGCTCCAAAAAAAGAGATTCGGTCAGCTTGTTTTTTTCTACTAGGAGGAGGGCGTTAGAGACAAACAAAATGGGCTGACCTTTGTTTCAATGTGAGTGTTGTTTTGGACTTTGTTCAAACATTGTGTGGCAGCAATTGAAGGCTTTGTTGTACTTAAGGCATTTTATCATGTAATTCTTTGTACTTAATGCAATTCCACCTCCCCGAGAGTTGCGGGGAACGACTTGATTAAGTAATCGGTGGGTGTTAAATCCGCACACTTTTGCTCATCGCCTGATATTTTTAGCCATGTTTCTGTCAGTAAGAAGACTTCGATATTCTGGTCGTTGATAAAAGTTACTACGTCTGTGCTCTTTTCTGGTGATCATACTGATTGAGCATTGACTAATGCAATACGCAGTGGTATCCCTGGGACAATTAACACAGCGGGTGACGATCTAAGATGAATTTCAACCAGGTGATCAAAATTAAAGGTCGAATTTTAAAATTCTTTATCTGTTACGGACGAAATGGAAATAACTGGAATTCTTCTTCCTGTTCTACGCCGGCCATCTTTGAAACAACTTTTCTTTTTTAGCTTCCATTTACATTTAAGTAACGATGAATGTAGTCCCAGTTCGTTTAGTCTTGAGCACAATGTAGTATCAAGAGCCAAGGTGTGGTAATTCATTGCAACTAATGAGGGTCCATCATAGCGTAATTGGGTTGATTGGCATCATGTGATGGCGGTTTGTTAAAAAAAACAAATGACGTCTGAACTTAAGAACAAAACAGCTAAGAACAATTCTAGTTGTTTTCGTTTCCAAAACAAGGAGATGAAGAAACAAATACGAGCTAAACAGCCAATGCATAAGGAAACACAATAATGTAGACGGAGATAGACAACAAGCGCATATATCATGAAAAATAGCACAAAAACGGAACAGCCTCCGTCAAGCAGTTAAGCGATTGCAGCTATCATTCCAGAAGTCAAACAAAACATGACACAGTGTTAGTAAGGAAAGTACATTAAGCACTCACAAACACAAACAATGACAGTGCTATGACATTCCTGGTCAGAGCTAGGTTATAAATTATCAACCTGTGAATTAAATGATTATTTCTGAGCAATTTTATCACACACACCAAATGTTCTCGCTATTGAAATCGGTAGGGGGGGGGGGGCTATATTCATACTAAATTATATACCAAGTATTTAAAAAGAGTGATGGACCAAAAGGAAGATGGATGCATATAATATTAAGAAAACAGGAATATATTATAAATAAATGATTAAGTACACAAAATATGTATTATTAAACATCATATGACTGAAATGGTGAAAATTGTACATTACATATTTAATAATATTATATGCATATGAAAAACATATGAAATTTGTATAGTGTCCGATGGGTGTTTTGTTTCAATATAAAATGAAAATGACTTGCTGTTTAATTTGAAAGAACAATGCCTGTGGAATGTTTCTTTGTTTATAAAACAATTTTTACTTTAGCATAAAATATCTTTTTTCATAAATCTTCCTAGACCTGACAAATTTAAATGATTGTTTCATCTATCAGATATACAGCATATTTTCCAACTTTATATTTTCTTCTGTCTGCATGGTCATGCCTGATGCTTGTTGGTTTGTGTATACCTGAAAAATGTTGGCCAGTTTTTTTTAATTAAATTGATTTTTTTCTAAACTAAATTAAATAAGTCTTTTGAATAATTGTTTTACTGTCACAATAGAAGAAATAAATATTAAAAATAATAAGGTTCGAATTACATTGCAATTTAGTTGTAAAATTAACAAACAAGATTCTTTTCTTAACTTGAACTACAATGTTGTATCAATTCTACAAGTCTTTGGTAGACCGCTCTGGTGACCAGGTGGTTAGAGCATCCACATCGGACATAGAAGTTCGTGGGTTTGATCCTCGTCCGAGTCATGCCAAAGACTTATAAAAATGCCAAAGACTTATAAAAATGGTACTGTCTGGCTCTCACCATTAAGAGGTTAGTGTTCGGACTTGCTGGCCTCTTGTCAGAATAATGTTACTGGGACATCATGCTACATGTTTGCGACATGATGACCCAGTGTTAGGCATCACTATAAAATGCCGCACTGCAGACATAAGAGTTGCAAGTTTAATATGATTGGATATTTCTCATAATCTATCTTTTCTTATACCTTGATTAGATAACCTTATTTCCAAGTTTGATAAAGTCATACAAACAAGCACATTCAAAATGAGATACATAATCACCTAATTTATAGCAAAACGTCATAAAACATTTTGATGATTTAAACCTATTTACTAAGTTAGATCCAAATTTGATTAGAAATACTCTATTGAAAGTCATAAGAAGCTAAGCCAGATGCCAGATCAGTTCATTGCTATATAATTTGACTTTGTTTTTAATACAATTCACTTGACATCTTGATATATATATATATATATATATATATATATATATATATATATATAAAGATTTTGCTTTGTCCATCTCCCTCACCGTTGTTTATATCTTTATAACTTGTCCTTATTTATTCTTCAAACCGAAATTCCGGAGAGGTTTTATCACGCCTATCTTATTTCTAGGTGCCTGAACATCATTGTCAATATCAAGAACGAGGACAAAATCTGCAGCAAAGTGTGTACAATATACAGCTCAAATTTTCCCGGGGATAAAGGGATGTTGTCAATATCAATATATCCTTTACATGAACAAATAACACTTTAAATTTATATATTACATTTTATTTGATTTATTATCAAATAAAGATATTTTGTAAAATGTATCGCTTTTCAAAACTATAATTCTTTTGTTTAATTCCATTTTTTGAATGAGTTTCATTTGGTTGCCGACCTCCATCTTACCGATCTCTGTCGATGACTGCCTTTGTGAGACTCAAGTTCGGGGACTACTAAAACTTCCTCCTTTTATCTTTGATTTGTAAATAGAATACTTAGAAAAATTACGCAAGGTTCAAAATAGGGTAGGTCAACATGGCACACATATATAGACGCCTGTTTCGGATCATAAAACCAGGAGCTAGGAAATTAAGAAATAAAAGAAGACCAAATATTTCATTTAATCATCTGTATTTATATTTACAAAATGCTATAAATTAATACAAATAAACAAACGATGAGTCGAATTTAATATCAAAATATATTTAATTTTCTGCATTACAAACCCCCCAGCGCCTTTTATGAGCAGAACATTTGAAGTACGTTATCTTCCGTTGATATAGACTGCACAAAGGTTAGAAAAGAGCATGCAACTCAATTCATTATTCTGTTTAACCGTGTTAATTAGAGTGGTATAAAATTGGATTGATATTGCCCTTTACAATGGGGTGTTAATTCAAATATCGAAATTGTATCCACTCGAAATTATGACAATAACAATGTATAATACAATTTTAAATAAAGAAGCGGCTATTTATCTTAATATAAATTTCATCATATTACCATTGGAGCCTAACAATTACAAGTATGTTGTAATAGATACATCGATGGATCGATACACAGACAGAATGGTCAATCATATTTTTGGTCCATCTCATTCCAATATATTTTAACTCCAAAGTTCAGAATATGGTGTGGCCTTTCATCTAGTAAAAGTTTGAATAAGTACTAAATAAACGAAATATGTTTTAACTAACATCATGTACATTCTATTGTTAATGTCGTATACAAAAGAAAATGTCTTGGTATTCAGATTTTCCTGCGCTTGTTTTTGCTGTCAATAGAACGCATTGTGTTTGCTGTCAATAGAACGCATTGTGCTTGCTGTCAATAGAACGCATTGTGCTTGCTGTCAATAGTACGCGTTGTGTTTGCTGTCAATAAAAACACATTGTTTTTGTTGTAAATAGAACACATTCTGAATTGTTGCTTGCAAACGTAGATTTTTTAATAATAATAAAAAAAATCTTTTCTATGAATGAGTTAAGAACGAAAACACAGCAGGTCAGAAACATATTTTGGTCAAGTAAATTCGCCTGATATGTCATGTCATTTTTTCCAGTTTTATCTTTATGACACTATTAGTATCCATCCCGCACCCCTACCCCCCACATTTAAATGTTTCTAATTGCTCTTTATGTATTATCTAATCGAAATTCCGAACACGTTTTATCATCTATATCGTCTTTAAATGTGCCCTAACCTGATCTTCTTTATCGTGGGTAGCAAGAACAAGGAGAGCTCAGCAGCAAAGGTGGGTACGACAGGCATCATCATGTACACAATATTTACCCATGGATTAATGGGTGTTGTCAGAATTAATATATCCTACACATTACAAAATTACACTTTAATTCATTATTTCACATTGTAATTGAATACATCACTTAATGTAGACTGTTTGCAAGTTATATTCCTCTGAAAACTCGAAAATTAACCTTCATCCATAATTATAGAAAATAACTTTTATTGTTAGTCAACCCCCATATCACCTAACTCTTTAAACCATTGCCAACGTAACACTTAAGTTCGGTTCTTAACTAATGCTTCATAGTTTTATCATTCATATATATATATATATATATATATATATATATATATATATATAGAATACTTAAGAACACGTGTATACAAAGTTCAAAATAGGTAGGTCAACCGAGCACATGCCTGTACGCACACCCTTCTACACGACTTTTTCTGAATATAAATGCCGTTAGTTGGAAATAAGGAAGTAAAGAAATAACAAATTATCACATTCAATCACTTGCTTTTCTATATTTTATAAATGTTATCAACAGGTGAACAAAAAAATTCATATTTAAGATTAACACATAAGTTAAAAGTCTGTATTTGAATCCTACAAGCTCCTTTTATAAATATTTTATATCCGGATGTCTAACATTTTTCGACAGCACAAATGTAATATACGAGACAGCAATTAATTCCAGTTGTGTCTTTGTTTCTATTTAATCCACCCAAATATTGCATGATTGTTCCTTACGATATAAACTTAAAACACTTAAGACTTGCTGACCAGCCATTATTTAAATATTTACCTGGGATTTAATTTGGGATTAGTGGTCAAAATCTAGAATTTGACATCCTCTGCTTTCGTATCTCTAACCTTACCTGAATTCATCATATAAGCAGAATAGACATTTTTTTTATAAAATCAAAAGTGACATATTGGTGTAACTTTTAGAATTTATTGATTAATAAAAATGATAGCTCAGAATAATTATTATTATTTTGTGTTCAGTCTTTCGACACACAACCACCATTTATTGTATCTTCCCTGTTATAGAAGAGAGCGTGTTTATTTGAGTGGAATAGTATTGGACTTACACTTGCGTTTACAAGGTAGTTGCTGAAAATAAGTTCATCCGAAATCATGACAACAATGGCACAATGAAATTGTAAAGAAAACACAGCTTTTTAAGTAGGTATCCTACTTGCTCTAAATTAATCCATGTTGTAATTTCAACCAATCATAAAAGAAATGTGGTAAAGAATTTCACGTATCATGCAACAGGTGTATCTATTTATTCTGATTCCAGCTTCTTCCATTGGTTAGGCCCTTACTTTATTGTAAATAAGTTAAATTAGCAATGACCAAACTAAATAGGTTTATAATTATTGCAAGTACTTTCTATTTGTAATGTTCCGTATGAAAATCCATTGCATTTAAATTGTCTTGCAGTGATGTATACTGTCAATGTAATACATTGTGAAATATTATAAAACTTGATTTGCAAATATAGTTAGATAGATTTGAAAATAAAAACGAATGCATGAATAAATAAATAAATAAATTAATTAACTATTTAGAGAAGACCACGGAATACATTAATCTGATAAATACATATGACATGCCAGCTCATTTTCAGTATTTGTATCTTTTTCGCAAGCACTTTTCTTTTCCCCTCCATTATTATTATCTTTCTAACCTGTTGCTTATCTATTTTCAAACAGTGATTCAGGACACTTTGTATCGTGTCTCTGGTATTTCAGGGTGTTCTGACCCGACCCTTTGATAGTATGGGTAAATATAACGAGGAAGTTCTCTACAGCAAACTGGCCACAACATGCGTCAAAGTGTAGCTTCCCTGTTGATTAAGGGGTGTTGTCAATATCCATGTATCCATTACATGTGCAAATAACATTTTAGTTATGTATGTCATATTCTAATTGATTGTATCGTCTAATATAGAATATTAATAACATATGTCATTTTTCAAAACTCCAACGTAAGTTAGACACCATGATTGTATAGATGCCTTTTAATTGGTAGTCAACCCCCATCTCACCGATCTCTGTAAAATACTGCCTTCGTGAAATTTGAGTTCGGTCACTAAATAAAACTTCCTAGTTTTATCATTCATACATAAATAAATAATATATTAATAAAATACTTAGGAATATGTATACAAGGCTAAACATAAACAGGGTTCCTGATTTATTGATAAAATTAAAATCACGGACACATTTTATCAAGTCTAACATCTTTTAAGGTGACCTGACCTGACCCTCAGTAGCGTGGTTAACGATAACGAAGATGTGTACAGTTAACAGATAGAACATGCATAATCTATTAACTCAAAATTTACACAAGGATTAAGGGACGTTGTTAATATTAATTCAAACATTATGATCTTATAATATAGAATAATTATATTTTAGAAGCATACGAATCTAGTTCGGTCTTTTGCAAGCCATTTATTTGTTCTTCCTTGTAATAAATGACGTGTTCAAATGAGTTAAATAATCTGGGATTCACCCTTGTTCTCATCCATGTTATTTACTATGATGTTTTGACCCAGTTATGGAAAATGTACCACCCATACAATTTTATGACGAAACTCATATGAATCAGTTATTTAAGATATGTGTAGCGCTTATCCTAATTTCCCTCCATATTGGAATTTGAACCTAATTTTACGTACTATAAAGTAGTAAATAATTACAAGATTTTTGTAACAATGGGATAGATAGATAGATAGATAGATAGATAGATAGATAGATAGATAGATAGATAGATAGATAGATAGATAGATAGATAGATAGATAGATAGATATAATGATATGTAGATAGATAGATAGATAGATAAATAGATAGATAGGTAGATAGATAGATTGATTGCTTGTGTTTGACCTTGTAGAATTATTTCCACCCACTACCTTCATATGTCGACTCCAACATTTAGCATACCTTTATTTTCTTAACCGTTAGTACTGAAAAATTTGTATCTATTTTACTTTTTTATTTTCCATTTCACTCTTTACTAGTTGTTTCTAATGGGTTTATTTTTTCTTACTCTCTCGGTTTTAATTCCAAACACTTATATCACATTTAAAGATCCTTGATCTGATCTCGCATAGCGTGGGCAAACAAAGCCAGGAAGATCACTGTAAACAAAGTACAGCATGTATCCCTGTAAACAGAGTACAGCATGCATTGTCAAGTATACTAATGATTCCGGTGAACTCTACATGATGATACAAGTGTTACCACGATTATTTATTTGAATTTACACCGCGTGCGCGCAATTGGGTATGTGCGACGACAAGTGTTACGGGATGTTGTACTGTACATGATGCCACAAGTGTTACGGGATGTTGTACTGTACATGATCACACAAGTGTTACGGGATGTTGTCAGTCAGTCCTTAATATTAAGAAGTGTTCATTTTTTTCTGTATCTCACATTTTACATGATGTGATTCACATTTTACTTGGTGTGATTCACATTTTACTTGGTTAAATCTTTGAATTTTAAGTACTTGTAATAAATTACATAATCAATCACAACCGTTCTTTTCCAAAAATAAGTTTAACTTTTGTAGTCAGGCACCATTTTACCCATATCTATCAGCGACATTCAAAGTGACGCTTAATGAGTGTATCTTTTGATGTCAACCTCATCCGATATAACATCCACATTTTTTTCCAGCTCAGAATTAGGGATGAAAAACACATTTTGAAACCAACCAACATCCTTTAAAGAAACAAACACACACAAAACAACAATATGTCATTATACAGATTTTAATATGGGTATATTATCTTTATTAACACAGTTATGCATACGTAATATATTAGTCCTTTTAAATCACACTTTTTAGCCATGGAAATATTAATAAGAATAAAATAGGATGATAACTGTTTCAATGCTCTTTTATCTGTAAAGTATGAATATTTATCTTTTAATTATTTTCTGTTACTTTCTGTTCTTTAATGCACTCAGCTTTACAAGACGGACTTATAATGTTTGAATTTTACATTCGTAAACTTTGGATTCTGTCACACGCATATTAGATATGGGGGACTTTGCTAGTAATGGTCAGGAAAACCAGATGCAAGTATAAACTAGATCGTCACTAGAGAGTGTTTACTGCAGAGTTATATTAAATAATAACTTTACAGCATGATAAATATCAATTACATAACGACTGCATAATGTTACTATAAATACTGCATTGTTATAAAGATTGCAAGGGGATTGTTACGATGACTGCTTGGTGTAATCGTTGTTTACAAAATGTAACGTTATATGTTTATCCATTGCTGGGGAACTAAGAAGGAACTACTTACCACAATATTATTGTTCACGTCCGAAAGGAAAGTAGTTCTATACTTTTGCACAAAAGAAAAGATCATAAAATAACTTGAGTAAAGAGTTACGTTACATATCGTTTACATTATGGCAAAGGTTTGTTTTCTGACGTTTGTTGCTATAAACTGCATTTGCACTAAAATTATACATGTTTTTCTTTAAAAATATTTAATATATAATAATAATATAACTCACATAATATATACAGACCATCTTAATCTAGTAATCCTTACACTGATGACTATTAACGTCAGTGACATAAAGAAGTTTTCTTGTACAATATCATTCAATGACTTTTCTGAAATATGTGTGTGTGCGTGCGTGCGTGCGTAGGAAGATGTTCCATGATCTTTGAAACCTCCATGGCATCTGTTGGGCATCTTTGACACATCGGTATGACGCATTCATAAAGCAACTTTACAAACACACTATGGGTCCGGTAATTAATTTATCCCAGTATGAAGATATGTCTGAATATATTCAATGTAATAATAATAATAATAATAATAATAATAAGAAGAAGAAGAAGAAGAAGAAGAAGAAGAAGAAGAAGAAGAAGAAGAATGACCAGAGTTCCAGAAGCTCACACGTTTGTTATAACAGACACACGCTCGCACACATTCACACACGTTTCGGCCTTATCGGCATCTATGACATATCAAGAATATTATTTTTCTTTTGTTTCTTTAGTTATAATTTTAACGGGGTGTTCTTTTTTTTTTGGTATTCAATTATCTTATAGTTATTTAAAACTAATTAATGTGTATGACAGCCATATTGTTTGCCAAAACGATTACACGCATTTACGGATTAAATATAATCGTTATATACTATTTCAAACGATTACACGCATTTAAAAATTAAATATAATCGTTATATACTATTTCAAACGATTACACGCATTTAAAAATTAAATATAATCGTTATATACTATTTAGTGATTCGTGATTGTCGTGCCAATATTGAATGGATATCAAATTTTATAAAATATCAAATCATTTCAGTTTGAAATACTATGCTCGACTTCTTGCTCTTTAATAACACGGTTATTCCATATAAACATTTTTGTTGTGGTTGAATTACAATAGTCACAGAGGTGGCCTGTCGTTTATGTAAGCTTAGAAAGGAATTATTCGTTAGCATACTTTTTGAATAGTAGGGAATCCCCTTTTTTCCCATTCCAAATACGGTTTTTACATTCAGTGTATGAATCATCATAGACTGTAGATAAGGCATTCAGTTTATCAATTGATTTGTTATGCAAAGAGCGCTACTATATTCATACAATTTGTAATGCACAGGTTTGTATGTTTTGGAAACTCTGTAAACTACTTTGGCCTAAATAACAATGTCATGCTTCCCTGTTTACCTGGTTATTACTATATAGATAATACGAAATTTCTTACGTAGTTCTTTATGTGAAATAAAATGAAAATGTAAACTTAACAAATATAGAATTTCATGACTTAGAAAGAATTTAAAAATGCTGGCATTGCATAAATGGAATGTCTATACTAATAATATGAAGGCTGAAGAGATATTTATTTATATATTTATTTATTTATGCATTTATTTATTTATTTATTGTAGGTTTGTTAGGCCTTGACCTCGATACAGATTAAGACCATACTAATACACTGTTTTTTCTCTTAATCAATATGGGAGATGGCACAGCTACAGTGTATCTCTTAATGAGACCAGACTGCAATATTGTATTAATGTCACAGCCGCTTCTCAAGAAGACGAGTATATACACCTCAGGAAGTTTTGCGTGGTTGGGAGAAGCCGAAAATCAAAGAGACACAAAGACTGTAGCTATGTATATACTGCAAATGAATTTTTAAATAGTCAGGCATATCCAACCCACAACCCCATTTCGGATGACAATCATGCGTGTTACTATGTCACGTCACAAAAGCATATGATTGGTCTTTTGTCAGTCTCCACAACAAAAAACTAAATTATTGATAGCCACTGACACATCTCACATATATGGTAGTTTTACACAGCCATGACCTAGTCATCATCACGCCTAAGCCCTGTGTGTTGTTCGTCCGTCGATTTGACGAGGACCACTCTAGTCATCCGAGGGTTGGAGGAGCTGGGTCTGTTATGTGCGTGCGCAGGTGGGTGATGAGGCCAACCCTTGTACGGAATGTTCGTTTACACAAGGTACAGCAGGTGAGTGGTACATCTCCAGGAGGGTTGATATCACGTGCTTTTCTGGCCTGCCTCTTTAGCTATGCAGCTGCTGTCTTGCTATATTCGCACAACTTGGAGCCTTTGTGCACAGAGGAACACAAAATGACTTGATCGCTTGCTGTTTGCGCCTAGGAATCAGAATTTATGTTGAATGCTTTCAATACAGCTTTCGAATTGTCTTTTAATTGTTTCTTTTGACCTCCTTGGGATCTCTGTCCTTGCTGCAGTTCGCCATAGAAGTTTCTCTTAGGCTGCCGGTGGCCTGGCATGCGATCAATATGTCCCGCCCAGCGTAGCATCAGGATGGTGAGGATGTTGTATGAAACCTGCTTGGTCCAGTATGTCAATGTCTAGAACCTTGTCCTGCCACTTGATGTTGAGGAGTTTCCTGAGACTTGTCGTGCGCAAGTGGTTCAGCTTCCTGGCGTGGTTGGTACACCATCCATGTTTCGCACGCGTAAAGTAGTGTGGGGAGCACATTATTTGCCCTGTAGACCTTTAGAAAATGTATTGTTTTTCATTTGATATTTATGTGAAGTCTACCAATATTAATTGTGCAGTGCTTAAAACCTTTCTTGTCTTCTCATGAATTTGTATTGTGTAATGTTTCATACCTTTCTTGTGTTCTCATGAATATGTATTGTGTAGTGTTTCATACTTTTCTTGTGTTCTTATGAATTTGTATTTACTTGTGTAGTGTTTCATATCTTTCTTGTGTTCTCATGAATTTGTATTGTGTAGTGTTTCCTACCTTTCTTGTGTTCTCATGAATTGTATTTACTTGCATAGTGTTTCATACCTTTCTTGTGTTCTCATGAATTTGTATTTACTTGTGTAGTGTGTTATACTTTTCTTGTGGTATAATGAATATGTATTTACTTGTGTAGTGTTGGTGTTTCATACCTTTATTGTGTTCTCATGAATTTGTACTGACTTGTGTAGTGTTTCATACCTTTCTTGTGTTCTCATGAATTTCTATTGTGTAGTGTTTCATACCTTTATTGTGTTCTCATGAATTTGTATTTACTTGTGTAGTGTTGGTGTCTTTGTTTCTTTATTTTTTAGTTCTAATTTGGAGCTTCTGTATATATTAAAAGAAAATCTAAATTTCATTTTGTTAAAAATTTAAACAGATTCCAAATTTACTTTTGCTAACTTTTAACTTTGCTTATTCATGTCTCAGATCATGCACTGTGTGTCTTGTCCTAATTGTATCTATGAGTAATGATGTGCTTGAGTGTCTAACTACTCAAGCTTGTTGTAATGCCCTATTTGTTTTATGTAATGTTGGTAGAAAGCTCATTAAAACATATGCTGAATTGTTGTTTTACCATGCTCAGATTAAATAAATCTTAAGTATTCTACAAGTTAGCCATTTTATCTATATTTCAAGTTCTCTCTCTTACTTTCTTTCTCTCTGTGGATGCAATGAATAAAACATGTCAAATCTGATTTTCTGATTGACTTAACCAAGTATGTTAAGTTAATAACTTACAGACACAAGACATCCATCATAGAACATTATCATGTTCCAGGTCATTCTGTCTGATCTTGCAAGTTTAGCAATGGATCAAGAGAATGAATATTTTTAAGCTTGTTGCAACCAATAATAGTAGTGTACACTAATTAAAGCATGTGAGGGTTTTGTTTTCTTTCATATGATACAGTATTATTCTTCTGTGTATGGTAAGTATTTTGTAGATGTATACATAGATTATCTGGGTATTAAATCAAAAAAAAATTATTATGTTGGGTAGCTTTGTTATATATGTATACAAATAAGAACATACAAGTGAGTTATGTCTAATATGGGTAATGAGGGGAACTATTTCATACGACATACATACATACACACACATATATATATATAACCATTATACAATATAACTCACCTGTAGATATGAGGCTTGCAATAATGATCCAGCCTAATAGAAATCTAATGCCTATGCCTAGACCAAATCCTAGGCCAATAATATACAGGATGTGTAAAAGCTGTAATATAAATTTGTCTTCATCAAGAATATCAAACAGTAAAAGTCATGTGACCATAACCCTAATATTTACATTATCAAACAGTATAAGTCATGTCACCATAACCCTAATATTTACATTATCAAACAGTAAAAGTCATGTGACCATAACCCTAATAGTCACATTATCAAACAGTAAAAGTCATGTGACCATAACCCAATATTTACATTATCAAACAGTAAAAGTCATGTGAACATAACCTTATTATTCACATTATCAAACAGTAAAAGTCATGTGACCATAACCCTATAATTCACATTATCAAAGAGTAAAAGTCATGTGACCATAACCCTAATATTTACATTATCAAACAGTAAAAGTCATGTGACAATTACTATATTATTCAGGTTATAAAACAGAAATATAATGTGACCATAACCCTATTATTTTAGGTAAAGTTGTTAAGGCATGTCATTTATGTTAATGATGTCAGGTGACAGAAAATACCCAACTTGTATAGAACCTGCAACGTGAAGGAAATATTGAGCATACAAATAATCATGAATAGTTCTCATTTTATTGCCTTTATCCCCATTACTAAGTTAATAATAATCAATAGCTATCATTTTATTGCCTTCATCCCCATTATTTGATAATCATGAATAGCTATCATTTTATTGCCTTTATCCCCATTACTAAGTTAATAATAATCAATAGCTATCATTGTATTGCCTTTATCCCATTTACTTAATAATAATCAATAGCTATCATTTTATTGCCTTTATCCCCATTACTTAAAATCATCAATATCTATCCTTGTATTGTCTTCATCCGCATTACTAAATTAATAATAATCAATAGCTATCATTTTATTGCCTTCATCTCCATCATTTTATTGCCTTCATCTCCATTAGTTGATAATCATTGATATCTATCATTTTATTGCCTTCATCCCCATTACCTAAAAATCACCAATATCTATCCTTTTATAATATGTAAGGCTGACTATATGAAGATCACAACAACAAAACAGGTGATGACAGATGGGATGCCAAATTTAAGCCAAGACCAAGTCCTATGCCAAGTTAAAGTTGACATTTTGTTTTTTTCTGTAATATAAATTTATCGATATTTAAAATATGAAACAGTACAAATGATGTGACCATAACCCTATTATTCAGGTTATAAAACAGTAAAACAGTAAAAGTCATCTCACTATAACCCTATTATTCAGTCATAAAACAGTAAAAGTCATGTCACCATAACCCTAGTCTTCATGGTATAAACAGTAAACATCATGTCCCCATAACCCTATTATTTTGGTTATAAAACGGTAAAAGTCATGTCACCCTAACCCTATTATTCAGGGTATAAAACAGTAAAGTCATGTCACCATAAACCCTATTATTCAGGTTATAAAACAGTAAAACTCATGTCACCATAACCCTATTATTCAGGTCATAAACAGTAAAAGTCATGTGACCATTACCCTATTATTCAGGGTATAAAACAGTAAAAGTCATGTCACCATAACCCTATTATTCAGGTTATAAAACAGTAAAACTCATGTCACCATAACCCTATTATTCAGGTTATAAAACAGTAAAAGTCATGTCACCATAACCCTATTATTCTGGTTATAAAACAGTAAAAGTCATGTCACCATAACCCTATTATTCAGGTTATAAAACAGTAAATGTCATGTCACCATAACACTATTATTCAGGGTATAAACAGTAAAAGTCATGTCATCATAACCCTATTATTCAGGGTATAAAACAGTAAAAGTCATGTCACCATAACCCTTTTATTCAGGTTATAAAACAGTAAAAGTCATGTCACCATAACCCTATTATTCAGGGTATAAAACAGTAAAGTCAAGTCACCATAACCCTATTATTCAGTCATAAAACAGTAAAAGTCATGTCACCATAACCCTATTATTCAGGGTATAAAACAGTAAAAGTCATGTCACCATACCCCTATTATTCAGGTTATAAAACAGTAAAAGACATGTCACCATAACCCTATTATTCAGGTTATAATACAGTAAAAGTCATGTCACCATAACCCTATTATTCAGGGTATAAAACAGTAAAGTCAAGTCACCATAACCCTATTATTCAGTCATAAAACAGTAAAAGTCATGTCACCATAACCCTATTATTCAGGTCATAAAACAGTAAACGTCATGTCACCATAACACTATTATTCCGGGTATAAAACAGTAAAGTCATGTGACCATAACCTTAATATTCAGTCATAAAACAGTAAACGTCATGTGACCATAACCCTATTATTCAGGTTATAAAACAGTAAAAGTCATGTGACCATAACCCTATTATTCAGGGTATAAAACAGTAAAAGTAATGTCACCATAACCCTATTATTCAGGGTATAAAACAGTAAAAGTCATGTCACCATAACCCTATTATTCAGGGTATAAAACAGTAAAACTCATGTCACCATAACCCTATTATTCAGGGTATAATCAGTAAAAGTCATGTGACCATAACCGTATTATTTTAAGTTAAGGCATGTCAGTTATCTATACAGATACATTACCTTCATATCCATCCCATTATATAATAATTATCAATGACTAGGTTTCTATTGCCTTCATCTCCATCCAATCACATAATATAGAACTGAATAATAAACAATAGCTATGTTTGTATCGCCTTCATCTCCATCACATGATAATAAACAATAGCTATGTTTTCATTGCCTTCATCTCCATCACATGATAATAAATAATAGCTATGTTTTCATTGCCTTCATCTGCATGACATAATAATAAACAATAGCTGGGTTTGTATTGAAGCAGGTGAGACAGGAAATGCTACCATATCTGTCTGACCTGTGGCTGATGTTATGATAACATGGGTTTGTACTGAGACAGGAAATACTAGCATATCTGTCTGACCTGTGACTGATGTTATGATAACATGGGTTTGTACTGAGACAGGAAATACTAGCATATCAGTAAAATATTCAGACAGAGTATATTAAAAAGTTGTTTGCTTATGCCAGTCTAGTATAAGAGTTGTACATATTTATTCTGACATATCTATGTTAATCTTATATAAAATTTACTGTTATCTTATATAAAATTTACTGTTATCTTATATAAAATTTACTGTTATCTTATATAAAATTTACTGTTATCTTATATACAATTTATTGTTATCATGCACACTTTATATAGCTGGCATTAAACTTGGATATTATTTACTAGTCATGTGCATTTTTGTTTGAATTGCATTAACTGTTCCAACATGTTAGTTAATTATATGTACTATCTTGTCATGTCAGTGTGGATAAATGAAGGACATTATTATTATTATTATTATTATTATTATTATTATTATTATTATTATTATTATTGAACTTGCTTCAGACAAGACACAATCATTTTCTAAGTTTGGTGAAATCTATCAGAAGTATATTTTTGAAAATCAATAGTTATTGAAGTTTTATGATTCAAGGAATTCTTTCTATATGTCCAAAAACTGATTTAAACGATTAAAATTCATGCATACTTGTGTTTTTACAAACCAGTAACTGGCAAAAACTTAAGGCAAGAACATATACAATAAAATTAATGTTAAAGTATTTGACTTGCTCATTGGAATGCATTAATTGTATTTGAGTGATATATATTGAATGAGTAATGCATGACATTATTTGAATGATATATATCACATGGCCAAATCTGAGAATCGAACTAGAGAGATGTAAGATAGCAGTGATCCATAACGGAGAGCGCTTTAGACCACTCTGCCATTCAGGGCCCCTGAAATACGTAGTATCAGTGAGTAATATATGGCAAATAAATTGAAAGAAATGACATATATAACATGTATTTTGACTGAAAAATTGAATACATAAGTCAGAAACAAACAAGCATTTCAATGGATACATTTAAGTTTGTAAGGAATAATCAATTATGTATCTTGACTGATACAATTATATTTTGAACAAAACATTGAAGAGTTTAAGCAAACACGGTGCATTTCTTTTGATTGATACACTGAAGACTAGGTCGTAACCAAGCATTACTTAGCTGATACATTACAGACTATAATGTAAATAAGTCATGTAGTTTGACTAAAAACTGAAATTTGTAAGCCAAATCCAATAATGCATTTTCATTGATACACTGAATACTTGAATCAGAATAAAGCTTGTGTGTTTCAACAGATACAATGAAGATTATGAGCAAAACCAAGCATGTATTATGACAGATACAGTGAAGTCTAAGTCAGAAACAAGCAACATTGTTTTTCGATGCACAAATTGAAGACTATATGAGCTCTTTAAGTGTTACTGTACCTAGTTAAGCATTTGTAAAAACAAATACCATGTGAATGAGAATGAGTACTGTCAAAAGATTTATGAAACTAAAATCATTAATTCAGTTTAAACTTAGAACTGAAAAACGAATATATTTATATGCGAAAGCTGATACAATACTCAAATGCCATACCTGTTGTTTCAGGAGTACCTGCTACCAAATAGAAATGAAAGCATGTGGATTTAAAATCTGGTATAACAAATGTCACCTGTTGATTCAGGAGTTCTTGCTACAAATGTACAGTTGTAACTAAGGTAATGCTAATTTATGGAACTTAAAATTAATTATGACTGCTATCATTGTTAGAATTACTCTTTAAAACTGATTAAAATTTCCTAAAGGCATTGATCTCAGATTTAATCCAGATGAAAATACAATTTGTCAATCCTGAATATGTACTAAGATGCAGATTGCTTATTTATTTTAAAAAAAGCTTCATTTAACAAGATATTATATCTTTGGCAAATAAAAAGTAAACTGACCTTCAGCAAGTAACATAACATTGTATGACTTTTGAAATTAAATTTGGTCCAAAATCGTTTGTCATCTGGGAATCTGAGAATCATGATGGTTTTGCTTGAAAGCTGACATTTTTTAAAATTCTGAAAATGTTTCTAATTTAAATTTTGTGATCTTCAGAATTTGTACACACACACACACACACGCACGCACGCACGCACACACACATACACTCTTCCATATATATATATATATATATATATATATATATATATATATATATATATATATATATATATATATATATACACCATACATATGTATTTGGTCTAACAGATTGATGCCTATTGTAGATCACAATTAATAAGACCACCCTGGTAATGCGGCAACCTCTATAAAGTATTTAAGGTCATGTTATTAACAAGGTTTAACATTATAGAGGCAACTTACTACATTACATTGTCATGGTTTGTTAAAACTATCCAATACTACTAAAGATTTTGTAATGCTGCATACTAAGCTCTAGTATAACTTGTATTACCCATTACACACCTTGTATAACTTGTATTACCCATTAAACACCTTGTATAACTTGTATTACCCATTACACATCTTGTATAACTTGTATTACCCATTACACACCTTGTATGACTTATATTACCCATTACACACCTTGTATAACTTATATTACCCATTACACCCCTTGTATAACTTGTATTACCCATTACACACCTTGTATAACTTGTATTACCCATTACACACCTTGTATAACTTGTATTACCCATTACACACCTTGTATAACTTGTATTACCCATTACACACCTTGTATAACTTGTATTACCCATTACACACCTTGTATAACTTGTATTATACCCATTACACACCTAAGAAATAAACAACGTACTGGGGATCCAAAAACAAGCTAGAAAAAATATATCAAATATATTTCTCCATGTGTAAGATCAGCTTTGAAAGTTTAATTTTACTTCTCAATATCTAATAATCCCAGTCTCTCCAACCAATGTATCATCTATTTTATATTTCTCTATTTTTAGCCTGGTTCTAATCTTAAGAACCATGAGATCTATATCCAATGTCCGCCCATAGACCTCATAGACCTTTATTGTAGTAGGACATTGCAGAAGTAAATAAACTGATACTAAGTGATGAAGGTTGATGTCTGGGACCAAAGTTATGAAGGGTTGTCAGTAATAAGAATGATGTTTGGGACCAAAGTGATCAAATCTGAAACATTATTTGGCTTAGCATGGAAAAGAAATGTCAACTTGATGACCATGATTAGTCTATTAAGTCAAATGTCTATAATTAATAGAATAATAATTACTGTAAAAGTGGTGAATGGTCTAAAATAATTACTGTAATTACTATATAGACTTTAATTAATTATAATTAATAGAATAATAAAAGTGGTGAATGGTCTAAAATAATTACTGTAATTACTATATAGACTTTAATTAATTATAAATAATAGAATAATAATTACTGTAAAAGTGGTGAATGGTCTAAAATAATTACTGTAATTACTATATAGACTTTAAACTTTTGAAACATTTCTATTTGCTTGTATCAGTATGTAAATGACCCGATCTAACATCATCAAATCCTTATACTCAACCACACCCCCTTCATTGAAATGGTTACCATGTTGGACATGGCATTTCATTTCCAAATGAAAATCTGTCAGAGGCAGATCACAGTACCAACTTTAGTTCTTAGCCACAACTTAAAAGAGATTACTGCATTCTGCTAGCTTCCTAATTTTAAATCACATCACTGCAAGGTTATTGTTCTATGTAGGGAACACATGGTGCTAATTCATTTCCTAAAGAAAGCTTTTGCAAATGCCATATTATTGAAATTTACAAAATATTCAGGACCAAACTTAGCTAACCATGGCCTCCAAGACCAATACTTTTGTCTGCTTTATGTCATTTCAAAGCTGGTCTTGACCTTTGATACAATTAGTACCAGGAGTCCTTGAAACAATATACTTTTATGTAGAGAGAAACACTGGTCAGCCATGACATTCACTTAACTGTAAGAGATTTTAACCTGTCATTTGTATAGTTGGGTGTGTGAAAAAAATTTTCAACCTATTATATCATGCATGGCTTTATACTTGGGAAACAGGTTAAGGATAATGTATATTAACTAAGCAAGCAGCATTAAAAAGCCTCAACATTTTTACCGTCAACTTGTATCAAATTTCTAAAAAGATATTAGGAGAATTGCATTTATTTTATATAGTCAAATTTGATAAGCAAACATTTATGGACCGCCATCACATTTACCAAAGAAATTAGCAGGTTTCAAGTAGGATTTCAGAAGGAACTATAAGCAAACAATTAGAAACGATATAAATAAAGTCACATAATTTATGTTTTATTTAACCTTTAAAAAACTAGCTAGAATGCAAAAGAACACATGAATATAGCACTGCTCTATTTTGTCTGGTAGATATGTATACACAGATATGATTCATACCTGAAGTCATGTTTGGTGTAATATAAGACTAGTACTACTAGCTGCAAATAAACAATATAGATTTAGTGATAGTCTTAAAATTCGTATCAAGGACACTCTTTGAGCTAGTTTGGTTTAAATCTAATTATATATATTTATCACATAACTGATGTGTTATTTAGTTTGATAAGACCATAATAAAATTGTTATATATGAAATGCATGTAACAATACCCCTAACTTCACAAATGATCAAAGTAACTAAATGATGGAATACAAGAGAATTAAGATCTATTCAATACAATCTTTAGAAAATAAAATCGGGGGTATTTTTTTAAATATACAAAGTAAAATTTGAGTTTATTCCAAATCAAAATTTACGACACCTAAAATAAGTTAAATCATTTGTCTGCAGATGTTTGCAATGCAAAGACAAATCATTTGACATTATTGATAATATTTTTTTTTTCATATTGAACAGCCATGAAAGATCCTCCTCTATCTACACTGTATATATGCACGTGTCTATTGTGTCTATCAGCACATCCTTACAGTATAATTGTATTGAAATTTTATCATTACGAAGTTTGGAAATATTAATAGTATTCACTCTTCATTATAAATTCGTTTCTGGATATTAAAAACAGCTATCGGTTTAATTATAAATTCCACAATAAGTTCATCTCTTTTAATCTTAATTGAATTTGACTGGAAACTTATCTACAGAATTATGGTCCATTTTAAATATTTGTTTGAACATTAAGTATGTAAATACAGAAATAAAATACACATAAATGGACAGCTGCATGGGGGAACAAATGTATGTGACATGATGGATGAATACAAATAAGGAACACAATCATCTAACAGTAGGGAAACAATGAGTGAGATAATTTCTTCTTCCAAAATTTAAATGAAAAACAATATCATGTTGAGATTATATCTTTATTACAATATAAAATATATGTAGTAAACCAGCATAATAATATATTATGTGATGCAATTCCAAAATTGTCAAATAGTAACAAATTCTATATTTCTAGAGTATAATTACAAGCTTTTCCGTCTCAGTGTCACACTGTTAATAAAAAATAAGAATTGCACATTATACATGTACCTAACCCTAAAACAAACAAGGAGTGAGAGATTTATAACACACAAGGAGTGACAGATTTATGCAACTTCAAGAAGTAGTAGCAATAATTCAGAAGTCAATAAGCCATGATGTCAATCTCGATCTAATTTTAAGTCAAAAAGTCATAAAATAAATCTCAAAGTAAATCAAAAAATACTTGTGTTTAGAGTCATAAATGAGTAAGAATTTTCATGTACTTCTCTACAAAAGGATTACAGCATGAATGGTTATATTTCATTGTCACTAACACATTAAAAATATCATCAATTAGTAAATAACTTTTAAACAAAAGTACAGCCTAAAATAATGCAGTCAACATCCTTTACTTTTGAACATGACATGTCTGTTAAAGAGCTTCTCCAGTGTTTGACTGAAGACAGTCTGATGTTAAATAGAGTGTGCAAATCTGATTAAAGATGGTCTGAGTTTAAGTACAATGTGAGGGTCTCTGATTAATGACATTTACTGTTAAAATGCATACCGATAGTTCTTATATTTTTATATATTTTTTAATGGTTTAAAGCAATTTTTCAACACAATATAGGTTATACATGGCGGCCAGTATTAATGGTGGAGGAAGAACCCGAAAACCCCCCGGAAAGAACCACGACCCACAAGAAGCTACTGGCAAGCTTTCTCACATAACTACATTAGCTGAATCTTTGAGTCAAACTCACTCAGACAGAGGTGAGATGGCAGTGATCCGTAATGGACAGCGCTTTAGACCACTCGGCCGCCCCATACTTGTTATAAACCTTCTCCTGTGTGACTGAGAACACAGTTTATGTATCAATTTATTTGGTTAAGTTATAAATGTTACTAAACCACAACACAGAGTTATTTGGAATATCTGTATATACAACTGATATCAGTTTATATATCAAATAATAATACAAATAAGGAGACTGTTGTAAATGACTAAATATTATCAGTTTCAGTTTTAATGTCAGGCAATAACAATGCAAGCTTAGAAGACATCTAATCCTTATAAAATTCTACACATGAAAAATCTATAATACATGAAATTTAGCATGGTGGGTAGAGATGATATATTTAAGAAATCACAAAAGTTCTGTCCCCAGTTTATTGTTAGTGTTACAGCCTGTCAAGGTTTCTGTCCTTCTATTTTAATTGTCAGTGTTGCAGTCTGTCAGTGTTCAGTGACTTTGTGCTTGACCTTGACTTTGGTGATCAAAATGTTTTGATATTGATTCATTCAAAATAAGAGATGCATTTCCATGGGTACCCATTTTTATTATTACTTCAAATTTTGTATGATGCAAAATATATTTATTCCATCTTGTACAGTAGAAAAACCATTATTTACAATAAAACTTATTTTCTTATAAATGCTACTGAAACAATCCACTTCAATATATTTGTTGAAATGAACTTTTCCATAACTGTGTTCAAATGCTCACAAAAACCATTGTCATTCTCAAGGAAGCACTGACCATAAGGAAGGGATTTTAATGTTAAAATGACCACTATTAAGGGAACAATAGATGTAGAGCACAAGTAGAAGGTAGGCAATGCATCATTCGAAGGCAGTCACAAAGTAAACTTGTATTTTTATAAATGAGGATCACTAATTTTGAAATGCAAAAGATTTAGTTTTGAGCTTTTTCACAACAAATGGCATATTTCTATAAATCCTTAAAGTAATCACACCCTAATGTGTTATGTTGGATTGATGGTTTGGGAGGTGTGTCTACATGTCTAACCCTGTGTACAATTCTACAAAATTATCAATTACGGTAAATATGCAAAATGAAAATGTTTTATAAAAAAACACATAAACATAACTCTATGAACTTATACTATATATTGGATAAAAGAGATTTTTTTATAGAAAATCTCAATGTAAAGAGTTGTAAAAAAATAAAATGTGAATCTTTCTAAAAGAAAACACTTTTGCACAACCACTTATCTATAAAGTAAAAAGGAAACTGAAAAAATTCAAATAAAATTCAATCTCTAAACCCTGTACCAATCAATGATCAATTTTTGAATAATTATATACAACACAATGAACTCAATGATAAAATGATGAAACTAATAAAGTTTTCACACCATGTAAATTGTGTACATGTACTCTATTTACCCAGAAATGTATAAATCTCATACTGGCTCAGATATACCAATGCCTTACAAAACGGTACTTGAACAGCTGCTTTGCTTGATGCTCAGCATTAAGAGGTTAGTGTTAGGACTGGTTAGAGTGTCCGCCACAGAAGCAGGAGGTCCTAGGTTCAATCCCTGGCTGAGTCTTACCAATGACTTACAAAAATGGTACTAACAGCTGCCTCACATGTCATTTATCATTAAGAGGTTAGTGTTAGGACTGGTTGGCCTAGTGTCAGGATAATGTGACTGGGTGGGACATCATGCTACATGTCTGTGGCATGCATGTCCAAATGCTAGACATCACTATAAACTGCCTAACTGCAGACGTGGTAGCGATATGACTGAAAGTTTAAAAAGCTATGTTAAAATCCAAACAACACAGACAAATATCTCATAACAATCACTACTGTGTAATGTATTTGCATAGAAATGTCTAATACAAGACGAAGACTAACTTTATAAATGTATATATTTCAAATTGTAAAATATGAAATTCTGTTCAGAATTAAGATCTGTTTATTATGCACATACTGTCTTTCACTAGGCTTAAATTTAAAATAATGAGCCTTTCAAGTAAAATAATACAACACAATACCATTCTGAAAAAAATGAACAAATACAAGCATTTTTCTGAAAAGCTGACAGAAAATAATTATAAACACTTTTCAGGAAGTAAATAGATTACTTCGCAAACTGCTGGTACAAGCTTCATTCTACATACAACAGCACAGGAATAAAACTTCCTGGCTGACATGGAAAGTCTTAAAATTAATAATCATGTGATTTGATATGTTACATACAGGTAAGTGAAATATTTGAAATAGTTTTACAGCAGTAAAAGGTGTCTTGGTTACACATATATTAAAACATCTACCCAACCTATGATGAGATAAAGCTGAAGCTGTGAATAAGAAAGGTGCATGAGATTAGATTCATTAATATGCATTCCTGAATTAAGTACAAGTTTTTCATGGGAAATATGAGAATATGATATGCGAGATTAATAATAGGAATAAAAATAGCTTAAATACATGATGAAAGAGGATAGGCAAAAAAAAAAAAGAAGAACCAACATCTTTCTTTAGTTTTTCACAGAATAAAGATAGCAAATGTAATACAGAATCATGATGTCAAGAGATTTTCACAGTCTGGATTGTATTGATATAAAACAAATATCAAAACTTAATACACTTTTCACCCAGATTTCCACATCTCATATTAAAAACTATCACAGACTACACCAATGATACCCGTTTAATAAATGTGAGCAAATTATTGTAATCCATCCAGATTTGTAGATTGGGATCAATTATATTCCATTGCAAGATCATCTGAGTTATTATGAAATCAATATTTTCTTTTTGTGCTCATTCATGTTTCATTTATGCATCATATTTATTCTTGCATATGTAGAACAAATGTAAAAGCTAAATAAAGCTGATCTTGTGAATGAAATAAGCAGCTTCATTATAGTTAGTAATACTGTTTTGAAGCAGTTACAATAAGGCTAAGAAAGAACTCATGTCATAAGCAGGGTGAGCTCAATAAAAGATAGATGTGTCCAGTTCATATTGTTTTGTTTGTCCATATCGTGTTCTACTGCCTCCATAGTCTGCCATCTCATACTGGTTGTAGTAGTATTCTCTCTGTTTCTGTCTGCCATTGTGGTCTTGGTGTGGCCTTGACCTCTGCCTATATGAACACTGTCCACTGCCTTGCTGGTACACATTCTGACCAATCTTCTCATAGTATCCGGTTTGTGGGTAATATGCAGTCCAATCGTAGGCTGGTCTGCTGGTAGCAATTTGATAAGGCGATTCATAATCATAGCTTTTGTTCTTAGGAGAGTATGCAGTCTGATTACCATAGGTCCAAGTATAGTGTCTGCTGTATGGGTGTCCTACATTATAGTGTTTTGTGTCCTTGTGAGTGGAAGATTTAGCAGATGGGTAGGTGCTTGGGACATATGCAGTCTGGTAACCAGTATAGGGTGTTTTATACTGGTATCCTACATCAAGATACTTTCTCTCCTTGTTTGGTCTGGCAGTAGACATGGCTGCTGGACCTGGATATATAATAAAATCATCAGATGTGGTCGGTATTGCATTAAACTGCTTAGCAGTCCGGTCATGTTTAAATCCATGTACATTATTGCCTCTATCCTGTGCAGCCATACCATCTGAAATGTCATGACCCTTCTTTCCTGTCCTATGATGCCTTATGCACAAGACAATTATTACTATTAGTAACAGTCCATCAACGGGAACAACTACTGCTATTACAATGACCTTAGTGTCAGTACCACCCTGACTACTGGAATTTGTAGGACTTGATGCTGATTCTATTGTTTCAGGGGTTGTTGGTTTTGATGTACTGGTAGCATTGACAGTTGATCCTGTTGCTGTATGGGTTGTTGATATGCTGTTGGTTGTTGCTTTGATAGTGGTTAAAGACATGGATGTTGAAGGTGAAGACATTGAAGTCACTGGTCCTTTTGTTGTAGTATCTGGGAATCACAAAGCCACCTTTTACTATTAATTTTACTGGAAGTCAATAATATCGTAAGCACATACTGTAAGGTTTTACGTAAAATATTCTTTAGTAAATGTACAAATGTTTTAAAAGCATGTAGTAACGTTAATTTCAATGAAAACCTAACTAATTTCTATCTGAAGATGAACTTGCTATAAACATGGTAAGATAACTGTGTATTAAAAAGAAAACTGTTTCATGATTTTTCAGTTTTAGTTGACAGAAAAGACTTGCCTCTATGCTTGTTGTTAACAATGGCAAGTTTTTTTGTCTAGAGTGGAATATGGACGTGAAGTCCATGATGGGTTCAATGCTTGAAAATCACATGTTATAATTAAAGCTATTGATCAAAACTGTAAACAAGTGTTTGGAATTTGGGACAACTATAAGTTTGACCTGCAACTTGAGGGTATGATGTATAACATCTGATGTACTCAAATTCATTTCTGTATGTATGTATGTAAATATGGGATTTACTGGCACATCAGCATAAATCTGGATACATAGTGCCTGTAATTAATTAGTTGTAAAAATATAACATTCAAAATGTCTAAACTTTCAGCAAGATAAACTCTTACAAACAATATCAAACATACATGTAGACTCTCACAAAAAATAAGATGGTAAAGTTATTGTTGTGGGCTTAGTGCTATTTTTCAGCACACAATTGTCTGCTATACATGGCAGTCAGTATAATTATTGGAGAAAAAAATGGGTAAAACTCACTAAGAACTACAAGACACAAATAGTAAAGATGCTAATACAATAAATAAAAGATAACGGTAAACAAAGGGAAATGGCTACAGTCAAAAGTATTGCTCAAACAGCATTGAACTTAATTTCCAATGTTACTAAATTAAATACACTAGTTATATGGATGCATATCAGACCAAAACAAGTTTGCTTGCATCTTAGTGTTTATCATAAACTGTGAAGATTTACTAACCTTACAATCATAACAATGTTTACATTTAGTGAATCCATGCAATTAGTTGGAAATGACTATAGTGTGTAAACTGTCATGGTGACAATGACACCCCTAGATATTTTTGGAAGGCAGTGATCTATACTTTCTAATCATAATTTAAGAAGCTTTCAGATGCCCCACATTTGACTGGTCTCATTAATATCAGAATTAGATGTGCCCCACATTTGACTGGTCTCATTAATATCAGAATTAGGTGTGCCCCACATTTGACTGGTCTCATTAATATCAGAATTAGATGTGCCCCACATTTGACTGGTCTCATTAATATCAGAATTAGATGTGCCCCACATTTGACTGGTCTCCTTAATATCAGAATTAGATGTGCACCACATTTGACTGGTCTCCTTAATATCAGAATTAGATGTGCCCCACATTTGACTGGTCTCATTAATATCAGAATTAGATGTGCCCCACATTTGACTGGTCTCATTAATATCAGAATTAGATGTGCCCCACATTTGACTGGTCTCATTAATATCAGAATTAGATGTGCCCCACATTTGACTGGTCTCATTAATATGTATGATTGGAATCCAATAATTATTAAGAGACATACTGTGTGGATGGGTTTTGAAGGGCTTAATGACCACTAAATAATAATGCAGAAACCTGAAAATTTTAGCCTATCTCATGGTCCATCTATCTCTAGCTGCAAGTTTGCTTGACATCCTATTGAGATATTGTTCTGAAGGTGGGTGTTATGTGTTTAGGCTCTATAACATTAACATAGAAAATCTGAAAACAACAAGCTTTGTAAAATTTAACATATACATTTTTCCCTGGAAAAAGACTTTAACAATGGGAAAAAATGAAGTTTAAGGAATCAAATCCAAAAATGATCCATGAATTAAATTACAAATGTCCTAGTAATGAAATGTTTTAATAGATTCAAGTTCGAGTCCTGTTGGAAAATAAAAGATGGAAGATGATTATGAATGCTGTAGTCTGAATTGTGTTTAGCTACAGTTCCTTGTAGAATTTACAATGTATCACTCCTGTGTTGGAAATCTGAATAAAATTCTAATAAACTATCTTTGTCCAAGAAGTTTGTATGAGCACATCAAATATTTCCAGAAAAATGGATAAATCTTTTAAAATCCAAATGAACTAAAGAAAAGTTAACATGATCTAAAAAACTGGCTACAACAAAATAAAATGACTAACGTCAGGTATCAAAGCCCAAAACAGAACATTTGAGTAAAACAAAGAGTCATGTGATCGTGTTTATACCACATACTAAAAACATGACCTTGGCAAGAAACAAACATTTTTTTTTTAAAAATAAAAAGTTTTTTACATGTTAATTCACTAGTCCCATCTTGATCATGACAGCAACCAATCATTTTAAAAATAAAATACAGCACATTTACAGCGCGTCCACTAAGCCAAAATCAAGATCAGGGTCAACAGTAGTTGTTTACCAAAGAATAATTCAGGTCAACTGATTTTCTGTGAAAACCTATCATCTCTAGTGAATGCATTGACATTACAATAGCATGTAATGAAAAATAAAAATAATTTCAAACCAACAAACTGTAAATAAATAAAATAAATATATATTAAATCATATATAATTTGATAGTGAAGCAGATTCAATCACTGATCTTTCTTTGTGAACAGAAAACAAGAATTCTATTTGAATATGTAAAAAACTGAAGACCAAATGTAGTGTGAAATGCAAGGGCATAATATTTTGATAATAAGGCTAGAAAAAGCAAAATTAACAATAGTTAGTGTATATAACGTATATAAATTGCATTCTACAGTTCTTTCTTCCTAAACAATCAACAATGGCAACAAGGTTTCTTCTCTCCATATTAATTAACCTAAAGGTATATACTAGTCTCCTTTGAAGTAACTAAGTGATTAGGATTTTAGCAGCTTTAACAATTTTTCAGTAATATCACTACGATGTCTGCAGTGAGACAGTTTATAGTGATGTCTAGCACTGAGGCATCATGCTGCAGACATGTAGCATGATGTAACCACCCAGTCACATTATCCTGACACCAGGCCAACCAGTCCTAACACTAACCTCTTAATGCTGAGCGCCAAGTGAGGCAGCTGTTAGCACCATTTTTGCAAGTCTTTGGTATGATTTAGCTGGGGATTGAACCCATGACCTCCCACTTCTGTGACATATGCTCGAACCACTAGGTCAATGGAGCAGTTTTGAAGTAACTTAGAGTTCTCCCCCAGTTATGAACACCTTGTAAGGTAGTCCACCATTTTTATAAAGCCACGTACCTTTCTCAACATCATATTAGAACTTTAGTTTAAAGCCACTTATTCACTGTAGAACATGTGCCCTCATCAGACTGGTTGATTTAATTGCCAAGATATTATGTAAAACATTTTATAGGAAATTTTAAAAATCCAAATGAACTAAAGGATTGTTTTTGTGATGGTAAACTTATTGAGGAAAGAAACATGAGAATGGAAATAATGCAGTCAAATAAACAAACTTTCCAGATCTGTGGATCCCTTTGTCAAGATGGATGACACACATAACAATTAGATACAAAAATACATAAACAATAAATTTATTTATATACTGTTGCATTATTGAACCTAAATATAAAAAAAATATAATCCTAATATATCCAAAAAAAGCTGATAACTATTCTGTATATCCTAGCTAATCTTGTATTTTAATTTGGCACTCATTGACATTTGACAAAAGCATACAAAATTATGTATCATCATGTAATGGTACCTCAGTACAATAAAAGATGCATTATAGTAATTAAAATTATGGCTGATTTATTCTAAGACTGAATGTTTTTTCTAACCAGATATGTGCATGATCTCATTTGGAAAAGAGATATGGAAGGTAACTTCTTATCACAGGCGAGTCCAGCATTAATGAAAATTTGTTTGGTAAGAGAAGTGTGTTTACAACGATTAAAGGTTGACATTTAAACCATGTTTGTCCAAGGGGTTGGGCGCAAGATCGATAATGCATGGTAGCAGCAATGTAAAGTAAATGTTTGCTTTACAACATTCTGCTAGATGTTTTCTGCATATACTGGCATCTTCATTTTGTATAATGTAATAGATTTTCCTAGTAAGCTGATAATTTCGGTTTAATTCATCACCTTTATTCATCTTCTAGTTTTAGTTGAGAATTCAAAACATTCTATGTAGTCTAATGCCCCACTAATGTAAAAAATGTTTTATTCTGAAAGTCACATGTTTAATTTTTCCTACTGTCAATATAGCTACTGATTCGAAAGATTGCCACAATAATGTTGATAGCAAAATAAAGTACTGTTATAAGAGTGGGCAAGGAAAATTCCATGGTTACAGATAATCAAAAATTAGAATTCTATGTATAAATTTAATAAGCTTCTTTGGACAGAAAGTGATATGTTAACATGTTGAATTCAGACCAACTGAATTTCACAGAAACCGATATGTTAATATGTTCTGATATACCAATAATAGTAAATCACAAGTACTGTGTGTAAAGTGTACCAACCATGCAATAAAACATGAAAACATTTCATTGTTTATAACTTAGTATGGACTAGATTTTGGCATCATAATTTATTATCAACATTGCACTTCCCCTTATCACCAAAATAAAATATATCCTGTGAACTACTTAAATTACGGTTAATACTTAATTTCTTTTGAAAAAGTAGCAAACATTAAAAGGAAGACTGACACAAAATTGGAAACATGAAGTAACAGTTAAGTTCAATTGTCTTTCTCCCAAGTTTTCAGTAAAAACAGTAAAATAATTGGTAACATCCCCTCACCATTCAATCAAAAGAATTCTGAAATAATATAAACACGAGCTTCAATAACAAGCTTGATCTATCTGAATGTCATTTTGACACTAGATATAATAATAGTGTTTCCTCCAAGAATGAAACCATTTGGTACATCTGCAATGCTACATGGTCAGCCATAGTTTCTTGCCAAAAAATCCATCTTTAATAATAGCCTGGTTTTCAGTTGTGCACACAGTGCATCATTTGTCATTAATAATGGCTCACCTTAGATTTTGCATATTGACCATTCACATGACCTATGTATTGTCTTGTTAGACCCCTTTAGGCTACAACAGGTTTAATAAAATGTGTTTTTATGATGTCCTATGTGAGCAGATGCCCCTTTGATAAAGCTGTTTGCTGAGGCAGTTTTCATTGTGATTGCAAAAATTCTGAATACAATTATTGTAAAATTCAATGAAAATAAGAGTAACATAAAGCAGTGTAAGTATCAAATTAAAATCTTAGTAAATAAAAGCACAGCACAACTGTATCATTAAACAAGGTTTAAAGTGTATGTGTATGTGTGATTAGGATTTTTAACATAGCTTTAAAAAAAAAATCATCATATCATTATGATGTCTGCAGAGAGGCAGTTTATAGTGATGTCTAGCACTGGAGCATCATGCCGCAGACATGTAGTCACCCAGTCGCATTATTGTGACACCAGGCCAACCAGTCCTAATACTAACCTCTTAATGCTGAGCGCCAAGCGAGGAAGCTGTTAGTACCATTTTTATAAGTCTTTGGTATAACTTGGCCAGGGATCAAACCCACGACCTCCAGCATCCACAGTGGACTCTTTAACCATTAGGCCACTGGAGCGGTTAGTTTAAAGTGTATAATGCACTGAAAGAGTATTGCTTTGTCAATAAAGTCAACATCATCTACAGATGAATCAAGTGTCTCGCATCAGGTGGACTTATTCTTATAAAGATTCCAATGAGCTGCAGGAAAATGGCTGCTAACTGGGTTGAACCTACAACATCTCTGGTTCAAGCCAGATGATGTCTGTAGGAAACTGAGGTAAAATGTCCACTTATCACTTCCTTCTGCTCTTGTTCTTCTTCATAGTCTTCCAGTGGATGTGATGTCTGGAAATGGTTGTGGTTTGATCCTCTTAATATCGAATTTAAAGTTTGGTTGCCCATTGTACATCATGTATTCCCCATTTATTGAATGCTGCATTCTTGCCTACTCATCTGACAATGGAAACCAATCTACTGTCAGTTTTATTGTTTGAGTATATGCTTCTGTTGTTTGACCTTTTAAGCAAACTGTTGTTCCATGAGCAAGTTTCAACATAAAAGTACATTGGAAAAGTATTTATATTTGTATATGGATTACTCTAACTGTAACCAAAAGTTTCTTATTCAAAATATGACTATCCACTACAGTATATATAATGTATTCCACCTTGCATTTTCCTCCCATTGGACTGTTGCAAATTTACTTGAATCAGAGTTGGAACTAATATCAGGATCAATGTTTTTTGTCCTTCTTTCTTTAGTTTTTGACATGGATGCCTTTCTTGGACACATTTGTCTTACAAGCATTACCATAGCAATAGATAAAACTATGACAAGTTCAACAGTGATAGCTGGTGAGCAGTCTTAAATGATTTTTGTCATAATCTGTTGATGAATTGGTACCATTGGAACCAGGCTCTGATGTCATAGAGGTAAGTGGAAAATGTGGGGACAGTAGTGCTGGATAATAAAGATGTTGAAATTTGACTTTTGGTTACTGATGATGTCAAGTCTGAAAGTGAAGTGGAAGAGTTTTCTGTTGAACCATTTGTAGTTTCCAAATCTTTGGATGTACTTAATGAGCCTTCATTGAATCCTTGTAGTCACTGATATACCTAGATATCAGCTGTTTTTGAAGAGGACACTGTGATCATTTCTGCTTGTGTTGTAACACTTGATGACAAAATTGATACCACTGATATTATCAGATATTTACTTGTCTCTGTAGATGAATTTGTTGTTTTTCTCTTTAATGATGATGATCCTGTTTTCAGTGTAGAAGAACCAATATTAGCTGCTGTTGATGTTTCTGTTAAAGTTCCTATTGTTGGCTTGTCAGCTGTTACTGTAGGCAACTCAGTTGCTGTTTCTGTGAATGACTGTGTTGATGTTGTTGATTCTGCTACTGTTGATGATTGAGTTTTGGGTGCTATTGCTGTTGACAATATTGTTGATAAGGAAGTTGATGTTTCTGTTGTTACTGTAGAAGAATATGGTGCTGTGATGTTTGTTGAAATTAAGGCTGTTGAGGTTGATGTACCATTTGCTGATAGTGGTGTAACTGGCTGTTTAGAAGAAACTGCTCACAGTTCAGTTATGATTAAGATAAAAATGAAAACTTTTCAAGTAGATGTACTTGCTGACACTTTGCTCTCTAGATGTTGCTGACTCAGCTGCTGCAATATTTACAGAACTGGTGGTTCTGATGTACTTGACCTAATAGCTGATCCTTACTCTGAATTTGTTGTTTGTGTTGTTGATCTGATTACAACATTATTTGTTGCTCCTGTGACAGTTCAACTTGTTGGCATCAGTTCAAATGAAGTTTAGGTGAGGATAGATACTGAATTAATTGATGAACAAGTCACACCTTTTGTTTTTACACCTAACAAATCAAAAGTGATGGATTGATAATGGCTAATTAAACTGTTGAAATTTTCTGTCGTTAAATCATGTATACATAACTTTTGGTATAATACTGTGTCAATGAACCATGGAATTTGCCTAATGTGCATGCTAACCAATGTAAATGCCTTGAATTGCTTTTCCCAGCTGTAACGTCATTGTCAACATAGGGGTGATATCTGTATCAAACTCTAGCATGCCTTGGTCAATCAGTTATTTCTGAATCTAAGGCAAACATGCATAATTCAAATCAAACAATTCTTTTATTTCTTGTTCGCAAAGTAAGAACACGATAGCACAAAGTGCTTATTATTCTTTATATGTGACATTGTTGTAGACTGTTACTTTAGTTCCATTAATGCTTGCTAATCAGTCACAGTATTTACATTGATACAGACTGACACCTTGCCAGGCAAAGATGTAACACAACAAAAGAACTGACACCATAAAAATGAGCTAAATATCAACAAGGAGGTGGCTAAAGCATATAATACTTTTGAAGTTTGATGAAAATTGGATCAGGAAACTTAAATTGTTGTGCAGTAAATTACAATGTTGGCAGTGATTTTTATCTTGTATGAGAAAAAATATCGGTCTGACGGTCTATCCAAATTTATCCTACACAGTATCTATGTAGTGTGATCAGTGCCGGTGCAAGGCACTTTGGTGCCCTAGGCGAGATCAGATATCTGGCACTCCCCTTTCACTCACGCCCTCCCCTACCCGCCCATCTTGAAATAAACCCTTAGCCCAGCGCCCTAGGCGATTGCCTAGTTCGCCTAGCGGAAGTGCCGGCCCTGAGTGTGATGTAACTAGAGCTATTATGCAGATATGAACATAACATTACCCTGACCTTTGACATTTAATAATTGACTGGCTTATGCCTATAACTATGAATCAGGCACACACAAGGTATGAGAAAATGAAGCACACACAAGGTATGAGAAAACAAAGAACACACAAGGTATGAGAAAACAAAGCAAAAATAACAACAGCAACCAATGTTATGCTGTGGAATCTTTGTTATCATTATTACTCTCCATACTTTTTGTTCTGTGTGTGTCTGCACGTGCGCAAGCATGTGCGTGTGTGTGTATGCATGTAAGATAAGGACAACAGCACCATAATTAACAGGTTTTTGTCTATACATATGTGGTAAACCACATAAAAGCCTTTTTATTTTAAAAAACAGATACCAGATACCCCCATCCCTACCCAGCAAACTACATTTATTTTGTGGAAATAACTCTGGATAACTATTGCTATCACTTTGCAAACATTTCAATATGTGTGCATGGATGGGGGAAGGTAATGGGAGAAGAAAAAAAATGCTTGAACACTGGATATCAGTATTCATCATTAGACATTTGGATCATTTAAATCCTTGTTAAGTAGCACAAATACTGGTTTTGTATAATTTTATATGAGAGAGAGAGAGAGAGAGAGAGAGAGAGAAAGAGAGAGAGAGAGAGAGAGAGAGAGAGAGAGAGAAATGCAATATTCTGTAATGTTTCATACATTAAAAAAAATAAAGAATATTATTTGTAGTCAGATTTTTAATCAGAAAGGTTCATGTTTTATTTTAAATACATCGATACAAGCAACTAAACAAAAATTAAATCATAACAAAAAGCTAATTGTTATTTAAAATAAACTGATAACACTCCATGTATTTAATTTTAATAATAAATAATAAATTTTACTTCTGTTAATTAACAGATAATGATGATAAATTTCATTATAATATAAAAAAAATATTAAAATATTATTTTTTAAAGACAAGCTACTCATAAATTATTAACATTAAAAAAGTCAATTCACCAGCATCCATGTAAACAAATATATAGAAAACATTATGCACTTTTAAAGAGAATACAAGTGTGAAGCTCATAAGAATAAGATCAAACATAACTTTTGATAATGGTGCAAATTGCAGATTTAAAAAAAAGATTAAATATATCTCAATAAATAAGACTGCAATTGCTAATATCACCTATATTTATTATTCATGGATTATTTACATTTAGATAGTTAAGATTTAAATACAACCATGTGTTTGTAATGGATAAAGAAGAATCTGTAAAACAAGGTTTTGCAGTCTACACATGGTTTTTGGTCATCTCCTTGCAGGCTAATGAACATGTTCTAATTACGATTTATGGCAGAAGTCAATTTCTGTCAGAATGTATCCTTAATGTATGCTTAAGCAGAAAAAATGTCGGATACACCAATATAAAATGTATGCACATAGTGGTAAATGTCATATGTAATCTATTTTAAATCAAATTCAATTTAACAGAAAAGGTTGCAAAAAGTCACGGTCTTTATGGTTACAAATCAAGCTGCCTACATGATTTTGACCAAATAAATGTACATTTTTATCTAGAACTCTTTAGGTCTTGGAATACCAAAAAATATTTATGTGGAAAGCAGGCAGCCTAAATATATGTCATTCAATACAAATTAAGACATCGCCTGTACAGGTGTAGGCACTTTAATCTTAATCAAAGAATAATCCAAATTACTTACAAGATATTATCCAGCCTCTTGTTATTATGAATTCATACCACTCGATCATCCAATACTATTTGACCTTGTTTGTGCCAAACGACCATGCAAGTACATTCCATCTCTTTTTTTCACCATTAAATGATCTTTGAAACAATTACATGTACTGGAAATATTTAAGTATACTGTTATATTCATATATGATTTATCTACTAGACAATTATTGTTAGTTAAATTTATTATGTTATAGTGGAGACAGTTTTCAGCAAGTCTCCAACTATCTACTCAATCACTAAATCGATTGTAAATAATACATAAAATTGTTTTCTTGAAAAGACCTACTGTTCAAACAAAAGACTACCTGTACAACAGCAAAACCAAAATAAACAAAGCAAAGACTTGTACAACAATGAAGACGATGACTACTACTGTCAACATCTGTACTTGATGAAAAGATGACAAATTCACCAGTGACTAAATACCCAATGTCTATTAATTACAAAAACTATTTATATGTACATCTTTTTTTTAAAGTTTATCAGAGTTAGCAGAAAGAATGAGTTTGATATAGTGCTAAGTATGCGCTGATGCTGTATGGCAGACTTTAAAAAAAAAAACATCCAACATCAGGTCCAATCTCACAATACACAAAATGTGGCTTTTGTATTATTGCATGACCGTGATTGTATTGCTTTCTAAATAATAACATCCTAATAGTGTGAATACAATTCAAAAATCAATTTGCAATTGATAAAAGTTTAGTGCATCAAAGAATATTCTTGTTCAGTCCTCAGAGAAAACATATAAATCATTCCAATCAGAATGTTTTATATGGATTGAACATTTGTACTGAGGGCCAGATGCCTGACCAATTACCTAAGAAGTTATGTAGATTTTCCATCCACATTAGTAATGATAAAAAAACTCCTGCAAATCGAACCTAATCAAGTTTGATTGTTCAAGATAGGAGGAGTGTAAAATTATATCAAAGTAATTTCTCATTAACAAGTTATGAAGAAACCACTTCCTTTAATAAAATAAAATCAGCATGTGTCTTTTTCACTTTTTCTTTAAAAATTATCAACAACACATTTTGAAACAAACTGATTCTTACATTGTATGAGCTAATTACTTGGTTTATTTGGACTGATTCTTCAAGTATATTGTATTTATTTGGGCCATAACTAAACTGCATTTGGCACCAAGATTCTCAGCATCCATTTTCACTGAATCTGGAATAGGTTGTTAGCGGCACAATGACAAATGGACTAATCAAAAAGATAAGTCTGGTAAAAATAATCTTGAAAAACAGTCTCTTGAATGGACTGATGCTCTAATGGTGGAATAAGAATTTTCAGGAATTCAAGCAAGACCATTTTTAAGTCCTCTGTATTGAATCATTTCTGATGCTATTTAACAATAAACAAGATTTTAAAATCAGCTATATTGGAGGTAAAATTGGTGCCATTTTCATTTAAGGTGAACAAGATATCCTTTAGGACCAATGAGACATATGAAGCATTCTGGTGGAAACTAGATGTTCAAACAACTTTCTATTTTGGAGAAGTAGCAATAACAAGATTGTTAAAATATGACTGTATGCCATGGTGGTCATATTAAATGTTACATATCATGACAGGTTATGACAGACACCATCAGGATTTCATATTTGCTGATTATTGCACCCTCAATGTTGGCTCAGGAGCTGACCTGAATACAGCATTGAACAGTTCTCCAGCTGCTGCACAAGCGTTGCTCTCATCATCAGTACCAAGAAGATTGAAGTCTTGCATCAGCCAGCCCCTGGAAAGCCATATGTTGAACCATCCAAAGCTATGCTGGGCAGGACATTTTGTACACATGCCATACCACCAACTGCCTAAGAGACTCTTCTGTGGCAAGCTACAGTGATCCCACATACCGGTAGGTTAGAAGAAATGCTTCAGAGACAATCTAAAAGCTGTATTGAAAGCATTCAACATAAACTCTGACTCCTGGAAGCAAACAGCAAGCGATCGAGTCACTTGGCATTCCTCTGTGCTCAAAGGCTCCAAGTTGTGCGAAATTAGCAGGACTGCAACTGCTGATATGAAGAAAAGCACGTACTATCAACCCTCCTGGAGATGTCCCACTCATCCCCTATTCCTTATCAAACAAACATTTTGTGCAAGGGTAGTTTGTCTCATCAGTCACCTGCACAGAACAGAACCAGTCCTTCCAACCCTCAGATGACTAGAGAGGTCCTCATCGAATAGATGGACGAACAACATTAAATGTAAGATTGGCATCATTGCCAACATTTCATTTTGGATGTACCAAACAGAGTTTTGGTGAAAACACACTACCAGTCATCAGAGAAGTAGCCATAAGATTTTTTGTTTAGATGACCATTGTGATACCTATACTGTAATTCAACATTTTCATTAATGACCAATTTGACATCATAAGAAACCTTTTAGTGAAAACTCCATGCTGATTTGACCAATTATATAGGAAAAAAGATTTTCAAGATGGACACTGGTGGCAGAACCAGATGTTGCAAAGGACCAGTTTCATTTAGGACTAAACAGAGAAGGGAAGTCATTTAATAACACCACAGACCTCATATGATCACTCACTCAGGAGGAGTGGTGATAACAAGATCATCAAGATGGACACTGTGGTGCCATATTAGATGGTCAAGCAGCGTTGTTTTCATTTAGGACCAATTAAACATCACAACATATCTACTGGTGAAACCCTGTGGCTACATTACATTTTTCAGGTGGAGCAGTAGTAACATCAAATGAATCACCCAAAATCACCAGCCCAGAAACAACTACAACAACGACTGTAATCTTTAAAGCCAGTTGTCATTGCAATACATTCACTTCAGTTTATGATAAATGTCACATACACTTTGTGATATTATACCCATTCGTGTCAGCAAGCCTTGAAATTATTTTTTTATATTTTAATTTTTTTTCTTACTTCATTTCTGTAATTTATGCATTTTATTATTCTTTTTGTTTGTATTTGGTTCTTTCTTTTTGAGGGCCCAAGGTGAGGATAGCATATTATTATTACGACTGAGTGACCCTTATACAAGAAAGTTATTATCATGAGTAGTAGTAATAGTACTGTACAATCTGACAAATATAAATTGTTGTTACATTGACCAACTTATGCAATTGCATTTATTTAATGGTGTCATAAATTATTCCATGATTAGTCAAACAATTTATTAACTGTGTAGTTTAACAAATTATTTGCATTGTCATTTAATCAAAGGTGAATTCTTATTTCTCTTGCATCTAGCCAATCTTACATTTACTACAACCAAACCATACCAAAACACTGACAACAGCTATGATAATGACAACCAGTATAATGATTACCAACATCAATATTTTTGAGCATTTTCTGCATTTTTTCCTCCTGCAGAAGATGCAGAAGATGATAATTCCAAGAATGAAAGCAAACACAAGTATTCCATTAGATACAATGAGCCCTGTGCACCAGCCATGCCTACGCCAACATGGTGGACCTGAAAAGATAATAAAGTTCTTTATACAAATTTTGAAGACGTAGGCATACTGGTTTTACATATAGTTTGTGAAAAACTTGGTATGTAAAAGTACAAATGCACTTCATTCCAAATTACTGTTACGTAGTCATTACGTCTCCAAAACCAAGAACTTCAATTCTTTTTTGATGTCAAACAAATGGGCGTTTGATAACCTTTTCGAGCAGTTTCAAAGATAAAATGTACATATTAAATTTAGCAAACAAATCAGAAATGGAAAATCAAAGTCAAAGAAAACCTACACTTATAGTATTACTAATCAGGATTTAATGAAAATTACACTTAAGTTCTACATACCGGTATTGTCAAGCATAAATGAATGTAATGAGTTTCAAATTACTACTTATCTTTTAATTTCTGTAGTACTTTGTTTATTTGTAAGGTTTTACATTAAATATGTGCTTTATAACATAATTGTCATAACAACCTGGAAAAACAATTATCTTCATAACAATAAAAAACGTTTTGTCAACAGGAGTCACCATGGGTTGAAATATTACTTTAAACCTATTTTCAGGTACCTTAGACACGAAGTAATAAAACAAAAGGCATAATGGATCACTTGAATGATTTCTGTTACACACGAATAAGAAAAAACAAGTTGGTCCCCGATCAAGTCTTTTCGCCCATAATTCAGTATTATCTCTCGCGGATGTATATTTTACAAGATATCAGTCCATAGGTGGGTGGGCGTGTGTGTGTGTGTGTGATTTGGGTAGGTAATGAATATGTTATTTACATATAATATCATTGAACCTCATCCTTCTTCAATGAATTTATTGCATTGTGGCAAAAAAAATATAATTTATTGCATTGGGTACCATCACTTAATCGTTATCCCATTTTTGCATAGCATTCAGCATCACATGTATACATAGCATTTTTAAAGATTGACAACAAAACATTTGCTAAAACATCAAAGGTAAAAGTAAGCCTATTTCTGTTAAGTTGTAAATCATAAACTGAAATTATTTGCTATAAATAACTGCTTCAGCAAAACCCGTACTATTAGTCTGAATATCCCTTAGATAAAATTTGTGAAAAGTTTTCACATATGCCCAGTCTGCTGTTTTTAATATAGTGTGCAAGGAACAGCCTTGTCTGAAAGCAGCTGATGCTGCAGCAGTTCTGTAAGAATGTGCTTTAAATTTAGAAGTATCAATTCCTGATTGTTCTAAAACCATTTTTAACCATCTTGCAATAGTTCTTGATGTCACCGCTCTATAGGAACAATAAGATACCAGAACTTGAGTAGATTTCCGAAGATTTTTAGTTCTTTCAATACAATGCAGCAAGGTATGCATAGCACAAAGCTTTTCATCATCATAATGTAGTAGTTCCAACTGGAATTTCTTACCTTTCCTGGAAGTTTTCAACAGATCCGAAAAATTGAATACTATTTTATTTTGTCATACAAGTCATGTTATGTAAATTCAAAGATTTTAGAGTTTGTGCTCTTGAAGCTGTAGATAATGCAATAAGAGCAACGAGCTTCATTGTTAATAACCTTAAAGATACAGTTTCTAAGGGAAAAAGGGTACACAGGTATTTTAAGACAATGTTTACATCCCAAGTATCCATATACCTTGGTTTTGGCGGACTTTTGTTAAACAATCCCTTCAAGTATCTATTGATCAACGATGGATTTGAACACCATGCATTATGAAACATTCTCAAAGTAGTAACTAACATTGCCTTGTGAGTATTTACAACACTATATGACTTACCTTCAGCTACCAAAGAATCTAAGTAAGAAATAACTGTTACCTCAGAGACACAAAAGGGATTAATTTTCCTGATTTTACACCAAAAACACCAAATTTTCCAAGCCAAGTTATACTGTTTAATTGTCCCTGATCTCCATGAATTAATAATGATGTCCACAGCTGTTCTTGGAAGCCCTTGGTTTTGGAGTAATCTCCTGATACAGTCACCACGGTTAAGGATAAGGTCTTCCCTAGAGGACGAATTTGACCATTGTGTGGAAGAGTCAGTATATTTTTATGTCTTGGAAGTCTAATTGGAAGAGAAATTAAACATGACAAGAGCAAAGGAAACCAGGATTGTGATGTCCAATGTGGAACAATTAAGAGTGCTTTACTAACCTTATCGGCAATAATTTTATTCAATATTTTCCCAACATGATTAAACAGGGGGAAAATGAAAGGGGTTAAATCATGCCATGAGAATGAAAAAGCATCAATTTTAAATGCACCTGGTTCTGGGAACCACGAAGTGAACTTCTTCAACTAACAGTTTAATCTAGATGCAAAAAGATCAATGTCTGTTACAACTGTCTGTGCACACATTCTGTAAAAGATTTCTTTCTTTAGCATCATTCAGTGGAGTCAGAAAAGTTCCTTGACAGATAATCTGCCTGTACATTATCTTTGCCTGCTATATAGACTGCAGATATGAAAATTTCCCTTTCCAAACACCATTCCCAAATCTGTTTAGCTAGCTGATCCATTTGAATTGATGCCATTCCACCCATCTTATTAATATAAGAGACCGCACACATGTTGTCAGACTGAATCTCAATATGTACACTTTTGTGATCTGAATGAAAAGCTTGTAAGGCAAAATAAATTGCTACTAACTTGGTAATTTATTGAAAAAATAGTCTCACTCTTGTCCCATCTACCAGAAACCGACCTGTTTGAATCCAATGCATAAGCTCCCCACCCTGAAAATGATGCATCAGTTTGAATAGTAAAAGCAATGTTGTCTTGTCTAATAGATTTCCCATTCCTGGCAGCCACATTTAGGTACCATCATTTAAGTTCCTGTATACTTTGAGAGGATAACTGAACTGTACTATCATAAGTTTTATTTTCAGTCAGACCTTTTATTTTATCACGTTCCAAATACCTGTAGTGCAATAGGGCTTCCAGTATTGCATAAAAGGCATTAATGATCATACCAATAAATGAAGCCAACTCTTGGATGCTAACATACTTCATATCCAAGAGTTTCTTGGCAAAAACCTTGATTTTTTCCACTTTATGCTCAGAAAGAAAAACTTTAAACTTAACAGAGTCCAACACAAAACCAAAAAAGAGAATTCGTCGAGATGGAATAAGCATAGATTTTTCTAGATTGATTGTGAAACCAAGAGATTTCAATGTCTCAATCATAGTCCAATTATTTCGCAAGCAAATGTGACTCTCAGCATCCAAATTCTACGAGTCATCAATATAATATGAACACCTAATGCACTGCTGCCTAAACCATGCATAAATGGGTTTTAGGATCTTAGTGAAAACTCTTGGAGCAGAAGAAAGCCCAAAAGATAAATATACAAACTGAAAAAGATGACCATTACAAACAAACTTTGGAAACTTCTGATAATCTCTATGTATTGGAATACTAAAATAAGCATCTTTTAGATCAATGGAAGTAACGAAATCATTTTTCTGGACGAGATCTAAAACAATTTGAAATGTTTCTTGCTTAAAATGTTCATAATGAACAAATTTATTCAACTGTTTCAGGTTAATCACTGGCCGAAAGTATCAATTTGATTTGGGAACAATACAAATGTTCGAAATAAATTGATTTTCCTCACAATGGGATGGAAATATAGCTCCTTTATGTAGAAGTTCAGTGATTTCATTAGATAAAATTGTTTTCTGCTCAGTTGAGACTGGAGTTTCTTTAGGCAAAAAGGACTGAAAAGGCATGGAATCAAATTCAATTTTGTAACCCGAAACTGTTTGCAAAATCCACGGATCACGAGTAAAACCAAACCATACAGCAAAACATTGTTTCAGTTTTCCAACAGAACTTACCTCAACCAATTTTAATTTATGAGCCCGTTTGGTGAACTAGTAGAGGCAGGTTTCCTACCTCGATTGGAATTTTGGTATTGATACCTGTACGAATATTTAGAACTATAAGGTTGAGATCGAAATCTTGCCATCGGATTGAACTCTGAACCTCGCATTGGTCCACCACCCCGAACACCATGGCCTCTAGTAAAATCTCTGTGAATATGGGCAAAATTTTCTTTGGCAAGTGCAAAGCCAGTGTCACATCTTTTAACCTCCTTGGCCACATAATCACCAAAAAGCATGGATGTTATGGGGGTATGCATATTCCACAGATTGGAATATTTCCGTTTCAAATGTGGTTGAATCATGTACCTTCTTCTGAGGGAGACGTGATATTGTACCTGACCCATAAGGGTAATACCATCTGAAATTAAGGTCTTTGCCTTTTCTTTTGCAGCAATCTGAGACGTTAATAATTCTGCTAATTGGAAAATTGGCATAATGCTTGCAGCAACAAGATTTTGGATATCCCTAAAGGCTCTGTCATAAGAGTGCACTCGTTTATTAAGGTCATTCCAAATTTCCTGATTGACAAGCGGTGGGCCTAACCTAGTAGAAAGACAGTTGTTATCAGGCTGGAAATCGTCAAATAATGCCTAATGATTTTCCCACTCAAAGAAATTTGCTCGAGTGGTCTACCTGCATTACCCTCTACTGGGGTAACATCAACATCGCTATATGGCCCTTCGTTTTCAACTTCTACATGTAACTCCGGTAACGGTTCGCCAAACAGGGCATCAATTTCATTGACATCTGCCACAACAGGCTGCATATTATTTAAACCCAATTTTGTCTTCAACAGCTCAAGATCGGTTTCCGACAGATTATTTATGTCAATGAGACTGGACGTCTTCGACTGACCGACATTTTTTACTTGTTTTGCCGCCATAACAGGCTTGCATTTTGCCACTTTCTGAACTCTAGTCACAACAGACTTTAATTTTTTGTCTCTAGTTTTCTGTTTGTGTGGCTTCATAATTTCTTTCCCTCGTGAGGAACTTGCCTCAGCTTCACAATAGGTTGCAATATCCTCAGGCCCAAAACCCGAAAATTCTGAGTCGGCTTCGAGGTCAGTAATTGAGTAGGACTTCGTCCTCGTCAGTAGCCATTACGACTAAATAAAAATAAACTTAAACAGTGAGCACGTATAGCTTGGACTACGTCCTAAGCTGGCTACAACAAATGATTTTCATCTAACCTCACATGTCAAAGCCATATAATTATAAATGTATTCCATCTTTTTTAAACAAGTAAAGATTGAAAAAATTTTATATACTAGGACCGGTCAAGTATACTTTTATATTTTTTATATGATTTATTAACTTTAGGTTGTTTGTTAACATTTCTCTGTAATTGAAGACAGTATTCAAAAAGGTTCCAGCTTTCTACTGAATCCCCATTTATTATATTGTTATAAATCATACATGAAAATAAAAGTTATAAAATACATACTATTGAAACAAAGAGGGAAAAGGGAGCTGTAACAATACAAGTCCCATTTGTTTTCAATATCTTGAAATGGACATGGCTAAGTCAGGTAATGTTTAAAATTCTAAGTCATTTGACATACCAAAATCAAACAGAATAAAACAAAGCAACAGTTCATTGAAATTCGAATACATGTATATGCAATCAATACAAACACCAATAAATCTTTGTGCTCTATTTTACTTGCAGCTCATTGGATACATTAGACAGTTGGAATTTAGTTGAGTTGCAACTACTAATTGCCATAGAGTGTATTGTGTGACTTAATTAGTTCAACATACCAACATACTCAAGCTTCAGAACCATTGCACTCTCTATTTTGCTGTAGAACCATTGCCATGGGTAAGGATATCATATGGAGAAGAGCTGTGAGTGTTTTGGATACATAGATTTATCTACTACTGTTTTTCCTTTATGACATTTGCCCTTTGTCAAGTCCTTGACTTGGTAGATTTAAAATAAAGATCTAATTGGAGAACAATTATAGCTTTTCTTGATGCTTATATATCGTCTATTGCCAACCAAATGTTTTTCTAATATCTGTGGATTTTTTCTATCCTGCATAGATAAATAAATGCTCAATTACACTACTTTTTTTACAGATTAAACAGCTTGAAGGTCATACAATATTGTATCAATACATTTCATTCAAAAAGAGGTGCAAAGCATTGAAAGCAAGAGGAAGAAGTCAGACAAAAAGCATCTTATATATTTTGTGCAGTAATGCTTTTTTAATGTAACAAATATAATATAGATCTTTGATTTACCACAGATTAACAAGTTTTAATGTCAATGAAGGCATCTGAAGCCAAAAGGCATCAGTTGTCCGCTGAGAGTTGATAACAATTGTGTTTTAATAAAATGCTTGTCCATATCAATGTGTACCCAAAAACATCATGACAAATAAACATGAAATGTAGCAGATTAAATAAAGTTCAGACTATTATTCCAAACCCTTTTATTTGGAGAGGTTAGTGGCTGGTCATTATTGTGATTGTCACTTAATTTCACTTCCTGATTTCACTATATAATTAAAATGTGAAATAAAGAGTTACATGAAAACAAGCTTACCAGTTGATCTTATAATCCTACTCTCACTGCTCCTACATATATTCATTTGTTTTCACTTTTCTTTTATGTTGAAACCACACATTGAAAACTTATCCAGGGAAGTTTATTTAATATTTTGCATAAATCTCTCTCTCTCTCTCTCTCTCTCTCTCTCTCTCTCTCTCTCTCTCTCTCTCTCTCTCCAAATAAAATAAAATTGCTTTCATCAATATTGTCTTATTCATATCTGAAGTAATTACATGGAAGTATGTACCCAAATGTTATTTTTATCTAAATGAGAATTGCTTTTCACAGTGAAAATAATTTCTAACAAAGAATGATACATTTTAGGAGATGGTCAAGAACTTTCAGAGTCATAACACATCTCAGCAAATTGATTCTACATTTTTTACATTATATTCTGTACAGGGTTAATGTAGTAGTATAAAGATTGATATTCAGATACAATTTATGTACATGGTGACGTGACTGATTAAGTCTTTCTTAATAATGCTTTGGCAGGCAATGTTTAAACCTTTGTAGAAAGCCTGTTTTACATGAAGTAACACAAACACCAAAACGGTAACTTTTTTCATGAGGATTTATGATAGATGGTCAAAGAATATCTCGAATGTTATTTATATCATTGATATGATATCAATTCAGTTGCCACAGTTCTTTGAAACAAAGCTAGCAAAAACAATTTTAAAAAGTGATTAAGTACCATTGTGTTCATAAAGGTGCTGGTTAAATATAATTTCCGTCAATACTCCATTGTCACACCACATTATCTCAAAAGAAGTGGATGGTATCAGCTAATGGAATGGTGTGATTGTTTATTAGGAACGAACTGCAGACATCATTGCAACAAGGTTTTTCAGATTCTAGAAATGACACTTGTTTGTTAGATGAGCAGTATTAGGGTCATATGAACTTCTTGTTTCAGTTTACATAGGAATATAACAAAAACTTTATAACAATAGTCTAACCCGGATCTGCTCAAATTGATGTTTTGTGTTCCCATGTCATTGCATGACATGCACAAATGTTTCATAGAAACCATAGATGTTGACATATTTTAAGATGCAAGTCTAATGGTGCAGGTGCATACGAACAGAAGAGCCTCTTTATAAGTAAAGTTAAAATAGATTATCTTGTGTATGTGGGAATTGGCAAATAGCCTATGTAGAATGATATTTTATATTTTTTCACAGAAATGTTAATTAGTGATTTAGTGTCTTCAGTGTTTCATAGGTGTGTAGGAAGTTTATTTTTTTAAGTGAACAGCAATTTTCCCATTGCCATGTTTGCTTACAACCAGCAATGCAATATGCAATTTGGATATTATTTAGAAAAATTAAATACAGTAGCAGTTCTGAAGATGAAAGTCACAATCATAGTCAATTAAGCCAAATTATCCCATTACAGTACAAAGATCACGGATTATTCCAGCTGCAAAAGGATCTTTGAGATAACTAACAAACTAATGTCAAGGAACAAATGTACACCACTTTCAACTACCTTAAGTTTACTCCAGTAGAAGTTCTGGACCTGTCTGGAAAATTTCTTCCGTGACGAAGTACAAACCATTTGAAATAATCTTGACAAAACAATGTCAATTGACTCGTCACAAAACAGTTATGATTAAGAAGTTCAGCGACAACCATTAGGAGCATATGAACCTGTCTTCAAAGATTTAGTACCGACAATCGTGATGAAGAGTGCACCAAAGTTCGATGAACTTGATCCAATTCCAACATCACTGCTGGTAGAGTGCTTATACCCAATATTGTCTTCACTAACTATCATTTTTCAATACTGTCATCTTAAAGCTTATGCTGAAGAAACCAACACTTGACATTAACGATTTAAAGAACTAACGCCAGTTTTTAATCCGCCGTTCATATAAGAAATCTTAGAAAAAGTCGTCCAAACACAACTTATTTATCATTTGAATTCAAACAGTCATTATTATGGAGTCTAGGGCATCTCCCCCCCCCGTTTATTTCCCCCCCAGACTTCCCCCCCCCCCGACATATCACCCCAGACATTTCCCCCCTGGACTTTCCCCCGATTAGATAGGACTTCCCTCCCCCCCAGTCATTTCCCCCCCCCCATTATCTTAAAACTTAATTCATATTTAATTATAAAAACTTATATTAAGTTATGTTAAAAGAAAAAGGTTATTTGAAATAAAGATAACAAGATTTGTAACAAGAAAACCGAGTCTGGGATTTCCGGATTAACAACAAAACACTATTGTATTTTTTCCTGCACCTCGACGACGCTCACACTCATAACTTATAACATTGTTTGCTAAGCTTTTTTGTTTAACATAAACAAAACCATTTAACACAACTTTATTTTTTCCTCGAATACTCGCAACAGTTTCCAACTCCATCTCATGGGTTTTTCAAAAAATGTATTGGTTTAAATTGTTTGGAGATTATATAGATACAGAACAAGTAAGACAACCCCATCTTTACAGTGCATTGTTACATCATAATCTGCTTATGTTGACATCTGGCCTGAGTACTGTACTGAAACAACTACAATTAATTGAACGATGGCTAATCCTTCTGTTGTTTATCTTAAATATACCAAATGTGCACAATAAATAAAGGTTAGACTGAAGCCTCTTCATACTTCAAAGAAACCTCGAGTTCTACAGTGAATAAAAGCATGATTGTATGTGTGAGAGAGAGAGAGAGAGAGAGAGAGAGAGAGAGAGAGAGAGAGAGAGGTCAGGAAAGTAGATATTTTACATTTGAAAATGCATTTATTTCAGGTGACAACAGTCATACTTCTGCATTAACGGTGATGCTAAATGTTACTACGGTATATATAAATGAATTGAGTTTTAAGATAATGGGGGGAAATGACTGGGGGGGGGAAGTCCTATTTGATAGGGGGGGAGATGTCCGAGGGGATATGTCGGTGGGGGGGATGTCCAGGGGGGAGATGTCATGATGCCATTATAATGAATGTACAGTCTACATCTCCCCCTTGCCATATTACTGAAACTACTATTGAGAAAGTATTTAATGACATTCTCTCTGCTTTGGATAGTGGAAAGGTTACAGTCCTCACCATCCTTGATTTGTCTGCAGCATTTGACACAATAGACCATGATAGATAACTTCATCGTCTCCAGCATGTATTTGGCATTATTAAAAAGGCGCTAAAGTGATTCAAATCATAATTAGTCAACATGACACAAATTGTATCTGCAAATGGAATAAACTCTAGCCCATTTGATCCACAGGGGTCTCAATAATTGTACGCTGATGACACCCATATATACAAGTCTAGCCACCAAAGTGAAGTTGATGCTGCCATCCCTGGAGTAGAGAGGTGCATTTTTGACGTGAATTAATGGATGATAAGTAACAAGCTGCAAATGAATGATGATACAACTGAAGCCATTAGGGTTAGGGTAAATACCATCAACACCAACATTAAATTCACACAGTCAGTACGAAACAGGTGTTACTCTAAACAGTACTCTCACATGGCATCAATTTGTCATACATATATGCAAGGCTACATATCTTGAACTGAGATGCATCAGTTCCAATCGCAAATATCTTTCAGTTCATGCCAATAAAACACTTGTGTGTTCATTACTACTTTCACTACTGGACTATTGTAACTCAATTATGTCAGGTTCCTCACAATATCTACCCCACATACTTCGCAGCTGCTCGGATCATCTTTAGAGTACCATGATCAAAGCACACCTCACCACTGCTCTGTACCCTACACTGGCTATCCATTCGATACAGAATGAAACACAAAATGTGTTCTCTGTGCTACGTTTCAATGACAGACTGCAGTCCAAAATACCTGTCTGACCTCACGCATGTGTATATATTAGCATTATACTTACGCTCCGTTTCTGACAATCATATACTCATTGTTTCCGCTATGAAAACGAAGTCATATGGACAACATTCTTTTTGGATACCAGGGCCTGGCGATGTGGAACGAATTGCCCATTGAAATTAGACACAAAGACGCAGTGGTCCCTTTTAAGAGTTCTCGTAAAACTCACCTTTTCTACTGCAGGGACAAACTTAGAGACCTTATAATATTTTGTATCTTATATGTTTTCAGCATGTTTTTATGTTTTCCAATTTCATGGTTTGTGTTACTTGTTTTTCTGCAGTGTAGTCATATCTTTGTAGATGTTGTAGTTCGTATGCATATATATATATACAAACTCACTGGTGCCAAGGGATGGGTGGGGTGGGGTGGGGGCGTTCAAGAGATGGACTACTGTATATATATATATATATATATATATATATATATATATATATATATATATATATATATATATATATATATATATATATATATATATATATGCATACGAACTACAACATCTACAAAGATATGACTACACTGCAGAAAAACAAGTAACACAAACCATGAAATTGGAAAACATAAAAACATGCTGAAAACATATAAGATACAAAATATTATAAGGTCTCTAAGTTTGTCCCTGCAGTAGAAAAGGTGAGTTTTACGAGAACTCTTAAAAGGGACCACTGCGTCTTTGTGTCTAATTTCAATGGGCAATTCGTTCCACATCGCCAGGCCCTGGTATCCAAAAAGAATGTTGTCCATATGACTTCGTTTTCATAGCGGAAACAATGAGTATATGATTGTCAGAAACGGAGCGTAAGTATAATGCTAATATATACACATGCGTGAGGTCAGACAGGTATTTTGGACTGCAGTCTGTCATTGAAACGTAGCACAGAGAACACATTTTGTGTTTCATTCTGTATCGAATGGATAGCCAGTGTAGGGTACAGAGCAGTGGTGAGGTGTGCTTTGATCATGGTACTCTAAAGATGATCCGAGCAGCTGCGAAGTATGTGGGGTAGATATTGTGAGGAACCTGACATAATTGAGTTACAATAGTCCAGTAGTGAAAGTAGTAATGAACACACAAGTGTTTTATTGGCATGAACTGAAAGATATTTGCGATTGGAACTGATGCATCTCAGTTCAAGATATGTAGCCTTGCATATATGTATGACAAATTGATGCCATGTGAGAGTACTGTTTAGAGTAACACCTGTTTCGTACTGACTGTGTGAATTTAATGTTGGTGTTGATGGTATTTACCCTAACCCTAATGGCTTCAGTTGTATCATCATTCATTTGCAGCTTGTTACTTATCATCCATTAATTCACGTCAAAAATGCACCTCTCTACTCCAGGGATGGCAGCATCAACTTCACTTTGGTGGCTAGACTTGTATATATGGGTGTCATCAGCGTACAATTATTGAGACCCCTGTGGATCAAATGGGCTAGAGTTTATTCCATTTGCAGATACAATTTGTGTCATGTTGACTAATTATGATTTGAATCACTTTAGCGCCTTTTTAATAATGCCAAATACATGCTGGAGACGATGAAGTTATCTATCATGGTCTATTGTGTCAAATGCTGCAGACAAATCAAGGATGGTGAGGACTGTAACCTTTCCACTATCCAAAGCAGAGAGAATGTCATTAAATACTTTCTCAATAGTAGTTTCAGTAATATGGCAAGGGGGAGATGTAGACTGTACATTCATTATAATGGCATCATGACATCTCCCCCCTGGACATCCCCCCCACCGACATATCCCCTCGGACATCTCCCCCCCCTATCAAATAGGACTTCCCCCCCCCAGTCATTTCCCCCCATTATCTTAAAACTCAATTCATTTATATATACCGTAGTAACATTTAGCATCACCGTTAATGCAGAAGTATGACTGTTGTCACCTGAAATAAATGCATTTTCAAATGTAAAATATCTACTTTCCTGACCTCTCTCTCTCTCTCTCTCTCTCTCTCTCTCTCTCTCTCTCTCTCTCACACATACAATCATGCTTTTATTCACTGTAGAACTCGAGGTTTCTTTGAAGTATGAAGAGGCTTCAGTCTAACCTTTATTTATTGTGCACATTTGGTATATTTAAGATAAACAACAGAAGGATTAGCCATCGTTCAATTAATTGTAGTTGTTTCAGTACAGTACTCAGGCCAGATGTCAACATAAGCAGATTATGATGTAACAATGCACTGTAAAGATGGGGTTGTCTTACTTGTTCTGTATCTATATAATCTCCAAACAATTTAAACCAATACATTTTTTGAAAAACCCATGAGATGGAGTTGGAAACTGTTGCGAGTATTCGAGGAAAAAATAAAGTTGTGTTAAATGGTTTTGTTTATGTTAAACAAAAAAGCTTAGCAAACAATGTTATAAGTTATGAGTGTGAGCGTCGTCGAGGTGCAGGAAAAAATACAATAGTGTTTTGTTGTTAATCCGGAAATCCCAGACTCGGTTTTCTTGTTACAAATCTTGTTATCTTTATTTCAAATAACCTTTTTCTTTTAACATAACTTAATATAAGTTTTTATAATTAAATATGAATTAAGTTTTAAGATAATGGGGGGGGGGAAATGACTGGGGGGGAGGGAAGTCCTATCTAATCGGGGGAAAGTCCAGGGGGGAAATGTCTGGGGTGATATGTCGGGGGGGGGGAAGTCTGGGGGGGAAATAAACGGGGGGGGAGATGCCCTAGACTCCATAATAATGACTGTTTGAATTCAAATGATAAATAAGTTGTGTTTGGACGACTTTTTCTAAGATTTCTTATATGAACGGCGGATTAAAAACTGGCGTTAGTTCTTTAAATCGTTAATGTCAAGTGTTGGTTTCTTCAGCATAAGCTTTAAGATGACAGTATTGAAAAATGATAGTTAGTGAAGACAATATTGGGTATAAGCACTCTACCAGCAGTGATGTTGGAATTGGATCAAGTTCATCGAACTTTGGTGCACTCTTCATCACGATTGTCGGTACTAAATCTTTGAAGACAGGTTCATATGCTCCTAATGGTTGTCGCTGAACTTCTTAATCATAACTGTTTTGTGACGAGTCAATTGACATTGTTTTGTCAAGATTATTTCAAATGGTTTGTACTTCGTCACGGAAGAAATTTTCCAGACAGGTCCAGAACTTCTACTGGAGTAAACTTAAGGTAGTTGAAAGTGGTGTACATTTGTTCCTTGACATTAGTTTGTTAGTTATCTCAAAGATCCTTTTGCAGCTGGAATAATCCGTGATCTTTGTACTGTAATGGGATAATTTGGCTTAATTGACTATGATTGTGACTTTCATCTTCAGAACTGCTACTGTATTTAATTTTTCTAAATAATATCCAAATTGCATATTGCATTGCTGGTTGTAAGCAAACATGGCAATGGGAAAATTGCTGTTCACTTAAAAAAATAAACTTCCTACACACCTATGAAACACTGAAGACACTAAATCACTAATTAACATTTCTGTGGAAAAATATAAAATATCATTCTACATAGGCTATTTGCCAATTCCCACATACACAAGATAATCTATTTTAACTTTACTTATAAAGAGGCTCTTCTGTTCGTATGCACCTGCACCATTAGACTTGCATCTTAAAATATGTCAACATCTATGGTTTCTATGAAACATTTGTGCATGTCATGCAATGACATGGGAACACAAAACATCAATTTGAGCAGATCCGGGTTAGACTATTGTTATAAAGTTTTTGTTATATTCCTATGTAAACTGAAACAAGAAGTTCATATGACCCTAATACTGCTCATCTAACAAACAAGTGTCATTTCTAGAATCTGAAAAACCTTGTTGCAATGATGTCTGCAGTTCGTTCCTAATAAACAATCACACCATTCCATTAGCTGATACCATCCACTTCTTTTGAGATAATGTGGTGTGACAATGGAGTATTGACGGAAATTATATTTAACCAGCACCTTTATGAACACAATGGTACTTAATCACTTTTTAAAATTGTTTTTGCTAGCTTTGTTTCAAAGAACTGTGGCAACTGAATTGATATCATATCAATGATATAAATAACATTCGAGATATTCTTTGACCATCTATCATAAATCCTCATGAAAAAAGTTACCGTTTTGGTGTTTGTGTTACTTCATGTAAAACAGGCTTTCTACAAAGGTTTAAACATTGCCTGCCAAAGCATTATTAAGAAAGACTTAATCAGTCACGTCACCATGTACATAAATTGTATCTGAATATCAATCTTTATACTACTACATTAACCCTGTACAGAATATAATGTAAAAAATGTAGAATCAATTTGCTGAGATGTGTTATGACTCTGAAAGTTCTTGACCATCTCCTAAAATGTATCATTCTTTGTTAGAAATTATTTTCACTGTGAAAAGCAATTCTCATTTAGATAAAAATAACATTTGGGTACATACTTCCATGTAATTACTTCAGATATGAATAAGACAATATTGATGAAAGCAATTTTATTTTATTTGGAGAGAGAGAGAGAGAGAGAGAGAGAGAGAGAGAGAGAGAGAGAGAGAGAGAGAGAGAGAGAGAGATTTATGCAAAATATTAAATAAACTTCCCTGGATAAGTTTTCAATGTGTGGTTTCAACATAAAAGAAAAGTGAAAACAAATGAATATATGTAGGAGCAGTGAGAGTAGGATTATAAGATCAACTGGTAAGCTTGTTTTCATGTAACTCTTTATTTCACATTTTAATTATATAGTGAAATCAGGAAGTGAAATTAAGTGACAATCACAATAATGACCAGCCACTAACCTCTCCAAATAAAAGGGTTTGGAATAATAGTCTGAACTTTATTTAATCTGCTACATTTCATGTTTATTTGTCATGATGTTTTTGGGTACACATTGATATGGACAAGCATTTTATTAAAACACAATTGTTATCAACTCTCAGCGGACAACTGATGCCTTTTGGCTTCAGATGCCTTCATTGACATTAAAACTTGTTAATCTGTGGTAAATCAAAGATCTATATTATATTTGTTACATTAAAAAAGCATTACTGCACAAAATATATAAGATGCTTCTATGTTTAATGATTTATTATTAATGATGTCTCAGTGACCTGCCGTTGAAATGAAAAGTTTGTCACCAAAACTAAATCTCACACTTTTTAACTGGATGTATTGCTATTTGAAGAACCATAGGCATGTACATAGACAATAAAAAAGGTTCAGTTGGCCTAGCTAGTCTTGACATAGTAATTTTAATTTATTTTATGTAACAGCAACCATATTGGATTTAGCAGTAGCTATATTTATACAAACTTGAAATTAATATTGATGCAGTTATCATTTCAGTGAAATTCTCTCCCAATTGGCCAATCAAGTAATTATAATTTTAATTTTGCTATTTGAAGCAAAAATTACAGTTACAGTGAATGGCAGATCAACATCATTTGTGTGGAAATTTAAAGTTCTTGATGCAAAGATCAATTATATGTTATGAATTAATCCACTTTTATGGTACACATTGTCATATTGCATGGCAGATCAGCATAATGTCTACTGAACGAGAGCTGAGTCGTCTAAAGCGCTCACCATTATGGATCACTGCCATTTCACCTCTACATTTGTTTGAATGAATGCTTCTGCTTCTTATGTCCCTTTTGTGTCTTTACTACGAAGAGAAACTCCTCTTTTCACATTAGCAAATTTCATCAACAAATGTCTCAGTCTAACTGCAAGTGTTGATGTACTGAAACCACGTCAGCCAACGGATGTAATATGTAAACCAGACAACTTCTCTATAGCTTTAACTACTTTGTCAAAATGACCACCACATATATACCTCCCAAGAGGAAGGTTATCTGACAATTGAGATTTTAATGTCTTGGATAATCGACCAAGTTTTCTTATCCTTTGGGATATATCATTGGTTTTTCTTGGGCCAAGCCTTTTTAATAGAATGGCCCAAAAGGTGAGAATGAGACTGTCGGATATGACAATGTTGTAAATGTCATCATGTTTTGTGTACGTCAGCACATGCACTTTTAAATCATCTGGGAAACTTCTCACTTCAGTTTGTTCAAAACTTGCACTCTCAAACAGGATACGAGCTGAAACAATACCATCTTGTGTTCTTTTTTAACCTCTTGAATCTTCCCAGAATCTGAGTTGAATTCGCAGACACGGAATGTCTCCATAATTTTCTATGACATAAAAGTCATGGTAAAATGTCAGAAGCCTCTTCACTACTTTAATATTGCTGCCTCCTTTCTGAAGTTCTTTTACACTGTGTACAAAGTTGCCAAGGGCTCTCAGTTCCTTCAAACTCTTTAAATAGTCTCCAATGCTATTGTTCTCTTTCAGAACGGTTAGTTTGATGATCTTGGGCTCTTCCTTATGAACTGTAAGCTTTAGAATAGATTGTTGGCAGATATAGCAGTACTGACGTTTGTCCAAAATGACTTGTCCAGGTTAGTTTTTCTTGCCTCTATCAAAATGTTCAGTGGTATTTTTCTTTTCTCCAAGCACTAAAAGGAATAACATAGTCATAAATGTTAAAAAGATGTTTAACAAAACGTATATACAAAAAATGTCATGCAATATGCATTGCATATTTGAAAATGTAAGGCTAAGAAAATATATGTATTTTTTACTTTGATATTAAGGCAAGGTTCAATATAAAATCTAGCCTAGATCATAAAATCAATTTAGATGTATCCTAATTTAAGATGTTAACAAGGGACCACCAAGAATTTGACAAGTACCAATACTTTTTCTTCACAACATCACGATTTTCTTATAAATAAGCCCAAAAGCTTAGTTTAAAATATTATTGATTTCTCTAATAGTAAAATACTGTATTATTCTGTACACAAAACTTGTACAATAATTTTAAATCATTTTTATAATCCAAACAAAAAAATCTTATTCGTGGCAGACCAACTAAAGACAATTTATGTTCAAAGTTCAAGGTTTAAAATATATCAATGATAGGCTTCGGACAATGAAATATTGGCACATGACTCACACTTCTTGTTGCTTGTGAGTAACAATTCTTAAAATATATACAACTTGGAAACACCATCACATTACCAGACCATATTAAAATTAGAAGAAAAAGTATGATGATTAAAGCAAATCACATTACCAGATCATATTAACATTAGAAGAAAAAGTATGATTAAAGCAAATCACAATACCAGATCATATTAACATTAAGAGAAAAGGTATGATGATTAAAGCAAATCTGTTAGCACATTATGTTTCTCTGAGAACAATTACCTAATTAATGTTAAAAATTAAGCTGTTACCTCCCTTTCCAAATGGTTAGTTTAATGATCTTGGGCTCTTCCTTATGAACTGTAAGAATATATCTTGCAAGCTTTGGAATAGATTGTTGGCAGAAATAGCAGTACTGACGTTTGTCCAGCTTACTTTTTCTTTGTTCCATCAACTGAAAAGAATAACTTAAATAAATAAAAGATGTTTTACAAAAGGTATATATATAAATATGTCATGCTATATATTATGCATATTTGAAAATTTAAGGCTATGATTCAGCAAATAACATACAACACTGCAGATATCCAAGTTCCAATAGTACATGCAATGTAAACACAGATATACTACATGGATATCACTCAACCTGTAAACAACATTCAGCACTGCAGATATAGTCCCCGTATCCTATTACATTTCTAATGTTTCCCCACTAACCTATAAAAAGGCCTGTAATCACATCTCCAGTGGGGACATTCAGTATACATTTGGCACCTTTAGCTTTCTTTCAGCTTTTTAATGTCAGCCTTTTAATTCAATGCTGTGTTCAGTTTAAAATAATAATATTATATACTAATATTAATTATATGTTACTCATCAAGTTTTCATATGTAGCGCTTTCAGATATACACACACATCGACTAGAATCCAAATGAAGACATTTAGAGTCAAATATAAAAAATGTGCTCACACTGCCTGTAATAGAGGTCATGTGATGCTGCCCTCATGTCTTCATATTTGGAGGTTTCTAGCAGGGTAGTCGCTGAATTCTACTGGCCCGGTGTAAATGGCGATGTCACACGGTTCTGTAGGTCGTGCGACATATGTCAGAAAACCGTATGTAAGGGAAGGGTCACAAGGGTGCCCTTAGGACAGATGCCATTAATAGATACACCGTTTAAAAGAGTGGCAGTAGATATTGTAGGACCAATACACCCAGTTACCGAAAGAAAGAATCGGTATATTCTTACTCTGGTTGACTACGCGACCAGATACCCCGAAGCCGTAGCGTTACCAACTATTGAAACGGAAAGGGTAGCTGAAGCATTAGTTGATATCTTCAGTAGGGTAGGGGTGCCAGAAGAAATCCTCACTGATTGTGGTGCCCAATTCACCTCTGACCTCATGGGTGAAATAAGTAGGCTGTTATCCATCAAACAGCTAAACACTACCCATTACCATCCGATGTGCAATGGAATGGTAGAGAAGTTTAATGGTACCCTGAAAAGCATGCTACGAAAGATGTGCGCGTACCAAAAAGTACCGCAGGAAAGTTTACGGTTTTCACCCTTCGAACTGTTGTACGGTAGAACAGTTCGAGGAACGATGCGGATACTACGCGAACTATGGACTGGTGATGTTGCGAACGAGGAAATAAAAACAACTTACCAGTACGTGTTAGATCTACGAAATAAACTTGAGAGTACATGCCAGATGGCACGTGACGAATTAATTAAATCAGGGCGCAGACATGCCAAGTATTATAACCGCAGAGCGCGAAATAGGAAATTTCTTGTAGGAGATCAGGTTCTATTGCTTCTTCCAACGAGCTCAAATAAGTTATTAGTCCAGTGGAAAGGTCCCTATGAAGTTAAAGAGGTAAAAGGTGACATGGACTATAAAATTGACATGGACGGTGATTTAAAGACATTCCATGCTAACATGCTCAAGTTGTATATCAAGAGACAGAGCGACAATGTTGAAAAGGGGGTCTTAAATGTTGTTTGTACGGCAGTCGTAGACGATGATGAAGCAGATTCGAATATCGAGAGTTCCCTTGAATGTCCCTTGGGAGTTGCGGGGGAAGGGATAGATAAAGTCGATGTGAGTGCGGAGTTGATGAAAGACCAGCATCAACAGATTAATGCGTTCTTGGCTAAACACTCTTATGTATTCACAGACAGACCAGGTTGTACAACTTTGTTGGACCTCAAAATTAAGCTGAATACGTCTGAATCTATTCGAATCAAGGGCTATCCGGTGCCATACAACGCACGTGAAGCTGTGGACGAAGAGGTGGGTAAAATGTTGGATCTGGGGGTGATTGAACCCTCCAACTCGCCATATTCTTCTCCAGTAGTGCTAGTCAGGAAAAAGGACGGGACGAACCGATTCTGTATCGATTTTCAGCAGTTGAATAAAATCACTGTGTTCGATGCAGAACCAATGCCAGATATGGAGGGTCTATTTGCAAAGTTGTCGGGAAACCGATGGATTTCCAAATTAGATCTGGCCAAGGGATATTGGCAGGTTCCCATTGTCCCAGAATCCCGAGCATTGACAGCATTTGTGACCCAGAAAGGACTGTATCAATTCAAAGTGATGCCATTCGGGTTAGTTGGAGCCAGTGCCACCTGTTGTCGTTTGATGCGTAAGTTGCTTAAAGGTTTAGCAAACGTTGATAGCTTTGTAGACGACATATTCGTGTACACGAATACTTGGAGTGAGCACGTGTCCATCCTGAGCGAGCTCTTCAATAGACTCTGCAGAGCGAACCTTACAGTGAGACCCACTAAATGCAGTATTGGTTATACAGAGTTAGATTGTTTGGGTCATAGGGTCAGCGGTATGGGTCAGTTAAAACCTCATCCCAAGCAAGTTGAAGCAATTAGAGACGCACCAAAGCCAACCAATAAAACGCCGATAAGATCATTTCTAGGTCTAGTAGGTTTTTATAGAAAGTTTATACCGAACTTTGCAGCCATTGCTAGCCCGTTGTCTGATTTGACCAAGAAGGGGCAAACCAAACAAAGTTGAATGGGGACCGCCACAAGATAAAGCATTTTGTGCTCTGAAAGAGAAACTGGTTAGTGCACCTATATTAAAATTGCCAGATGTCAGCAAACCTTTTATTCTAAGAACAGATGCTTCTGAAACTGGGTTGGGGGCAGTTTTACTGCAAGAGCAAGACGACAGTAAGTTACCCGTAGCTTTCTCTAGTAGGAAATTGCTACCCAGGGAGAAAAATTATTCCGTTATAGAAAAGGAATGTTTGGCCGTAGTATGGGGAATTGGGAAGTATCATGCATATCTATTTGGGAGAGATTTCGTTCTCGAGACTGATCACCAACCCCTACTGTATTTAAACAAGGCCAAGGTCGCTAACGCTCGGTTGATGCGTTGGGCGCTAACACTACAACCTTATCGCTTCCGTGTAGAAGCAATATGGGGAGTTGAAAATATAGGTGCAGACTACTTGAGTAGGGCATGATGGGAAATTTGTATGGAATTGCCCAGTAATAAAATCCAGATTGTAGTATAACCAGTGTAAATGTTGTAAGATATCATCAGTAGTTATTTTTCTTCTATTCTGTGTTAGTTTTAAAAATGTGTACATTTTTATTCTTAGAGGGGAGGTATTGTCACAGAATTAGGTGAAAATTGAATTTATTTTCTTCTTGATTTACAAACTAATCTCACCATTTTCTTTGTTTCGTCGTACATGCATTACCTGGGGTGAATAAGTTGTTTTCTCCAAGATAAGCGGCGTGTAACGATTTGCATGTGCCTGACTTTGAATTACATGAAATCCGGAACATTAGATTCACAGGGTGCACGGTAATCTTGCTGTGATTTCTGCTCACCTATTTGAGGGTATATAAGGCAGAATATTTATGATCAATATTACGGGACCAAAAGTATCTAATCACAGGATAGATAGCTCGTCTTTCAATCTCCAGCCAAAGGGCTGATAGCATCTCTGATAACGCATCTGATAACGCATCTGATAACATCTCTGATAACGCATCTGATAACATCTCTGGGAACATCTTTGATAACGTCTTTGATATCGTAGCTGATTTGTTGCAGAACATCTCTGAATTATAGCTGAATGTGATTGATTGTGCCGTTTAATTGTGCAATCGAATTGAAGTATCTGACTGTCTGTCTGTTGAACTGTCTGTTCATCTACATCTGTCGTGACGTGTAAATATCCGGAAATCTAGAAGTCCGAGTGTCGGAGCTGTCTGGAGTTGTAAACATCCGGGGAAGCATCTTAATATTTGGGACCATTGGTTCTAGTAGATGTTGTATGCTGTCAGTACGTATAACTGTGGTGGATCCGTGAAGGGCAAGTGACCGATAAAAGTACTGTGTCAACCCTAGGTCTTCAGGGAAACTGGGCGGCGATTCAACTGTTGGTGAATCGTACGGTTATACAGGGTCGAGACACATGTGTGTGTTGCAATTGTAGTACAATTGAATACATTGTTGTATTTACATAGTTACTTCAAATCACAATAGTATTTCAAGGGATTGCATGAATCTCAATAAAAGCTAGCAACTTGATTAAATACATGTATATGTTCGTGCTAGTTGTCGCAATCCATACGTGCGATAGTATAGTTTGATGTTTTGTATTTGTTATCGTAATTTATACTTGCGGTAATATAACTTTTGCAAAGGTTCCTTGGATCTGTGTATAGTCCAAGAGATTCCTTTGTATCGGTGTTTTATTTTGTATTAATATTTAATTTATTCATGTATTGTGAATGGTTGTGAGTGTAATTGTGGGTTGAGCGCATGAGTTATTGTGTTGATTCATCATTATTTTTCATTAATAATTTATTTCATAAATTTATATTTTCTTTCACATATTGTGTTTGTGTTGTTCATTTAATCCACCATCCTCTCGGTAACAATTCTGTTACACTTGGTCTATAACATGCTTTACAAGAACAAAAAAGTTGTATTTTATCCATGATTTTTCATCTTTTGTGCATAAAATAGTCAATACTTTGGCTAAAATTAACTTTATTAACTTTATATAACCTTTTTTTTTGCCTGTGTGCTAATATTGGAGCTAACTACACAGTCACAAAGCAATCAGTCTATATATGCTATAGATATAGTTACAAAAGCCCCATTCCAAAGCTAATATGTGTTATTTTCAACTTTTTCTTTGTAAAAGTCTGTCAATATTAGACCAAAACATCTCAATATCCATTGTTTAACCAAATGACACTATGACAGTATAGAAGTGGTGGCTATGTATACTTGTTACTATGGATACACTGTGAAGCTGGTATTATCTTTTAGGTATCACGGTACCAATTGTTTTTCCATAGACCTCAATGCTAATATTTGGAGAGATAAATATATTTTCTATCCTAATTTAGCGTGCATCTCACACACTGTTATAGAGAACAATGTTAGATTGTCAATTTGACGATGACAAAACCAGGTACTCCATTGCATTTAAGAGAGATAACTCTGCTGGAACTAGACAGGGGTATGAGTTATCTAGTCACAACATACCTATTTTCAGTCATGTGTATTACATTTTCAAAAAATCATAAAAACTACAAAATTTAACATAATCCACCAATCAAAGCTTGTGTTGTTGTTTATTTTGAACTGCAATGGACCCTACACCTTAAGCACCGCCCACCTGGTCATGCGCAATTGGTACCGTTATACTGTATGGTATAACGGTACCAATTGCGCAAGTCCAGGTGGGTGGAGCTTAAGGTGTAACCATGCATTCAGAAATAAACAACAACACTAGCTATGATTGGTGGATTATGTAAGAGTTGTACTTTCTGTTAGGCTTAAAAAGAAAATGTTTAGCCTCTTGGCAACATGCGAAATTATGCTAATCTCTATATAAATCATATTTTGTACTTTTTATGATTTTTTGAAAATGTGATACACATGACTGAAAATAAGTATGTTGTGACTAGATTACTCTATACCCCTGTCTAGTTCCAGCAGAGTTATCTCTCTTAAATGCAATGGATTAGCTGGTTCCGTTATTATCAAATTGACAATCTAACATTGTTCTCTCTGACAGTGTGTGACATGCATGCTGAAGTAGGATAGAAAGTATATTTATTTTACAAAACATTAGCATTGAGGTCTATGGCAAAACAACTGGTACCGTGATACCGTATGTGAGCGCTCGGAAGGAACTGAAAAGCCAGCACTTGACAAACGAAGGAGTGAAGGCCCTCTCGTCGCATATGTACATACATCACAATATGTTCTCTACATATATTTCTCAATGCTGACCTTTCAACTGTGTGACAATGAATACAAATCATATGTTAATCTAAAATACATCCAAAGATGACTTCACGGTGAAGTTCTTGTCAGGGGTCCACCGGCATTGTTTTGAGCGGCTGCACTGTAAACAGAACAGCATGTACACAGAACACAGATTTCACTTCCGGATCATCACCGAGGCCTTATTACTCCATGTGCACTGTCACCAAATTACACATTGACAACCACTCTCTCAGCTCATATTCTCAAGAATAAACAATTACCTTTAAATCCCTACCAGCAATGCATCAATAGAACTCTTCTATCACCACCAAAATGAGAGGAAAAAATGTTCTAAAAATAGACTAATAATTGTGATGTGATTCCATATACGTTTCTGCCAATCCAACCGACTGAACGTGCCGCCAAACGGCCTGGGATTAGCGGAAGGCACATCCCTTGAGTTCGACGACGGAAAAGGCCTCTCTGATGGCAATCCATGCAGCTTGAAAATGTGCAAATAAAAATCTCTTCATGTTATTGTTTGTGTATGAAGCCATTGTATATGAAAGGTAATACGGTGCCATAATGATTTTACGTGATACCATTAATGTTTTGCGGATATGCACTTTAGCGTTGTTGAGTAGTAATGTTCAATTTGCAATTTACATTAATGTTATTAATAAACAGCTTACCTTTTTCGAAGTCCAGTACGAATCGTTCTAACGATACATGTCCAACCTTGACTGCAAAGAGCGAAACACCTGTAATCAAAAAATTGAAATGAGATCAGTGTTCGTATTGCGCTGATCATAATCAATTCTACAGCAGTTGCATAACGTAGAGACTTGTATTTGCGTCATAATTGTGATTATCAAAGTTTGCTGACATATTAAATAAATCTTAGACAAAAACAGGTAAAGGACGTGTGAAAAGTATAACGTGATCGCTTATTCTTTCGAAATATCGATACTACAATCTGCATAATCGGCAAAGGTCTGCTGTTTTATATCCGTGCTTTATTTTTTCTAGGTGTTAATCATTACTAACCAGTGTTTCAGTTTGGACAGCTCAGTGGTTTAGCAATACATGTACAAATGCCATTGACCTGGAAGTGAATAGATTTGGTTATTGTAGAAAATCTGTCTTCTTTCTTCTTCTTCTGCTTCCTACTACTACTACTACTACTATTATTATTATTATTATTATTATTATTATTATTATTATTATTAATCGATCTTGTATACGCTCCTTTCTAACCCGAGCTATTCCGTCCAGGTCCTTTCTGACCCGGGCCGTTTCCGTCCAAGTCCTTTTTGACCCGCTACTGGCCTTTTTGGACCGGGCCTTTTTAACCTGGACCTTTTTGGTACCAACCCGTTTTGACCCGTTACTGATAACTTATAGCACCACAATCTGTACTAATCTTGGTGAAGTGATGTTCTAGCACGACGAAGTGCCAGGTCGGAAAGTGCATACATGTGTGTGGAGCATTGTGACATTAAACGAGTGAATCCAGTGGAGGAGGAGGAGGAGGAGGAGAGAGAGAGAGAGAGAGAGAGAGAGAAAGAGAGAGAAGGCATGTCCTTGTGTCATTTCAGGTACATTAGCAACTAAGAATATTGCTTGTGTGGTTGCATCACACATTTTTAAAATATTAGGCTCGCAGTTAATCTATGTTTATGTCATGAATGATTTAAAAATACAGTTTAATGGGTCTTTGTTAACTCATTATTATGTTCCGTTTATTGAAAATAGTCCTTTATTGATGGGACGACTCTGAGAGAGAGGGAGAGATAAAGAGATACATACATACATACATACATACATACATACATACATACATACATACATACATACATACATAGAGATCATTTTTGACTCCTTGAGCGCTTATTATGACTCTATCAATGTAGATGTTATCTAGCTAGTATGCGTAAAGAAGTATACTGGGATCGAATTGGAAAAAGGATGTCAATAATCCAAAGTCTACTTAACAGTAATTCTTTATTAAAATTAAACAATAATATACTAGATATAGACGAAAGATTTAAAGCCAAATAAATTGCCAAAATAGATTCCCAATAGTGTAAAACTGTTTAAGAATAAAATATTACAAATTAATAACAAGTTATTTTCAATCAAAGTATTTTATTAAATCTTTATTCTAAAAACTAGAAAATTACTTCCTGTAATTTTAAAGGTATTAACAAATTTGTAGCAAACCATTTATACAAAAACAAAACGTAATACTATACAATAACAAAAGTTATCATTGCATTAAAACCATCCCAGATGCGCTATGTTTAAAAATTACTACTGCTACTACTACTATTAAAAATAATAATAATGATAATGATAATAACAATAATAATAACAATAATAACAATAATGATAAGAACAATAATAATCATAATAAAAATAATAATAACAATAATAACAACATGCAACAAGTTCTTTAGAGGTAGATGACAAATATTTTAAACATGTAATTCCTTAATGCATTATGGACCTCAGAAATATATCTGACTAAAACTAATTACATTCTTGTTACCTGGAAAAAGGAAGTCAAGAATATAAGTCTGAGAGACAGCAGGTCTTAACCAAGACGTGAAAGTTGGGATATATACAGTAATCATTATTCCGGGAGTCGTTAGTTTAGCCATAATAGGGAATAACTCAACTCAGCATCGCCTTTCTTTGTAATACCCGTGTTTTGCAGTATTCTCTTTCCAATGAAACTTTACCAAGTCAAGAATTTTCTAAATGTGCAACTTAGATTTAAAAGTGGTTTTGATGCCAATGTATGAGAATGCCTAGTGAATCATTAAGTTTACTTTAGATTTGTTTTACAAGATACAGCTGTTGTTTGACAATGATGCTGTCGTAGAACCCCAAAGATACAGTGAATGATAGCATCTACTGACGATGTATTTTACAAGATCCAGTTTTAATACCCATAGACTTTGTTAGCGATTCCATAGAAGAATCGTAAAATGCAAACATTCTAACAATCATTTTATTTGTTAGAATAGCATACTAAACTTCTAACAGTCTTACCATACAAGTTATATTTATTATAGAAATTTTAATTTGGATTCTGAACATTACACTTTCTAAAGATTCCTCAAAAAAGACATTTTAACAATTTAAGGAAATTACATCATAACATTTCCTCCTAACGGCTACATCTCTAAAAAGGGACTTAAATGTAAATCGGTCTTTTCATGCCAGAATTTAAAACAATCAATACGTCAAGTTTATTTGATCAGTGATAGCAGTACATGTACTTAGAATGATTTCTTGTCAGAGTGTTCCATTCCTAGCTTCAGTTTACCGTAATTGTAACGTTTTAAAAATTTAATTGTTATTTTACATAAAAATTACAATTTTGTTTCTCTTACACTCATGTTATGCCAGCACGAGTAATGTCAGTGGTCACTTTGATGTTCATTTTGCAAGGATATTGACATTTTTAAGGAATAGATTAACAGAACTCACTTTTGTTGGATTGTAAAAAAGCAAGTAACAATTTTTTGTTTTTTATGGAGCTGTCTATCACACAAAGGAAACTTTCACAATCTATTTCTTCTTATGAAGGAGATAGTGCCTTCTAAAGAAAGAAAATAAAACTCTGCATGAAAAATAACTTGATCATGGAAATTAATATCTGGCGCACAGGTATATAAAATCTTCAATGACCATAGTTTCCGATATACTTAGCTAAAGCAAATTCAACATCAAAATTTCAAAGTAATATTACACAACTTGTCAGATTTTAAAAAAAATAAAATTCACATATAATACAATACTAGTACAGCCATTTAAAAGTCCAGAAAAATGGTGGAGCAAATGGAACAGCTGCACCTAGGTCCTCATCCTGGGCTGGGTTGGTGCACTTAACAGGATTTATATGGCGATGAGAGTTTGTGGGTGGTGAGGGGCTTCCTGTTGCCATAATATACTTGGGCTCGGTGTAAAGGTTACAGTTTTACTCCTATTTTTTCTGTTCCAGATTGCTGTAGGCTGACGAGGAATGTCTGTGTTGTGGTGAGTGCTGCCGATGGGTACCTGGTTTTTTTAAACATCATTTTCCCTCCAAGCTGGCCCGTCTGTTGTATTCAAAAGCATCAATGGCCAGTGAACTGTACATCGCCAGTTTTCACAGTCAGTAGCTTGTGATGCCAATTGGTGGTGATCGATGCCACAGTTAGTGAGGGTCTGTAGGTGACCCAGGATTTGGTGCCACACCGAAGGATGGTCAGTACGACAGTCTGTAGACCATGATTTATGTATCTCTATTGACCATGATTTATGTATCTACTCGTTTATAGAGTCTGCCGAAGGCACTGTTTTTATTGGCCAGTCTGTTGTCTATTTTATTGTCGATTTTGGCATCAGAGGAGATCACACAACCCAGGCTGGTGAACTGGTGGAATACATTCAGTTCTGTCTGGTCAATGAAGATGCTTGGTGGCCTGTACTCTTCCTTGGGAGCAGGCTGGTGATGTACCTCAGTTTTCTTTAGACCGATCTCAAGACCAAAGAGCTGGCAAGTTACTCCAAAGCAGGATGTTACACGCTGTAAGGCAGAATTCGTATGGGCAACAAGGCCAAAGTTATCTGCAAAGACTTCTATAATCCGGTTTTCTAAGGTCTTGATGTGCGACTGCAGCCGCCTTAAGTTGAAGAGGTTGTCATTAGTATTAAATCAGATATATATATATATATATTGCTTTTGGAGCATAATGCTGACTAAGACTGAGAACAATATGGGGACTGAAATGCAGCACAGTTCACGCCATTTACGATTATTGCGAAGGTCTGTGACAGGTCATTACTGTTTCGGACCTGACCAGGCTGGTCTTTGTGTAGTTAGATGATCACAGCAATGAACCTTGGAGGACAGCCAAGCGTTTCAAAGATTTTCCACATTCCAGTTGCACTCAAAGTGTTGAATTCCTTCATTATGTTCGCAAATGTGACGTACAGTCCTTTGTTTTGTTCTCTGCTATTTCTCCTGGATCTGTATTAGCACGAAAACAGTTGTGCCCCTATTGGCTCTGGAGTCCCATTTACTCCATGGAGCATGTTCTTCTGCAATGGTGGGCACCAGCTTTTTCAGCATCATTCTAGCAAGGTCTTTGCCTGCAATGGAAATCAGAGTTATCCCACGGTAGTTTGATGAGTTAAAAAAGAACTTGTTTCTGTACAAGGTCATGATGACTCCATCTTAGATGTCATGTGGACGTTTCGCTTCAGAAATCTAAAATCTTGTGAAATTTGGTATGCAATGCTGCGTCTCCTCTCTTCCATATCTCTGGAAGGATAACATCATTTCCTACACCCGTTCCAGTCTTCAGCAGTTCTATGGCTTTTACAGTCTCTTGGAGTGTTGGTGCCTCATCAAGTTCCATCTTTGGTGGCTGCTGTGGGATGCGGTCAATAGATGCTTCCTGGAGTGTACAGCTAGTGCTGAAAAGGTTGTGGAAGTTCTCTGACCAGCAGTTTACGATAGATTCCCTGTCAGCAAGTAGCTATCGGCCGTCTGCACTCCGTAAGGGCTATGCATTTGCAAGGAAGGAACATACAGGGTTTTCAATGCTTCATAGAAACACTTATAGTCACCAGTGTCAGCGTAGAGCTGGGTTCTTTCCTGTTCACCATTCATTTTGTATGTCTCGAAGCATGCACTGGAGGGAACTGAAGATAAGGCGGAAGGTTAATTTCGTCTGTTGACAGGATGTTTGAACAAGGCTTGATTGATGCAAAAGCAGTTCTTGGTCATTGTCATCAAACCAGTATTTGTGTTTGTTAGTTGTGAATCCAATGATTTCTTCTGATGTTTGCAGAATAACCTTGGTGTGATTCTACATATCTTCCTGAGGTAGATCTAGCGGATAATTAGGATCTTAAAGTCTAGACTGCAGGCTCTCTTGAAAATCTTCATTGATGTCTGCAGCCAACATGTTTTTGATCTGGAGTTTCCTTCTCAGGGTGCCTTCTTGTTGTCTGGTCGAGGGCTTGAAGTGGAAGTCAAGCTTGCATTGCACAAGATGATGATCTGTGTGGCACTCTGCACTGGGCATCACTCTGGTATGAAGAACATCTATTAAGTCCCTCTGGGGTATTATGATGTAATCGAGTAGGTGCCAGTGCTTTGATCTAGGATGCATCCAAGTCGTTTTCATGCTGTCTTTCTGCTGAAATACAGTAGTTCTGCCCAAAATTCTAGAAGAAGGACCCCATTGCCATTACAGTCACCCTGGTCATGTTTCCCAAGAATGGCTTTCCTGGCTTTTGAGTATCGGCCCACTATTGAAATGTGATGATAGGTCAGTGAGCTCTCGAGTTGTTCCTAACTTGGGTAGACAGAAAATTCTTGTTGGATGGTCATTTAGGAGTCAATAACAAATAAATGAATATGAATACATGTTTCCATCCAAATGGTCTAACTGAAGCAAACAGAATATATCATCTGTATGTCTAATAACTACAGAAAAGCAGATGGTGTCATCAAAACAGATTTGTTTCTCACATCAAGAAGAGATGGCTGTCTTAATGAAATTGGAAATACATAACATATCAACATGTCAGACTTGGCAATTCCATAACTTACCAATACAAGATAATACCATTCAGTAGAAAATCTATATCAACATTTCTGCGTTGAATGAGTATGGTAATTTTATATTGATGTCCATGGGTCATACATTGAGAACATATTATAGAGTGACACGTGAAAAGATCACTTGAAAACTTTCAGAAACTTTTAATATTAATATTAAAATGTAGCCACAACATTGTGGTAATTTTTCATTGACTGATAAGTTATGCTGTTCCTTAAAATATCATTTTCTGTTTGTATAGGTTAGGTCAGGGTGGTTCCTTTATGTTTTTATATAAGTTCATGGTGCTGAACAATTTTGTTTTCATTAATATTTCTTGTTATTCATGTACCATACATCAATATATGTATTTTTTAATGTTGTATTTCAATATAATCTGAAACTAAATAATTGCTTTGAATTTTTACTGTAACTATAAAGTGCTCATTGGATTAAAATTTTATTTGACATTCATTTGTAACATTTGATTTTTCTAGACTTGAATACAACTTGTTAGCATTGTTTCTGGATTCAATTTATAATGCTCTATTGTTTTTTCTTACATTTTATTTTATAACAGTTATCATGAAATTATCTGATACTTTTCATAAAACTTTTGTTTTTGCTTCCTTCTGTTACTTAATTTATAACCAGAGAGGTATAACACTCTATGAGTTTTGAACATAGCAAAAGAAAAACCATCCTGTTTAGTACGATTCATTAAACAATTTAATTCTCTAAGATATAAAATGAAAATCTATGATAACGATAGATAATCTATGTGAGAAATGATAAACTAGAATTTTGTTACCATTTTCGGTGTATATTCCAATTGTTTCATAAACGTCGAAGGCAGTCAAGTAATATGCACTAATATATCATGTTGATGAAATATTGACTTATCAAAACATTTGTGAAAGTCTGTGGTCCATAGATGGTTTTATAAACACTCGGTTTTAACTGTAACACTAAGTTAGGCATAAATCAACGTGTTAATGTGTTCTTCCAAAATGTTCATTACCTCAGTACAGGTAAATCTGTTGATCATATTATGATGGACAATTATTTGGTTATAATCTGGTTATTATGTCATGATTTGGTTTTATGCCAATAATCAGGTTATTATGCCAATAATCTGGTTATTATGTCAATAATCTGGTTTTTATGTCAAGATTTGGTTACTATGCCAATAATTTGGTTATTAAGCCGATAATCTGGTTATAATGTCATGATTTGGTTATTATGTCAATGATTTGGTTAGTATCCAGTGTACTGCATGGTCAAAATTATATATAGGAGTTGCCTAACATAAGTAATTTGAAACTTAATTTGTGAATAGAAACTAAAACAAAAATTAGGCTTTTTCAAATCCCTGCATCATCAATAATTTGTCTACACAACTTGAAAAAGGAATAAAATATAAAATATGAAATATTTAAATAGCATTGTCAGTGAATATTCCTTCTGTTCAGTGTTCATCATTGTCGCCATACTTGCAACAACTGATATGGTTTTAATAGGAATATACAGTCCAATAACATTGATTATGTTGTAAATCATCTCTGAGTCTTTCCTGAATGTTATTGGTGCTCAGCAGTTAAATCAGTTGTTTTTATCCGTGTATTTTCATACACTTTTTCAGAGTCTGTAAATAGAAAAAAAAACTATTTAACACTCAAAGAAATATTACCAGACAATTATAAAAGTGAACTTATACAATTTAAAAATGATTATTGATAATAAGATAACTGTGTTTGTAGAAGAATTAAGACCATATAAATGCTGTCACATATGGAGCATTAAACAATGATAAATAATGAAAAAACATCATTAAAATGTTTTAATGATCAATAATGACAAACCTCATTAAAATGTTTTAATGATCAATAATGACAAACCTCATTAAAATGTTTTAATGATAAAAAAATGAAAAACCTGATTAAAATGTTTCAATGATAAATAATGACTAACCTCATTACAATGTTTAAATGATAAAAAATGACAAACCTCATTTTATGATAAATAATGACAAACTTCATTAAAATGTTTTAATGAGAAATAATGACAAACCTCATTAAAATGTTAATTGATAAATAATAACAAACCATATTAAAATGTTTTAATGATAAATAATGACAACCCATATTAAAATGTTTTAATGATAATGACTAACCTCATTAAAATGTTTTTTAATGATAATTAATGACAAACCTCATGAAAATGTTTACTGATAAATAATGACACACTTCATTAAAATGTTTAATGATAAATAATAACAAACCATATTAAAATGTTCTAATGACAAATCTCTGTGACATTCTTCAATATCATTCCAGTGCACAAGAAAATTTAACAAAAAAATTCACTTCAACTAATGGTGGCATGGAACCTAAACAAACTTTTCTTAGAATTGACTGACCTTTTGTAACACTATATTGACTTGATTAAGAGGATGTTAAGAACCAGCCACATTATTAATGAGCAAAACAATTAATTTCTAATAAGGACAGTGTTAATAGATAATATGCAGTTTGATAATATTGTATTGACCCTTAAACTAACACAAATGTGTATGCATCTAAATATGTCACATACATACCTAGTGAGATATAATGAATTTGGACATGTTGCATATGTTGCTAGACCAGACCAAAATGATACACACTGATATGAATTCTTATATGATGTCTTACTTAAAGGGAATCATAAAACTATATATAGTTTTACATTTGGTCAGAACACTGATATGAATTCCCATATGATGTCTTACTTAAAGGAAAACATAATATATATATATATATATATATATATATATATATATAAACATATAGTTTAAATTTGGACAGAACACTGGTATGAATTCCCATCTAATGTCTTACTTAAAGGGAAACATAAAACCATATTAGTTTTACATTTGGACAGATTGCCAAAAAAGGTTACCAATATGGCTCCCACAGATAATATTGACATTATGTCAAGCGTGATTTGAATACTACATATTCTAGGTATGCATGTAAAAGTTTTCAGAGACTACAGTAGGCAATCCTATAAAACTCCAAAACAATGTGATTAGGATATAGTCTTAATTATTTCATGGTCATTACAATACCTGAAAAGTGAGACAACATTCTAATGATTACCTTTGGGAATGTTTGGAATCTTCAGTGAGCTATACATCTGGATGTCAGTGTTTGTATAGGGGTGCAATGTTTCATAGGAATCATTCTGTGGAGGCCTTGAATTAGAAATTTAAATATTGTCAGACATGTATATCCAGTCCCATGATGCTGAATGTAAATCTTCAAAAAGAAAGGATCAAAAATATTTGATTTGACTAAAATCTATATTTGTATAGATAATATTTTAATAAGCAAAGTAATGTGTTCAGCAGCATATTATTTCTTTCTTGTCAGTAATCCCTCCTGTGGTTTGCATTTATATCTAGATGATCAGACAATAAAACCTTAATGCATTATTGATTTATTGGCTTAACCTCAACATATTTTATTTGTCAATAATACACTTAGTATATGATGATTATATACCTGTAAAATGAACATATTACATTCATTCATATATTCAAGTTATGTGTTTGTACCTTGATTTGGCTTCTCTGTTCTCTTCTGATGTCATGTCTGTGGAAAAATGAGAAAGATTGGAAACATTCAGAACATTCACCACACTGACTTAACCAAAAATACAAATATCAAAATGGACTAAACCCAAAATACAAATATAAACATGGACTAAACCCAAAATACAAATATAAACATGGACTTAACCCAAAATACAAATTGTTACGTATGTTTGATTTAAGTTGTTTATTTTTGTTTTAATTGTTTGTCAGATTCTAATTCGACATTATGGGTTTAAAATTCATTAATTGGGAGATATTTGTTTTAAAAAAGTGGGATGACTTGTAAACACCAGATGTTGACCTCATTTCTGACCTTGCTTCAAAGCTGGTAAACAAGGTTTTAAATTGATTGGTTGATTCCAAGGACATCTTTATTTTTAGTTCTTGAGAGTAAACATAACTAATTCTCATGTGGTGTGTACATGACTTTATGAACATAATTTTGTTCTAAATATACTAGAATGTCATGTGACCCTTTCCCTGTTTACGTAAAAACAGGTATATAAATTATTGTTTTGGGACAGAACTGTTCAGTAGAAGTTGGGCTGTTACATTCTAAGTTGTATTGTTTGAGTTATTTTAAATTACCTTGCACTGGAAATTATTTCAATTCATTTGGATCAAGAGGAATTTATTGTGTTATTTATTCTGGAAAACATTTGTGCTCATTGAATTCATAAGACCAGAACTGATTTTATCACGTGACATTGTCTTCCATCTTGGATACTTCGCAAAGATTCAAACTGGGAATTATTTAGGACATTTTATTACCAGGACCTTTGTAATTTCACTAGTGGATTATAATTTAAATTCTTTTTGGCTTAATTTTGGAATTGATTCTTAAAACCGTAAGTTTATTTTTCTTTTCTGGAAAATATTTGTACTTAATAAATTGTTTATTAAGTTTTTACAAGCTTGTTACTTTCACTCTTTCTATGTTACTGTTTATTCGAGCCTAAGCATGTAACATAGAAATTGGGGTCCGGGATTGAAATCAATTGGAATTTGGCTAGAAATTTTTTTCAGAAAACTTTTGTTTAAATTTGAATTCCCCTAGTTTTTGGAATTTTTTAAAAATCTTTAGTGAGACTGACAGGCTTGTATTAAAATGACATCTAAAGTAGAAATATTTCTTTCTAATCCTACTCAGAAGCAATTAAATCTTTTTATAAAAGACGAGTTGATTCAACTTGCCAGAACATATGATCTTTCTGAAGTCAAAGCTTCTTTAATGAAACAAGATATCAAAAAGATTTTGGTCCAATATTTGGTAGAAAAGAATGTTTTGGAAAAAAAGTGCTTTGATTTCAGTCAGTAAGTCTGCATCAGACTCTGACATAAAAATAAAGGAATTAGAGTTAAAATTCAAGATGAAAATAGTTTAAATTTGAACAGAACACTGGTATGATTTCCTATATTTTTGATGTTGTTGTTTTAGGGTTTATCGCCATTTTTCAGCACACAATAGGCTATACATGGCGGCCAGTATTAATAGTGGAGGAAGAACTCAGGAAAACCCCCCCAAAGAACCACCAACCCACGAGAAGCTACTGGCAATCTTTCTCACATAACTACATTAGCCGAAACTTAGACTCGAACCCACGCAGACAGAGGTGAGACAGCAGTGATCCATAACGGAAAGCGCTTTAGACCACTCGGGGCCCCACTGAATTCCCATATAATGTCTTACTTATAGGAAAACATAGAACTATATATATACAGTTTAAATTTGGACATGTTGCATATGTTGCTAGACCAGCACAAAATGATACACACTGGTATGAATTCCCATAAAATGTCTTACTTTAAGGAAAACATGATTTGAATACAACATATTCTAGGTATGCATGCAAAGGTTTTCAGAGACTATAGTAGGCAATCCTATAAAACTCCAAAACAATGTGATTAGGATATAGTCTTAATTATTTCATGGGAATTATCATACCTGAAAAGTGAGACAACATTCTGATGATTACCTTTGGATGTTTTTGGAATCTTCAGTGAGCTATACATCTGGATGTCAGTGTTTGTATAGGGGTGCAATTTTTCATAGGAATCTTTCTCTGGAGGCCTTAAGTTAGAAATTGAAATATTGTCAGATATATCCAGTCCCATGATGCTGAATGTAAATCTTCATAAAGAAAGGATAACAAATGTTTTTTTAAATAAAATGTGTATTTTTGTAGATAATATTTTTATTAAGAAATAACATGTTTCACAGCTGATTATTCTTTCTTGTCAGTGATCTATCCTGTAGTCTACTTATATATTGAGGTGTTCAGAGAATATTAATAAAATAAAACCTTAATGGTTTATTAATTTGTTGCTTTAAAAGTGAACATAGTTTATTTGTCAATAATACTCTTAGTAAAGGATGATTCTATACATGTAACAATGAATGCATTACATTTATTAAAATATTCAAGTGATGCGTCTATACCTTGTGTTGATGTTCTCTTCTAATGTGATATATGTGGAAAGATGAGAAGCACTGGAACATCATTTTGAAATAAAATTGTATAATATTCAGAACATTTACCACACTGACTTTACCCAAAATACAAATATAATCATGGACTTAACCCAAAATACAAATATAAACATGGACTTAACCCAAAATACAAATATGAACATGGACTTACCCAAAATACAAATATAAACATGTACTTAACCCAAAATACAAATGTAAACATGGACTTAACTCAAAATACAAATATAAACATGGACATGAAATGTAAAGGCTTCATCAAATTGTTTAAGGTTGCATTTATATAGAAGGCATACTAAAACTTAAATAAAGTGAAGGAAAATATTGTATTAATTCTTTAAAATTCATGCAAGTTGTATTGTTACTGTTTTAAGTGCTTTGTTCACAAAAAGTCACTGATATCTGAATAGGTCATTAAATATACTGAAAATATATTATAGCATTGCATGATGGTACAAATCTTTTTTCAAAACCACAACCTGCAAGATTTGTAATAAATAAATTTGCACTAAAGTAGTGGAAAGAGAGAATTGCAATCCATACTAAAATTAAATTAAAGAATGTCTCGCATTTATGTTTGAATACATATGGGTACATATTTACTGGTTTGAATACTACTCTGTTAATTCAAAACATCTTTGATTTTCTATTCGCTCACATACTTATAACACATGTTCATCATACGTGTCTATGTCAGTACACTAAAGTCACAAAAATATAATATATCCCAATCTTATAATAACTATTTCATTTATAGATATATACTCATAATAGTCTCTATGATTGCAAAAATATAATATATTCCAATCTTATAATAACTATTTCATTCGCAGATATATACTCATACTATTCTCTATGATTGCAAAAATATAGTATATTCCAATCTTATAATACCATTTATTCCAAATGAATACTATATTTGTTTATAACTTCTACATGTCCAGACTTAATTTCCAGGTTGTCCCTGGATACCCTCCAGTGAAAAGTATGAGAACCTTTAAGAGTGCAGTTAGAAGTTTTAGTCTGTATCCACTGTTGGTTTGAAGTAAAACCCATGCAGAAGATTTAACAACAATAAGTATAAATACCATATATGTCACTGCTATGCTATACCAATTTGTTTATAAAGACTGAGCACATGCTTACAACTATTAAAAGTATTTTTTGTCATAAATGTCCTTTCTGTTTATGAACATATAGTTGTGACAATTGTATACATTATGATAAGAACTGACTCATTTTTATCAGAATGAAAGTTTCAAACTCAATAAAAGAAAAATTATTGTTAGATATGTTGTATACTTGTATAAAATTTTGTTTGATTTGGCTTTTATATGATTTCACTTGAAGAAATTATGGAATAATTTAATATGTAGCATCAAGAAGTTTAGGTATCTAAAAAATGTGTGTATAAAATGCTGATCAAAAGTTATAATTCCAACCTTTCATTTGTAGAACTACCATTATGAAAAAAAAGTAATAATTTTAACCTTTTATCTGTAGAACTACGATTATAAAAATAAGTAACAATTTTAACCTTTTATCTGTAGAACTACCATTATAAAAATAAGTAACAATTTTAACCTTTTATCTGTAGAACAACCATTATGAAAATAAGTAACAATTTTAACCTTTTATCTGTAGAACAGTTATGTTGTGAAACATGTAAACTGCCATTAAATATACATTTGGTAAGAGAAATCTTTGCACATATCAGATAAAACTTTACGATTTATTCTTACAAATATTTATTGCAAAAATACCATGCATTAATTGTGATGAATGCTTTTGGTCCTTAAATTTGTATCTAATTTGTTGTGGTACAATAAGGATGATAATAATGAAGAGTATGGATTGGTCATAGATGTGAATGGAAGAAGCGCTATAATTATTGGTACTTGTCAAAGTGTACTATCCAGTATTTATGAGAGAGAAGAGTACATACCGGTACAAATATAAGAATAAAGGATATCTTGAAATAAAAATGAATCATTAAAGTTGTTGGGCTTTAAGAGTCACTGAGTTTAATACAAATATAAAATAAATGATATCTTAATTGAAATGAATGTTAATTGAAATGAATGTTAATTGAAATGAATGTTAATTGAAATGAATCGTTCAAGTTCTTTAGCCTTAAGAGTCTTTATGTCATCAACAATAAATCATTAAATATATTCGGCTTTAAGAGAAATTGAGTCATCTTATTAAGAATACAAAAGTTGCGTTAGCAATGCAGACTGAACGTACAGCAAGAATAAAATCAGACGCTAATTTACCATTAAGCTGTAGGTATGCACTTGCTTCAGTGTTGTTGATATGCAATCCCTCATAATCCTGTCTATCGGCTGCATCATGTCTGACAGATTTGGCATTCATTTGATTTTTTTGTGTGCCTAATATGGAACAGAGGATGTGCCTTAGTAAATATGTTTGGAAGAGAATACGATACATGGTTCATTTTGTGACTTCCAAAATATATTAATTTATTTGTATTTCGACAGTAAGTAAGAATAATGCATAAACAATCATGGACTATGAATCTGCTTCAGACATGCATGCATTAGTTTAATGAAACAAAGTTATTCAATGTAGAAAACAAGCAAATATATAAATTGTGGTCTTAAGACTTTCTTCCTGTATTTCCATTGTCTTTTGTATTTAACTCATTGTTGTGCACTGTGTGACACAAATTCTTGGTAACAAAATAAGCAAATATCCCATGGTGCATCTCAATGTCATTATTTAGATTACCTTTGTACATTACATAAGATGGCATTTTTAATTAGGTTGAATGGTTTTGAGTCAAAATGAAATGTAAATACAGTATATTTGTTTGTGTATGTGTCATAGTGTGTCTTTGTATTTTTTCAAGTCTTACAAGGAATGTTTGCTTTATTCAATACACAGCAAAACTCTTTAAATTTTCCATATAAATCTGGTAACGTTGTTTAACATGTTTTGTTTTCCTTTCAATCTCATTAACGGTTCTTTTGTCTTATTAGAAAAGCACTGCTCTTTAAAAAAATGAATTGATTCTTTTCCACGCATGATGAGATTTACCTACAGGATAAAGTCTTAATGGTAATGGGGCGGGGGTTTAGGAAGTGATGCATATCCCTGCACCTGAAATATACTATGGAGAGAAACTGGGCAAGGGAATTTAAAAGATAGTTTCCAAATCTTAAAAAAAATAAGAAAAATATAAAATGTTTATATCATGAGTAATGAAAGACATTCTAAAACATTTATCATCAACCAGAGCAAAATCTCATTCTTGCCAGAATTATTAAATACCCGTGCAGTACATATTTGTTCCTGATATTTTTTGTGATGATTTCTAATTGATCCTATCAAATGTTACCATTGCATTGTGAATTTAATATTCCATTTTAAGTTTTAAATTAAGTCTTGCACATTGTTTTAATAACAATTACGAATAAACCTTGCATTTTTATTGTTTTCAAAGTTGTTTTAAATATATATATGAAATATTATCAATGTGATATATTTGTATTAAGTTAACTGACAAAAAAGTTGTGAAATGTTAAGATGATTTCAATTATAAATGAAAATTCCAAAGTTGGAGAACAAACTTAATGAAAACAATGAATTTTCTTTGAGAAAAATGCAATCAGCATATTAAATTTTATAATATCTCAACAAACAAGAAAGTGATAACATTTTTATGGAAAGGACATTTTAATTCAGTCCATTGATTGCCACATAATCTGAATACATTTAGATAAGTCACAAATTCTAGAAATTTGTGAATAATTTGGAACTTAAAAAATGAATAACCTTTTTTTCTAATAGCAGAACCTTTTTCTAATAGAGATTTTTAAATAACACAAACTGTTTTTGAATGCTGTTGAACGGATCTATATGACAAAATCATGTGTTTACATTTATTTCAACATGGGAATAATGAAAGTATGTCACGCTTCATTTGCAAATTTACGATATATATGTGCGACTAACATTCAATGTACACATACTGTGCTCAATAGACTGTTCACTCAAATGGAACAATTAACAGACACAAATTTGTTACACAGCTAGCCACTTTAACAAATCTTGTCAATTGTTGGAACACTCTCTCCATGTTTAAACTTAATAAACTCAGTAGGAATGATACCCAAAAATTCAGGGCTTTCGCAACATCAGACAAATAACAAATTCCACATGAATTCAAACTGATGTATTGCTTCTAGTTTTCTCAACTTCTAGTGGATGTAATCGTGCTTTTACTCATGTAAAAGTAGGGATGGCTAATTCAGCTTGAAAAATGTTTAAATCCATTCAATCTTGTGCCATGTGAGATTAGACAGAAGTATTGTAGAGAACATAACAAATATTCATATCCTAAAGCTAATGATAAAATCCTTCCTTGTATCATCATAAGAATTCAGCTGATTATGCTAAATAATTCAAAAGTTAACTCACATGTACATTGCTTTATTTTCTGTGAAAACTATTATTAGCTCAATAAATTTTCTTATTTTAATTATGCACTGCATACATTGCCTATTGCCAATACAACGAGAATGTTGAATCATATCAACATAGGGAAATCAAAACAGATTTGGCATTCTTACCATCTGTGTGTTGACTACGGTGATGATATCTTCTCCAAAGGAATAAAGCTACAACTGCCATTAAGATGACCACAACTCCGGCCCCAATACCGCCTGCAACTGCAGGAAGTGAAAAAGTACTACTGCTGTCTGGTATTATCACTGCAAACATAGAAATGACATGTAAATTACACTGATATGCTAGGTAATAAGAGATGTCATAATATACTGGAAAATTTTGGCTTTGTTAAATGTTGTTATTTTGCTGAGATTTAAATCGGGATTTAACTAAAATAAAGCTTTAAGTAGTTATTAGCATTCAAGTTAATTATAATGCAAAACTAACTTTAGACTAAATAGCAATAACAAAGTGTTGGTCTGTTTTCTAACTAAAATTATTTTTGTAGTTCTGTCATTTAGAACTTAACATTTAATGTGACCAGCATTGTGCTGATGTAGCGAAAAACAACATACATACATGCCATGTCTGGGTATAATAAAACAGAAATGTATGTATGTATATATATATATATATATATATATATATATATATATATATATATATACTTTTGTAGCTACAGACGATAACGTAAGAAATCAGACTGCTACATTTGGCCATTAGAGGTGGCAGATATTCAATGTCCTCGTATTTTCCATGCTAAAATAATAAATATATGATTTAACAAATCGGACTGTTCCATTCCAACTTTGATACTTATAAATAAAGTGTGTTCATTGTTTAGCCATGGAGAAATACTTAATCAAGCCTGGAACTCTGAAAGAGAAACTGTTAAATGAAAACAAAGAAGCAAGCAAAAGTACAAAGAAAATTACATCAAGTATGGTTTTATTGCTTTGGGATTTTAAGATGCTCAATGGCCAATCTGTCTGATCTGCAACACAGTTTTGTCGAATGAGGTGCTTGTTCACAGCAAATTGAAGAGACACTTGGAAACAAAAAATTCCAGCTGTAAAGGACAAACCAAAGGAAAACTTTGAAAATATTGTGGCTCAACAAATGAAACAAGCTAAGACGCTTACGAACTACATGAGGCTGCCCAAAAAGTGATTGATTGCAAGTTATAAAATCACTAAGTTGTTGGCAAAATGCAAGAAAGCGTATAAAGAGACTAAATCAGTCATTACACTAGCATTAACACTTGTCAAAAAAGTAAAGAAAGTTCCTTTGTCACATGACACGATTTCGTGCAGAATTTAAGACTTATCATCAGATTTAAAGGATCAAATTTGTGAACACTTCGAAGCACCTGATGATGAGTTGACCCTGCTGTGGTCTCTTCAAGTTGATGAATCTACAGACATTAGTGGAAAGCTCAGCTGCTGGCTTTTATTTGATTCATAAAGGATGCCAAGAATTTGGCGACTTCTGGATTAGTTTTAAGGCTCAAAGTGGACTTCAGTTCATTCCATCGTTCATGCTGGTCACCAATATTAATGTGTGTGCTGCCATAATTTGCCTAGACAGCCTTTTTCTTCTCTTTTATTTCAGAATTTGTATGTAAGTTTGTGCTTTCTACCAGCTTTGGATCTAGTATCATCCGCCATTATTTTTGTAAACACGTGTTTGCGCATGGCTAAAATTCTTACTCTTCGGGAGAGGTCAACTAAGAGGTTACATGAATACAGGCATGGCAATCAGCGAATTTTTGCCTGGCAGACAATAATGCAGAATCTCGTTTTTATCACAAAATTTCCAATACTAGCCTTATTTCGGCCTCAGAAACAGCCTGAATCGTAATTATTCATCTAATTAAGTAATCGTGTTTAAACAGATTATTTATAGAACATATATCAGATGATGGTTTCTCAACCATGTTATTTCTTAATGTATTTACTGTATTTATGCCCATTAAATTTGCTGCAAATGTTAGTGACATTCACAGTCTGGTAATGATCACATATACACTTTGATCACTCATCATGGTCATCTAAGAGAACAAAGTGATGCAGTCATCTGTGCAGATGTACTATTGTTTGGGGGATCTCTACTGCAAATAAATTTATTTTGTTTGGCACGAACTTCACATATACTTCCTATGGCAAGTGTCGAGTGTGAATGCCAATAATTACATCAGAATTTGTCAAAACAAAGATGAAGGTTTCATGTTGATCCCTGCAATGATGTAGAGGCATACCCTTGCATCTGCTGGGAGGCTCTAGTCACTTCTGGTTGCTGAATGATTATGTTACTATTTTAGTTCATCAGAGGTGATTTGATCTGGTTGATTTGTTCAACTAATCCAATCAGATCAATTCACTCTAGTTAAAATGGTAAAGAAACCTGTCAAGGGCTGGGCTGACAAGATGCCCCCCCTCCCCGTACATATTGCATAAAATCTGTTGAAAATTCTTATACAAATACTGGAAGATGTTTTATGTGCAGTGATATATTTCACGGACTCCTTTTCAGAGCAAATGCAGTGGTAAGATGAGACCAAGGAAAGGTGGGATATTGTGTTCCATGGAACCAATTTATAATTATAAATACATTGTTGTTACATTATAGAAAAGAAAGGAAGACTATTCTAATACCTTCCGGAATAAACACTCTAATCTCCAGGGAGTATGGACTTCTGTTAATCTCATTCCATGAGTACATCCTGTAAATATAGCTTCCAGGGGAAGGCTTGGTAATGTTGACAACAAATGTTCCATTAGGAAGCTGATACTGGGTCTCGGTCTCCTGCAGAATGCTTGCATTCTTCCAGTTTTCAAGACTGGTTTCAGACTTGTACTGAATGACAAATTCCTGAATACGACCTCCATTGAAACCAGGATCAAAGTGTAGCTCAACCTGATTCCCTACTCTGTTCAAGTAAAATCTCAGAACCATCAAGGGAGGACCTATTAAGAAAGAATGATTAATATTTAGGATATAAATGTCTGGGCATGAATTACCCACTCCTTTTAAAAAGTGGTGTACATACATTATTTAAATAATAAATTTTTCATCATATAGTCACTGACAACTCTAATTATTTTCAGAAGAAGCCTACATACATGTAAACTGTGAGAAATCATAGGCCTGAAGCTAAATTCATTTTCATATTAATGCTAAACCATAAAAGGCCATGCATAATAGTAATGGTCAGTGTACCAATGGGTCAAATCTTGTAACCCATATGGATTTCTGGAAGACAATGTATGTTTTACTGATTTTATTATTCAGCAAGATAACCATATCCTTTTAGTCCTTAAATCAGTCAAAAAGGGGGATGGATGCTACTTCAAATGTAAACAGGCAGATCCCACGAGACCCAATTTTTAAAGTGGGCATTAGCAAGAAACTATTATAAATCGAAATAAAAAATGATCTATGCCTGTAAACTTTGGACCAGCAATGTGAATATTTATGCCATGTAAAACAAAAATAAAGAACAACCCAAAAATTTAAGATATATATTGCTAGATAATCTTGATATTCTTCAGTACAGTTCATGATCAAACATGTATGTAGAACATAAACCTGAAGACAGTAAAAAATATTGAAACTGTCAGTGATCCCAAAACCATGCCATGATGACAAAGAATTGCACATGGGGATATGAACAAGTTAGAGTCCCACAAGAGCAGAATGCATACAATATTGGAATTATAAAGAGAAACTTTAAACATGGACCCACTTTAACTGTAATTCCATTGCAAAACTTGCATACATATTTAAAATATTCAATAATTTTGTCACAGTTCATAATGTCTCTAAATTCAATGGGAAACATTAACAGCAAAATTCGGTTACGAAAGATGAAGCACATGTTACTGTTTCGTTTCATTCCAGGAACGGGGAACAGACTCTCTGTACAAATTTCATACTGCTAAAATTTTCTCATATGCATTTCTGTGTACATTTATCCCCTGTCAATTTTCAATGATAATTACTTGTACTCCTATTCGTTTGAATGACTACAGCAATAATAATTAATAATCAACACATGATTTCAGGGTGCATATAAAATGTACTTCAGAGTTTGTGAATATCGAAAGAAACATATGAAAACTACTATACTAATCATTGTGCAAAATGCAGAGACTGACTTGTGTTTGTGAACTTGCTTTTCCATAATGGTAAATTATTTTTATAACAAATAGAAAATTAAGAATGAGTTCATAAGCAAACACCATACAGATGTAAAACCTGAGAACTAAATGCAGTAGGCCAGGACCCCAACTACAATCGTCAGGAGACACTATTACAAATTTTTTAAAGCTGAAAATATGTACAATTTCATACCCTTTCAACTTCAAGCTAATAAAGCATACATTATTTACCGGTCAACTGATTGCATCTAATAACACCACCAAGCCCAGAAAACATGTTGGCAGCTTTCATTTTTGGTGTTTGTTATATTTTGAGAATTTTTTATCAACCACAACATTGTCTGATCATGATATTTAGTTGTGTATGTGGTTAAAGATGAAATACATGTTGACTATTCTTTGAGTAATGATTGTATACAGAATTAATTGAAGACAATCATTTAAGATGACTTACTGGCTTTACTTATGTTATAAGTAGCATTTTTGATAATATTTATTTTGGCATAAAGCTTCAAAAACCTGGGGAAATTACTTTTTTTTTTCTGTGTGAATGAATATAGGAAATTTCATTAGCCATGCCAGGACTGCATTATATCTGAATTCGTTATATCTGAATTCATGTTATTGCAGGCATGTTATTGCAGGGTTGCACAGTACATGCATACAATTATGTACTTCTTAAAAAAATATAATTGTATATATAGTTTAACTTAGGAAATGTATTATCCATGTAGTTTAAATATAGTTAACAAGTGATGCTCTTTTCAACACCACAAGTCTAATGAACATAATGCATTCTAATGTTCGAAATTGTCATTCAAAAATTATGATTTGTTTGTAAAAAAATGCATTAAAATAAAAATAAATTTTCTCTCCTCTTTTCTTAATCATTAACAGAATCACAAAAAAAATTAACAAAATCACTAAAGCATGACACAGTTTTTGAATTAAAAGAAACAACAACACTGATACCTTGCTTTTAAATATATGGAGATTCTACATGCATAATATCACATCAGAGTGTAATTTTATGTGCTAAACATGCATCCGTCTCTATTTCTTTGTTAAAACATGAATCACATATAAGAATATTTCATCAAATTATTTAAGGGGGGGGGGAGCTGGCCGTTCCCTTGAAATTTTCATCTCAAAATATTCAGACTATATCTATCAGTGATGAAATGCATGCAATTTGTGTACTATTCTGTTCTAGAACTATTCATCAGATATGATTAAAAAAGTCTGGAGGCATTAGCACCACTGTAACTAAATAATGGAATACACATCTATCTTCTGATAACAAAATGGTTTTTCAGTAAAAAAACAATAACAACACAATCAAGATGACTGTGGAGGAATTCAGAACTTTATTTAGTAACTCCAACAATGAGATAAATGCTTCAACTTTGAATTAGACATTAACATAATACCATAAATCATATATATATATACAGAAGACCTTGGTGACGAAGATGGCATCTATATTAGATTTTGTACTGATGGCAACCTCTTCAACTTAAGGCAACTTCAGGCCCACACCAAAACATTAGAAAAACTGATTAGAGAACTTCTATTTGCAGACGATGCCGCCCTTGTTGCCCACACGGAAGCTGCCTTACAACGAGCAACATCTTGCTTTGCAGAAGCTTGCCAGCTCTTTGGCCTTGAGTTAAGCCTAAAGAAAACCGTGGTACTTCACCAGCCTGCCCCCAAGGAAGAGTACCGTCCACCAAGCATCCTCATTGATCGGACAGAGCTAAACGTAGTCCACCAGTTCACCTACCTGGGCTGTGTGATATCCTCTGATGCAAAGATCGACAAAGAAATAGACAACAGATTATCTTTGCAAACAGCACCTTTGGCAGACTCTACAAACGTGTCTGGCACAATCCCAATCTCAAGAGAGTTACAAAAATCAAAGTCTACATGGCTGTCGTACTGACCACCCTCCTATATGGCGCCGAATCCTGGGTCACCTACAGCCGTCACCTCTGTCTCCTTGAACGCTTCCATTAGCGCTGCCTCCGCACCATCCTCAACATCCACTGGAGTGACTTCGTTACCAACACTGAAGTCCTCAAGCAAGCGGGGATCACCAGCGTTGTGGCCACACTCGTGAAGATAAAGCTTCGCTGGGCAGGGCATGTGTCCAGGATGGAGGATCATCGCCTGCCAAAAATTGCACTGTATGGTGAGCTATCAACTGGCCACCATGATAGAGGGGCACCTCGAAAGAGATATAAAGACTCCTTGAAAAAGACCCTTACCTCCTGTGGCATCGATCACTGCCAATGGGCATCACTAGCTGTTGACCGTGCAAGCTGGCGACGTACAGTTCACCAGGCCGCAGACACTTTTGTACAAAACAGACGGGCCATCTTGGAGGAAAAACGTTGGCAAAGAAAATTTCGGGAGCCATTGTCAGCACCCACCAAAACGCAGACATTCCCCTGCAGCCTCTGTGGACGGACGTGCCTATCACGTATTGGGTTCGTCAGCCACCAGTGCATGTGCAATAGACATAGAAATCTTCCTTCTTAATCTTCGTGAGCGAAGTCAAGCCAACAACAATATATATATATGGATTAAAAACATTATGTGTTATGGATTTCATTGCATAAAGATAGACAAATTATAAGTTGTCAATCATTTCTGCATATTCAACAAAAAAATAAAAACTATTTATTCCATATTGGTTCATTTTTTGTCCTATATATCTACCCATCTATTCCACAAGTACAACTATGGCTTACTCAGACCTCACGTCATCCATTGACTTGAACAGAACACCTTGACTTACAGGAAGGTCACAGAGAAATGTCCTTTATGGAGCCCTAACATGGGAGGTCAGCTTATAGTTGAGTCAATTTATAAGCGAGTATATACAGTATTTTAAATATGACAGAACCAGGGCATCATACTAGTAGAATTACACATTTTCCTAGGAAATCCTGGGAAACCTCGGACAATGCTGATATTGTCCTGGGTATTGTGAGCAAACCTCAGACATTATCTCCTACTATTAAAAAACCCTAGGAAATGCCTTGGACAAAGCCTTGGACAAGATAACTTAGTTAACTTTTAGCTCTGAAAAACCTAGGAAATAAGAACATATTACCGTATTTACCGTATGTTTTCGGACTGCAACAAATAATTACTTTTTTTGTTGTCCGAATACATATTAAATTCTTTGATTAGGTGTCCGAAAACATACAAGTGAAGATAGAATTATGCCGCCCCCCCCCCCTTACCCGTCCGTAACGAAGTTACCGTTAGCTCACATGACAACGTGCTGCCATGAAGTAAAACAAGTATTTTGTCTAACACCACGGAAAGGATAATTAATGAAAAATTGGCATTACTTGCCTATTTTGTCAATTTGATACATGTCCATCCACCAGAAAACAAAGCCATACATGTATTAGAGCCACGATTGTGTACGTATTTTCCGAAAGAACCGCCATATTAACATAGTAATCTTGCAATCCAGTTTAACCTTCTGCTAATGATCATTAAAATCTACATTACAAACGCACTCAAGCTTTATTTCTGTATAATTAAGATATTAATACAAACTAAATAAAAAGATTTTGGAGTTATAATTCTTAAGATATTTTGAGCAGAAACATTTTAGTATCGCGAGTCGAAACACCGGTACATGTATGATGGCTATTCTTAGAGCACCAAGGGTGAGAGGCTCCAAATGGGGTGAGTTGTTGTATGTACGCCTACGAAGGGTAAAAATAAAAAGCAATTTGCAATATACGAGTCGGCGTGATTAATATGTTGATATTTGTTTTAAATAAAGGTGATGCATTTGTTGTGGTTCTCTCTTCTTTTTTTTCCCACCTAGCCGAGGGTAGATTAAAATGAGCAAAGCTTGCCGGCTGGAAACGATCTACTGCTCGAAGATTGTAGTGATGCATGTCAGAGATTTCAAAGTGTCTGGGTGTTAATTGTTAATAATATAACTGGTGGGATTTCTTTGACAGATGTGTTCGGAAATAAAAGGCAGCCATCTGGATTTTATTAAAAGAGCACACGATGTACCTAACATTTAGCACCCACAATCAAATATATCGTCTACCAAGAGGTTTATTACCTGTAGAACAATAACTATGTTTAAACCTTTGTATATAATGCCTCAGGGATAAGGGGTTTGTTTTGTTGGACAATGCCAATGAATTTTACTAATCCATACCGACTCTGATGTATTGTTTAATGATATAAAGCAGGGGTCATGGTTTCTAATCAAAGCCATAACTGTCACACCTGTATGAAGTGGTTTCGTGTGTAACAATGTCTATACTGACAACCAATCATATTTTTGTTAGCTGAATCAAACTATTAAGTTAAAAAGTATAAATAAAATACCCACCACATACAAAAGTTAGTATACTGGATAGCTATCGTTGTGAAACATAATATTGTTAGTACTGTAATAAATTTGATGAATAAGTTTATCATACGTTATGCAACAAGTTCTTGGAGGGAATCGCCCTTGCCAAAATCGTCTCCAAAGAGACCAGTAGGCCGTCCACAGAAGTGACTTCGAATTAATGATTCTGAGGAAGCATCACAAAAACAACCGCCTACGAAGAAAGCTGCTCTAGATGATGAGTCTGATCAAAATAAAATAGCACGCGTGTATCATCGTATGTTGTCATATATGTGACGCGATCAAAATGTCGATACCGGTCTGCAAATATCACAATATGATTTGAGAAATCTATATCCGATCTGTTACTTTTCGTTGGAACATCTTGATTTAACAAGACAATCCGTTGTTGAAATACACTTTAGAGCTCGTGTAACACGTCCGACTAATGCAGCAGGTGTTGTCACTATCCCGAATTTGTCACTATCCCGAATTACATGTAATTAATAATTTTAAATTATATTAGTTCATGGACGTTCATGATCGCATTAAGTAATTGGCGACCAAATGAAGCGAACTTTGTATCAGTTAAATTAACGGCAAACACGCTGTAAATTTTACATTAAAACGACGAAGCAGATCATCCAAGATTGTGTCCGAAAACATAAATTGTAGAAACAATTATAGCGGGGCAACGTCCGAAAACTTACAAGGCATTTAAATATGATTTTTCCCCGAAAAAAACGGTGTCCGAAAACATACAGTGTCCGAAAACATACGGTAAATACGGTAGTCATTTTTAGCTTCGATATATTTTGGAAATGTAGACTTAGAAATGTTTTAGCTAGGAAATGCACTTAGGTTTCTCTGTATTTATACAGAACGTAATTTTACATTTTTTAAAAATTGGTTAATGTTTGTCATTGCCAAAACAACAATAAATCATAATTCCACAAAAAACTGATTTTATTTTTTTTTAAAACTAGTTCAATATGATCATTACTTCATTTAGCAAAAATAATTGTATGTCAATACATTTCAAACAATCTTTTAATCAAACCCAAAAGTATGGTCTTTTCTTGATATTATATGACTGAATTATGTGAATTTGTTTTTAAACACTTTACTTGATATTATATGACTGAATTATGTCAATTTGTTTTTAAACACTTCTCCAAACTTAATTTTTGCAGGGGTGGGGATTTTATTATGGATTTTATTATTCTAATGTTAAAACAGTGATTAATGTAATCTAGTGTACATTAATAATTTAATCCACTGTACATTATTAATTTAATCGACTGTACATTACCAATGGGATCGATAATCACTATAAACTGAGCTGGTCCCTGGGGATTCTCTAAAATAAGAGTATAGTTGTCAAAATCCTCCCATGTCAGGTTTTGAATGTAGAGATATGCTTCTTGAGCCCTCAGCTGAATGTTCCTATCATGTAACTTGTAATTAATTACAGCACTTCTGAGATGTGTGTTGATTCTGCTTGTATTCATGACTACAGTGCCATTTCTCTTAAACATGAAGCTGGTCACATTTGAATAACTATAAAAAGGTATGGATATGTTGATAAAGTGACCAATTCCTCCAGCAAATTTTTTGTTTTCTTCACTTAAGAAAGCTGGAACCCCTAGAAAAGATAAAATAAAATTAAAAAGCAACATTAATTTTTTAAAATCCTTAGTAATTGTGATAATATAATGCATCTTTAAGACATTATAGTTCTACAGTAATGTGATGTAGCAATAAGATTTTAAAGATGGCTCTCATGGCTACCATATTAAAGGTTACACTGGCCATTATAATGGCAGCCAGGTTGATCAGTTTCTTTAATGTCCATCTATATCACAACAATTCTTTGGTGAAACGTCTATCAAAACCATTCTCATTTCAGACCAACTAAACATCTTAAGAATTACATGATGTAAACCTCATGGTAATACAACATTTCATTCATGACAATTAACAATAACAAGCTCTCAATATGGCTTCTGTTGTGGGCATATTGGATGTTAGATCAGCACCATTTTCATTTAGGACTAATTAGACACCATACAAGTTGATATGACCATTGATGCAGAAGGACAAGCTCTAACAAAAGTTTCAAGCTGATGCTATGGTGTCCATTGTAAACATCAAAGTGACACCACTTTCATTTAAGATTAGCTCAATACCATGATAGCTCTTCTAATGAAAACCATGATGTCAATAAGATTTTCTGTTCAAAGGTAGTGTTAATCAGATTTTCTGTTCAAAGGTAGTGTTAATTAGATTTTCTGTTCAAAGGTAGTGTTAATTAGATTTTCTGTTCAAAGGTAGTGTTAACTAGATCTTCTGTTCAAAGGTAGTGTTAATTAGATTTTCTGTTCAAAGGTAGTGTTAATCAGATTTTCAAGATTGCTGCTGTGATGATCATACCATGGCATCAGATCTGCACCATTGTCATTTCAGACCAACTAGATAATCTAACAAATCTTTTACTGAAAAACACATGCTGACCACCCACACATGAGAAACAGTGTTAAGAAATTTCGGAAGATGGACCATGAAACAATTGTGCGAATGGACAGATATATGGCTGACAAGTGAAAGAAAAGAGACCATCCCACATTGGCACTTCTGGTCTATGAGCTGTACAATTAAAATTAAACTGAGACCTAAGAGTTATCTGACACCTTTTCTAATTAAATATTTTCAACATTTTCTTTTACATGTTAACTTTTAATATATTAAAATTGTAACATTTTAACTTTTAAATGCACTAAGTAAGTCTGGACCACTCCAGCCTTTCTGAGTCATGTCAAAGATTTATCAGAATTGTAATAGCAGCTGCCTCACATGGTTCTCAGCATTAAGAAGTTAGTGTTAAGACTGGTCGTTTTTGGTGTCAGGATAATGTTACTGAATGGGACATGATGATATGTATCTGCGGTATGATGTCTCGGTGCCTGATTTACTATAAACTGCCAAACTGCAGACATCATAGCCATATGACTGGAAAATTGTTAAAGCTACTTTAAAATTCTAAATCGCACACATACACAGACACAGTATTTTTCTGAGAAATTATGAAATCCTCTACCTACTTACCTACTAACCAATATCTACCTACCCACAAACAGTACCACATGCTTACCTACCCTTGTGATAGGGCATAAAAGAGTAAGAAGCAGCAAGCTTCAAAAAATTCAGCAATTAATTTCCATACAAAACAAAGTGAAAATGAAGGGGGAAAAAGTATTGCAAATTAAATTTCAAATAATTCTAGAATTTCTATTACAAGCCCTAATGATCTAAGTTCTGAATAAACTTTTCTGGTAATAAATAACAAATCAAGTGCTGCAAGTGTTGATGTGCCTGTGATGGTCTGTAAAGTGGATATGTGCCAACATCCATTAGTTAAATGATGACATTATAATCCAATGTTTGAATTCACTATATTATGTAGTTAATGTCTTGTTCCAAGTTCATAATTGAACACTCTATCTCTAGAGAATTTTTTTATTCTCACCTTAATCAAAATCTGAATATAACAATATGAATTATATCTGCCCAAATAATAACATGGGAATAAATACATTTTCCAGTAAACAAAATTATATAAAATATAAAAAACATAAGAGAATAACATTAATGAGGGACAAAATGTTTGTTGTTCTAGAACAATTAATAGGTCTGTAACACTAAAGCATGTTACCTGCATCAGTAAAAATGCAATCTGTGTACTCTTGTCAATTATAATAAATTAGCATAGTTTATGCTGTGCTCATTTGAAGTCACAGGGCAAAAATAGTGTAATTATTAAAGAGGGTACATAGATTATAACCTATTGAGAATAAAATATCAAAATACACAATGCACAAGTGATGATGCATAATATTATATATCCTATACCTATCCACCCACATATACAAGTGAAACAATATAGCAGTCATGAAAAAGTATGTAATTTACTTTTTTCTCTTTAAATAGATAATTCATCTGAGACACATGACTCACAATCACATGCACACATTTTTTACATCTGCTACAAATAAATACAAGGTCTCTTGTCACCTTGTCAATTTCAGTCTAATTGTATCCTAACTGCCAGCATTTCAGACGTGTTTCCCATATAAAAAGTACTTTATTCATCATTTCATAATCACTTCTATGCAAAGTTACAATGTTGATTCAGGTCTTGCATTACTCAAGTCTAATTTCATGGTTACACTTGTGGTGTGTCACACAGTAAAATATTTTAAACCACACAACTTTGTCAGCCTGCATTTATTTTGAATCTTTTTACAGATGGGAAGTGGGTGTGGAAACAGCATTTATTTTCTACTGGATGAGAATAGCATATAAATTGATGCTAACTGTAATCTGTATATTGAAAATAAAACCAGCATGCCAACAAAAATAAATTGGCACAACCTAATACTTATAAACCTTTTTAAAATGTACATATATTAATTTGATAGATCTATCGATAATGTACTGTATCATATGCTGTGCATTGTGAATAATATCAATATGTTGCTAATAGGTGTATCCTTACAATGTATTATAACTAATATGGGAAGTTTTCTATTCCTACTTTCAAAAGCCTCGGTCTAGCTTAGATTACTGTATGCAATCATAAAGATATTTCATGTAGTAAAGATGAGGTTGCAATACTTAAATTGGTTATGATTGTTATACTATCTAAAATAGCAGAGGCAGAAGATTTAATGAGTCTTAGACCAATCTGATCAAGTCCTGTAGCTTTCTTGGTATCAAGTTCACTGAGACATTTTTTAACAAAGTTTTTTGATACTGGTGGGATAGAGAAACATGCTTCCTTAGAGATTTTGATGCTGCAGAACTTTTTCAGTTCACTAAAGTTGTTTAATATTAATGGTTCTTTTAACTTTGTGGTAATGTTGGTGCAAAAATCATTGAAAACATTTGTTAACGGATCTGAGACACAAAACAATTAAGTAAAAAGACCCAGCAAATTAAAGAAAATGGAGCTACAATTAGAGAAATTACTGAGTTGGAAAATAAATTACAATGTCCAATAAGGGTAAAAACACTGACAAGCGAGATTTTGTAAAAATCAAAATATTAATCAAAGGGAGCTTCGATCACGATTGTTGATCACAACGCTAACTTGTGGGCGTCAGATGTAGCATTATTTCCACGAACTCTAACTGTTAAATTTAATGATGTTGATATGGTTGATTTCAAAATTCAATGAATCCAACACGGAATTTCATGCAGATATACAACGCAGTTGTGTCGAATTCAAACCAGTAGATTGGAGAATAGTAAATATGATTATCACTACAGATATGTTTGTATGTTATACTGCATTTTTTCTCAGAATGGTAGAGTGTTCTCAGTATTTTAAAATATTTGGACATCCAACACACAAGATGGCTAGAGTTGTGATAAATGGACCTTTGCCAGATTGAATCATTCAAGTTTGGATAGGAAAACTTTCATCTGGTTGTCTCTATTTCGTAGCCATTTTTATAAATGCGGTTCGACTCTAATAGTTTTATTACTATATATGCTTGATGCAAAAAAATTTTTTTTTAAAACCCTTGACACCACACAGCAGCAGAGACAATAAATGACCCAGGTCTGTAAATAAATTTGACATGCAAGCATGAAGAGAAAAATTAATGAAATACGCTAACCCATTTGAGGCTTTGGTTTTGTGCAACCTGGATATAGGTCTCAGTTTAGTGTATTGTTGCTTGTATGTTCATCATGTTTAGGAAGTTTTCTTTTTAAAAATGAACTGCTCTAAAAAGTGGTCTGTTCACACTTCCTGCTGCTACATTCAGCCCAACTCTGTCTGAAATATGTAAAGGATTCTTAATAGCTCTGATGATAATATTCTACAGTCCACCCTTGTGTCCCATGACTTGCATCAGATCACTTCTGCAGTATATGTCATCTCCATGTATCAGTCAATAATTAACCCTCCACCTTTATTTGCTACTAAGAGAAACCTCTGTGTGATAAATAGAACCAAACTAATGCATGACATCCAAACAAACCTAACAATTTGCTTACCTCCTACAGCAGAAAAACTCGATCACTGCCTGTGTTCATTGCTTGAAAACATGCCCCAGCCACCAAGTGCAGAGTATCAATTCAAAAGTGTTCTCGGTGGTATAACAGTGTTTGGGACCAGCTTTGCACTGCTATGCAAAAAGAGACTGCTGCAAAGTGGAGAGGCTTTAGGTTTTCACTACACTCACTATTCATAAACAAATCTATGCAGCTGCTAACATATTTCATGCAGCGAAGAATACTGAGATCATGGAAAGTTCCATTTTGCAAAGAGCTGTTTGAAGTATTAACAAACTAATATCAAGGAACAAATGTACACCTTTTCTAACTACCTTTCCTCTAGTAGACCTACCGGATATGTTTGCTAATTTCTTATGTAACAAGGTACAAACCATTAGATATAAGCTTGGCAACACAATTTCAATTGACTCATCATCATCATACAGTTGTAATACAGAATTTCAACCATTATGAGCATGTAAACCTGTCTCTATGGATGTCATACGGACAATCATGATGAAACGTGCACCAAAGTCATGTGAATATGATCCAATTCCATCATCACTGCTGTCTGGGTGCTTAGATCCAATATTACCTTCACTAACTCATGTTATTAATATCTCTCTCTCATTGGGGGAATTCCCATCATTTTTCAAAACTGCCATTGTAAAGCCTCTGCTGAAGAAATCAGCACTCAACCATAACGATTTAAAGAACTACCACATACTCTCTAATCTTCGGTTCATATAAACAATCTGATGTTCCAACCCAACTTGTTATCTTATCTGAATTCAAACAGTCTTTATAGCAATGTACAGTCTGCATATTGCCCTTGCCACAATACTGAAACTACTCTTCTGAAAATATTTAATGACATTCTCTCTGCTTTTGATAACAGAACGATTATAGTCCTCACCCTCCTTGATTTGTCAGCAGCATTTTAGCTTTAGACCACTTGGCCACTCGGGGCCCTTGTGATGACATCTAACAAGCTGCAGATGACTGACGATACAACTGTGGTCATTTTGATCACAACACAAATACTTTCTCATTTACACCCTTTACCTCAAACAATAAATATCAGCAACTGTACACCAACATTAAATTCACACATTCAGTATAAAACCTAGGTGTCACTCTGGACAGTACTCTCAGATTGCACCAGCATGTCATGAACATAATTCAAGGAAGGTTGCATATTGTTACAAGCCAGGGGTCTTTACTTGACCGAGCGGTTGTCAAACCCTGGCGCAATTTCCGCTATAAGTCACAAGTTTACCACAAATCTCTAGACTTCCATACAACTTAAGTTGTAAATTAGAAAGCCTGATGTGTCTGTTCAATACATACATTTTACTCTAATTTATGCAAGATCAAAGATCTCAAGCCTGCCCGATATCTACTAACCACACATCTGCATGGTTTCTCTTCATCAGGTTTCCATACTGCCAGCAGTTCATGCCGTAGAAACTATACAACTCTCCCCAAAATGAGGAAATATTTTAACTTAGGAAGGTCTACATATACTTTACAGGCTTATTTTGTCATATAACTGGACAACGTTTACTACCCTGGTGACATAAATGGTATCTGCTGAGTTTCTTCTTATTTATTCCTATGAGTAATATACCGGTTTCCTACCATATATCCTGCAACTGCAGTCACTAACACCAATGTATATCACTAGATTGTAATATGGACTATGTTACTCCAGGGACATTCATTCGGTTTTGGCCTGACTTCACTACTAGTCAAATATGGCATCATGGGAACTCACTAACACTTTACTGGATGACGTTTCCTCCTAGTAATTGCTAATTATTTCGGGCTAAGGATATTCCCATTATTCACACAAGTAATCACACAAATCTAAATATTTTTTAAAACGGGGCACTATCAAATTCACATATTAAAATTTATTACAACATCCTAAGCTGACTCAGTCCGCATCATATCCATTCGCAAAATATCTTTAAATTAATGACACTAAAATGCTTGTTTGTTCTTTATTACTTTTTAGACTGGACAATAGTAACTCAATTCTGTCTGGTCCATCTCAATATCTACTCCAGAAACTTTAAAAAGTTAAAAACACAACTGCTCGGATCATCCTTAGAGTGACACGATCAGAACACACCTCTTCGCTGCTCTGTACCCTACACTGGCTATCCATTCGATACAGAATCAAACACACAGTTTGTTCTCTGTGCTATGTTTCACTGATAGACTACAGTACAACATTCCTATTTGGCTTCACCCATGTATACACACCAGCAAAATACTTACGTTCCTCTTCTGACAATTGTATACTCATTATTAGTACTATGAAAACAAAATAATAAGGACAAAGTTCTTTTGTATACCAGGGCCAAACAACGTGGAATGAATTGTCCATTTAAATTAGACACAAAGAGACAGTATTCTGTTTCAAGAGCACTAACTCAACCTCTCCGACAGCAAGAAAAAACATAAAGACCTAATAATGTTTCCTACCTTAAAAATTTAGTATGTTTTTATGTTTTCTAAGGAATAAACATGAAAATCTTTTACAATAAACTGCTATCAGATTTCAAGACTAAATTTATGAGCTTTGAAACAACAAATAAAACCAAGCGAACTGACCTAATTAAGACATCAAGCTATTGCCTTATTATGGAAGAGGACAACACAGAAATGATAATGTAAAACAATTAAATGAAGACAAAGATTCACAACTGAAAGAAATTATGTGGCTTAAATATGACTATTCTGCTTCAAACAGCATGTATCCTGACATTTGATTACATCTATACTAACAATGCTGACAGTTTGTTTCCTTGATTAACAAGTCATAACGCTACAATGTCTGCAGTGAGGAAGTTTATAGTGATGTCTAGCACTGGAACTTCATGCAGCAGGCATGTAGCATGATGTCCCACCCAGTCACATTATCCTGACACTAGGCCGACCAGTACTAACACTAACCTCATAATGCTGAGCGCCAAGCAAGACAGCTGTTAGTACCATTTTTGTAAGTCTTTGGTATGACTTATCATATACCCATACCCCCACACCACAACCCATACCCGCACACCACAACCTATAACTCCCACACCATAATCTATAACTCCCACACCACAACCTATAACTCCCACACCACAACCTATAACTCCCACACCACAACCTATAACTCCCACACCACAACCTATAACTCCCACACCCCAATTCATACCCCCACACCACAACCAATACCCCCACACCACAACCCATACCCCCACACCCCAATTCATACCCCCACACCACAACCCATACCTCCCACACCACAACCCATACCCCCACACCACAACCTATAACTCCCACACCACAATTCATACCCCCACACCACAACCCATACCCCCACCCCACAACCCATACCCCCACACCACAACTATACCTCCCACACCACAATTCATACCCCCACACCACATCCCATACCCCCACACCACAACCCATACCTCCCACACCACAATTCATACCCCCACACCACAACCCATACCCCCAGCTGGAATCTGAAGCATCATTGTAAAAGAAGCAAAGTTTCAGCGCATGAAGGGGAACTAGGGTTAAACTTAACCTGTCCTCATTCAACTCAGATGGTGATGATTCTTAATTCTTAACCAAATCAGTCCTTGTGATATATCTAGTTTACTAGAAGTAATAAATGGAGAGGCAACATATGAGAGTGGAAAAATATGTTCTAAGTGACTAGATATTTATGAGAAACATTTTGGTGAAAACTCCATGTCAATATGACTTTTTGTTCTGAAGGAGTAGCAGTGAAAGATGTTCAAGTTGTATACATTGGACATATCAGCACTAATCTGATTTAGTCCCAAATAGACATCACAAGAAATCTTTCAGTGAAAACCAAATTTTTTTCAGTAGTGGCGTAAACATATTTCAAGATGTGGGCTTAAAGGATACCCGATTGGTATTCATTTCATTTAGGAATAACTAGCCATCATATCAGGTCTTTCAGTAAAAATACTTTGCTGATATTATCATCTGTTCAATAGTCTTATGATAAACTTGTAAATATGTCTTCATTGGTGGCCATACTGGGAAGTCAGATCTGCACTATTTCAAGACCCAGAAGACATCATAGACTATACTATATACCAGTACTGTCACCACTGACATCCTCAGCTTGGCCATAACCTCCAATCAAAGCAATAGCTGCTAAACAAGGCCATGATTCATTACATAACTCACTAGGTCAAGTAGATAATAAAATATATTGCCTAATGTTGAACACTACCCTCTCCTCTAATCTAGGTAGAGCCAGATAAACTTCATCAAAGCACATATGATAATCAAAATAATGAAACTTCTTTCAAATATTATGCAAGTCAAACTGCCATGGAAAAATATGTTCTAAGTGACTAGATATTTATGAGAAACATTTTGGTGAAAACTCCATGTCAATATGACTTTTTGTTCTGAAGAAGTAGCAGTGATAGATGCTCAAGTTGGATACATTGGACATATCAGCACTAATCTGATTTAGACATCACATGAAATCTTTCAGTGAAAACCAAACTAATCTGATTTAGTTCCAAATAGACATCACAATCAATATTTCAGTGAAAACCAAATGTTTCAGTAGTGGCAATAAAGATGTAAACAATTTTCAAGATGTGGGCTTAAAGGACACCAGATTGGTACTCATTTCATTTAGGAATAACTAGACATCATATCAAATCTTTCAGTAAAAAAACATTTGCTGATATTATCATCTGTTCAATAGTCTTATGATAAACTTGTAAACATGGCTGCCATGGTGGCCATACTGGGAAGTCAGATCTGCACTATTTCAAGACCCAGCAGACATCATAAGATATTTTCAGTGAAAACTCCTATGCTATGACAATCCATTTGGGAGGATTATCTATAGAAGATTTTAAAAATGCTGGCTGTCAGATATATACCATTTTTATTTAAGACAAATAATAATAATAGTAATAATGAGGACTTTGTATAGCAACTAATCTTATGAGGCTCTAAGTACTTTACAACATCTATAATAAGATGACTACAAGAAAACAAAAACATACACCATGAAATTCAAAAACATAAAATAAATGGTGAAAATATTTAAGGTAGGAAACATTATTAGGTCTTAAATGTTGTTCTTGCAATCAAAAATGGGGTGTTTTAAGAGCACTCTTGAAAGGGATCACTGCATCTTTGTGTCTAATTTCAATGGGCAATTAGTTCCATATTGCTGGGCTTTAGTAAACAAAAGAACGTTGTTCAAATGAATTCATTTTCAAAGTGGGAAAAATGAGTATATGATTGTCAGAAGAGGAGCGTAGGTATCTTACTGGTTTGTACACATGGGTGAGGCCAGATAGGTATGTTGGACTGGTGTCCATCAATGAGACACCTCAAGAAGACTTTAAATGAAATCGCCATATTAATATGATCATACATTGGGAATGAGCAGTGATAACATGATGGAATGTGCAATCAGCACCACTTTCAGGACCAACTAGGCTATGGGACGAATTTGTATGTAAATTTTATAAGAAATCGTCTATGTTTTTTAGGCTAAGTAGTGATAACAAATATGTGTTAATGGACAGAAGGAGAACTGACAATGGATGGCTGTAATCAGACCATCCCAAAATCTCTTCTGCTCTATGATAGAATAGTTTAACATACCAAGATAATATGCAGTCTGATCAAGAGAAGCAAAATTAACATTTCTTATTTTATGGCAGTGAAATCAAAGATCAGACCAGACCATGCTCATTTCCATTAAGGATCAACTTTATATTGCAAGACAAGTTTTGCTGATAAAATGCAAGTCAACAGGAACAATCTTTAAGTTATGTAGCAGTAAAATGTTAAGACACTCACCATGACAAATGTTTTGAAGATCAGAATGGCAGCAGTTTCATTTAGAACCAAATACAATGTATAATTCATATTCCAGTTAGAATCCCATTCCCTTGCCACCATCCATTTTGAACAAGGATCACATAATCTGACAATTTGTTTAGAAGGTGTTTCAGTAACAAGCTTTGAGAAGGCCACCCTCTCAGCCATACTGAATGATAGCAAGACAGTTATAAACAACAATTGCTATGGTACAATGCTGAAAATGTGGTTGCACAACTGGTTGAATGTCAGACTATTAATCCAAGATTCATGGGTTTGATTCCTGCCCAGATACACTGGCTCATGATCTCCTTGAGAAAGCCACTCCCTCATCATATTGTTGTAGCAGTAGGGTTTAATGCCATTTTTTCAGCACACGATTGGCTATACAAGGCAGCCAGTATTATAGGTAGAGGAAGAACCTGGGAAAACCCTCAGAAAAAACCACCGACCTACGAGAAGCTACTGGCAAGCTTTCTCGCATAACTACATTAGCCAAATCTTAGACTCAAACCCATGCAGACAAAGGTGAGATGGCAGTGATCCATATCGGAGAGCATTTTAGACCACTCGGCCACCCTCCTCATCATGAGATGGCTATTTGTATATTTAAAACCAACACAAAGCAAAAGGCAAAATAAAGAATGAATGACCATAGAGAAACTAAAAAAACCACACAGGACCATTGCATAGATATTTGGAAATCATAGATATCAGATTCACAACTTTTCAGTTGAGTAGAGCAATCTGATGGAGTTTATGCATGATTAAACAAAGTTTTCATGTTCTCTTATATATTATTAAAGTGCAAGATAACAATGGCATCACCTGGTCTAAGTAGAATAATCTTTGGATGTGAAATGACACTGGTTATAACAACCATATGCTATACAAATGCTATACAAATGCTCTAAGCCAACTTGTGGTACATTATACCCAATTACTGATATGATTTGATAATTTGTAGAACTACATTATGACCGAAATAACTATTAAGACAATCCATTTAATATTTGGTGAAACACTACTACGTTTCAATGATTGTTAGAACACTGTAAATACTGGAAAGATACCACTCATCAATAAATCAGCCATAAAAGCACGTTTTTAAAAACAGATAAATCGAATACACAATACAGTTGCTTCAACAATGTTTGTATACCTTACTGCCATCATGGGTTCATAAGCAAGATGAATATGTAATTATCTTTTAGAAGCAAAATGATATGCTACATTAAACATTTAATTTTTTCATTGGTTGCATCCTCTAAGTTTGTTTATTTAGAACTAACATAAATGGGATAATGCACAAATGTTTTTGGAGTATACCGTGTGTGTTTTTCATTTCTTTTTCTGATCCAAAAAGTATCAAATTGAGCCATGGTTAAGACTCTGTATTAATAATATATGAAGTGGCAGCCCTATTTAATAGGAGATAAACTTAAGTTACATAAACACTATCATGATATTGGCCTTCATATGAACATGTTTTGTGTCAAAGATTGTCAAGCATATTCTACAAAATAAGCAATTTATAAATTTGGATTCCTTAGCAATAGTGACCGTAATGGTAAGCAAATAGACATCTTTGGAACAATATATTTTTTTTGTTCAATGGTCCTTGAAAGGTTATCTTTAGTTGACTATGTACTGTACAGCACAATTTCTGCAATCTGAAAGACATTTTGCCATGATGTTTTCTGTCAAATTCTTTTGAGATTATTTTTTTAGAAGTAAACAAAAATAGCATGTATTCTTGTATAACAGACTATACTGCATGAATGCCATAATATGACTTGACCTGATGGCCAGGTCATCTAATAATAAATTTGGTATAAAATTATCCTTTGAATTTGGGATGCTGAGTGTGTGCAGTAAATTTAGAATGTCTTTTCAAATGAAAACAAAGTTAGGTAAGTATAACATGCTTTCATTTTTTTAAAAAAAAACAATATACCTAAAATATTAAGGTCCACAGCAGCTGTCTGAATAAACTCTCCATTGATTCCCTTTATTCTGTTATCAGCAGAGCAGACATATGTCCCCATGTCCTGCAATGACAATCTTTCCAATTTCAGTATGTTCTGACTAGTGCTGGTACTTCCTGATGGCATTCCTTGTAAACCAGACCTGATTGTAGTCGCTCCCCACATATGTTTCCATGGATGGAATGTGTACAAAGCAGGAAATCCAATGGCCTCACATGTGATTAAACATGTCGTATCTTGCAGTGCTGAGGTAACGTTTGTCACATTCATAACAGGTGCATCTGAAAAAGATTACTTCTTTAAATTCTTAGTCATCTTGAGTAATTTTAATGAGTTCATAAAATTCCCTAATTGGGAAGTAACAAACTACATGATTGATGGCATTCAAAAACTCCCAAGCAAATAATATGCCTCATAAAGAAAGATATTGAATAATAATAAAGATTAGAAAACACAGTATTAATATCACCTTCAGTAATTAACAAGACTTTCAATGTGGCCATATTGGATGAACAAGTACCACAACTTTTATTTTGAACCAACTAGACTAAATCCATGAACATGTGTGTGGAAAGTTCTGCGGCAAAACGTCAAGTAATTCAGAAAGAGTAGTGTTAACTTGTGCTAATGGACTGACAGACTATGAACATTTAATGTTTATGGCCAATAGAGATAACACAACCAAATGTATTACCATATCCAGACAGTATCAAAAGGGACATCATCCACAACTTTTAATGAATGACACGGTTATTAAGAATGTCACTTAACATAAACACTTGGGCACTACACTTGATGAAACTTTATGTTGGTATACTCATATATATATATATATATATATATATATATACATATTTTGTTATATACATGCACAGGAAATATATACATACTTTGGTATATACATACACAGGAATATATATATATTTTGGTATATAATACATACATAGGAAATATAGACATATAATGTAATGACTACATCAGAACTGTAAAGGTTTGAAATAAACACAAACTTGATTCAAAATCATTAGAGCTTCTTTATATCACCTTTATGTTGTTTTGGGAGTACAGCTGTAGCATGTAAATTGTTTGTAGGGCAACACATTCATATGCTAGGACTCTGGCGGTGACATAAAAGCACTAAAAGCAAAGAATGATAAAATGTTTGTAGCATGGCTTCTGGATACATGCAGGCTACTTTGTGCTAGTATGTTTCCAGCAGGTAAGTATAGACAACTATATGTATGTCATAATACTAACCTCCAAAACAACTTTCACCTGGACAAATCTAAATGAAAATTATTTTTTACCAAAGTCTGTTGCAGAATGGAATATTCTCCCTTTAAAAATTAGGAGAAACCCAACATCATACTTTTTAAAATCACACTTAAATAGGAATCTAGTCATGGTCACAATTTTTTACTATCAAGGTAATAGCTTAGCGCCAAGTATGCACTCAAGACAAATCAAGTAGTATATTGAATAAGACTTTTCAAGCATTATGTACCATTCAGCACTACCAGACAGGACACATCATCTGCTCGGCCCAAATAAGTTTAAAGGAACAAGCATGTTTTCATTCAATGAATTTGAAGCAAACTTGGAGAGAATAACTTCTTCCTTCAAGAAATGTATAATTCAGTATTACGTATTATTAATGCGCTTCCTATGGGGAAGAATTCATTTTCTCTGTGTGTTGTCCAGGATCCCTGCTGTGCACCAATGCTTCCTGGATGTAATAATAGTGCCAACACTCCAACAACCCATCATTCCAAAAATTAATCAGAAATTAATACAAATTGAAACATCCTAATTGGAACTTTACTTAATGAACCTATTCAATTAGTTACCTTTCTCAACATGGAAGATTCTAACAGTCTTGTGCACCTATTTCATGTCAATTCCCTTCATGGCAACAGTTTATCAGGATTTTCTACAACGCCTGTGCTACTCTCATTAAACGAACAAAACATGCTGAAATTCAATGTTAACTCTGTAAATATTCCAAAGTAACATGTGTATCTGAATGGAATACCAAACATATATATGGACAAGGAATTTATCACAAGTGAATTTCAAATCTAAATGTAAAATGCTTTTTTGACATAACCTGAACATTATTATGACCTTATTCTCCAACAATATTTCAGCTGTTTATTTTGCCATGCAGCAAGCAGTGACAGATGCATGGATGGGACCATCTTTTGATTCTCCAAAAGCAGACATGCACTATAACAAAGGCAGTTGTAAAGTGGCAGATCTCTGTGCAATAAATATCAAAGGCTAGAATACAACCTACATTGGACAATAATATTAAATTCCAACTGGTTCCTCAGTGTCCCATACTTGGCTGAGTTGGCTGTGGCATTGCACATGTAGGTGCCATTGTCATTTTTGCTGATGTTTTCAAATCTCAGTAAGCTGCCATCTGGATCTCGTCTCACAGACCAAACTATCTGGTTAGGATTAGGGTTCCCTGTTGCATTGCATGACACACTCAGAAATTGAGTCTCATTCACTGTCAGAGGACTGGTTGTGTTGAATTGAATTCTTGGAGAATCTGTGAATGGAAATAAAGAATTGTGTCAGAATACCAATATTACATTAGACCTGCTCTTTAGATTAGCTATACAACCCATCATTCATAAACAGTGACATGCTAACATTGACACAAAACACAGCTGATGATATCAGTCAGAAACATTTCATGTGAAATTTTCAGAGTAAACTTAAAATACTAAAAATGGCACTTCCATGGTATTTTCAATATTTTGTAATATGGCTTTTTACAAATTTATAACATTTCTGAGTCTCCTAAGGATGACTGTCAAAATAGTCAGTCTCTCTTGCACTAGATCTTTTGGAGTTTTAATGTAGGAATCTTCCAAATTTGACTCTGCAAATATGTCAAACAGTTTTAATTATGTTTTAGGTCAAGTAACTGTGACCAGCATTCAATATGTTTTAGTTTCTAGTCACAAGGCAATGCAGAAGTGTGACAAAGTATATTTGATAGATGAATTGTACATTTTCATAATTATTTAAACTGGCCAAAACTGAAAAATAAGTGAGTAATATTCTTTTAACAACCCACATTATTTGAGCATATTAACACATTCAAAATTACCAGCATATCAACATATTCAATATTGGAATTTATTTGAAACACTGCTGGAATTCATCTGGAACTCTATGCATTTGGACATGTCATATAACTTTTGGACTGTTTGAAATGAGATGCTACATAACCATCCTTGGCATCTCTTACATGTACCACATCACAAATGAAGAAGTGTGCAACACCATCATACACAAAGTAGGTCATCATGAAGACCTCTTCACCATTGTCAAAAAGAGAAAGTTGAGAAATGGTATGGCCATGTCACTAGAGCCAATACTCTATCCACAACAGTACTGCACGGCAGTGTCCAAGGTGGCAGAAGAAAAGGTAGACAGAGACAAAAAGTGGACTGACAACATCACATAATGGACCAGGAACAGTTTTGCAGAGACACAGGCATTGGCACATGATTGAGACAAATGGAGGGAACTGGTCAGATGTTCAGCAGACAGTGCCTTGCCGACCAAATTAGGTCAATAGATTGATGATGATAGAGATGGACAGGATGTGAAGATACAAAGAATATATTCTGATCTGGTACTATGGAGATCTATAATGTTTCATTGCTAACCTGTCGATTATCATGAGGACTATCTTGCCTTTATTGAACAGACTGACTACCAAATGGTTTTCTTAACCTGAATATGGCAAACACAGAGGGAAATCTCCTCTGAGACTGACCAGCAAATTATTATGTAATAGCCACTTATCAAAATACCATAAAGACTGTGATTCCTAGAGCCCTAAGATTATTGGTAACTACCCAGTACTACTATCACCCCGTACCTGTCACATTTTCCATAGAACAGAACGGTGAATTTAAAAAATAGGACCTAAACCTGGGAAGTTTTTTAAAGCATTTTTGAAGCCACATTGTCACTAAATATTGACTGATATTCCGGATCCATTAAGCATGACAATCTTATGGACATGACTTATTTTCCACCAGGAAGTGACCTCTTTTCATATTGTGGTCAGCTGTGGCCAAAATTTCACAACAGCTAACGGTTATTCTTAAATAAATAACCAAGAAAGCCACTGTGACCAAATAACAGTTAATCCTTATCAATGCAATTATCCTGTGAAAAGGACTGGCTCTCCAACCTAATTTAAAGAAATAATGTTGTACAGTGTGTTACGAAAGCACAAATGATCAATGCTCTATTCTGTTGGAAATACGCAGTCCCATGAAAGCTGCCATACATGTGACAACTGTTTTCCCCACAGTTTATACCCCACCTTATTTCCTTGTTCTCAGCTCGAAAGTCATTTACATTGTATACTAAATAACATTTATTCTGAATTAGTTTTCTGAGGGCACATATATAAGCTGTGTGGTATGTTTTCTCATTCTTTCTTTAAATTGAATAATGGTAATTAACGCAAATGTATATGGTACAGTAATACTCATGTAGTTTCTTTGGTGGGAAAGGATATGAAACTGATTGCTGACAATTTTATTATCGTTGGTTTTTTGTTTGTTGTGGTTTAGTTTATGATTTTAGTATTGTTGTAGGGTTACAAAAAATCATAATTTAAAAAGTGATGTGAATAATGCTTACACTTAATATCCTATATACATGTACTTAAGAAATTTTTTTGTAGTGTGATAATATGTTGTCACAGGTGATACAATTTATCATTGCTTCTCTTTATTACATAAGATGTATATATCTATGTAAGATTTTGGTTAGGAAAATTAAAATCGACATAATGTAGCAATCAGGAGTTCTTTGTAAAAATCAGGAAATATTATGAAATTGGTATGTAGGCATAGAACTACCACAAAAATCAGTTTGTTTTTTCCACTTGCATGAGAGTCGTCAGGTATGACATCACCCTGGTAAAGGGTCTGCGAGTGAAGGCTAAGTCAAATGATAGGGCTCAAAATTGAAAAACATCTTGATCCACGCAAACCCATAGATATTTCCACACAAACCAAACCCTGGCGAAGAAAAAGTGTAATCCAAGTGGACAAAAATTAAATGAGCATATATTAACAATATGATTTATTTACCCCTTTGTTCATTTAACATCATTTAATGCTTCAAGTTTTCAAATGTAGTACAATTAGTTTTAGAAAGGAACAGACTGTCATGTAGCATTTCAAAACAATTTGTACCTGGTGAGAGCATGAATGCTTTGCACAACAGTAAAGCAAAGTACTGGGTTACTGAGCCTGTATCTGAATTCAGTTTTTTATTTGCTAACAATACTGAATAATCTCTAACAGTGAGCATTTAGAATGATAAAGAACCAATAATCCTTTCATAACCTGACAAAGAAGAGGAAATTTATGTTTTTCAGTAATTGGATCTTTCAGCTGGGAAATAAGGTGCCATTGCACATCAACCCTGTCAGCATGAAGTGCATTTGTCCGATAGAATGCCAACTTGATACTTCAGGAATTCTCCTAATGTATCAGCAGCCTTTCCAACAGTAAGGTGCATGAAATGACATGGGGAAACCTGTTATGTAGACTGATGGAGACATTTTGCCAATTTACCATTCTTAGGGTCTTTCTGTTGACTACTGTAACGGCTGTAAATCTTGGGAAATAAAACAAGACATAGGCATGTTAAAAAAGTAACCTTCGGTGACCTGACAATTATTAAACTGTGATAAAGCACTATGATTGATTTTGTTATTATTTTGCATGATTGTGGATTTTTTCTGATTTCTCCAACATGAAATTAAGTAAAGGTAAATACAGAATCAGTAAAGTGTGTTAAAAAGTATTTATGTTTAAGAATATTATTGTTTTTTAATTAACCTCCAAATTAAATGTACATTTCTTAATTTCCTCTATCTAATTCTGATTTAAAATTCAAGCCATGTCAAGATGAATGTTATGACTAAATTTATACTTTGGAACTTTGTTATTTATTTGTTTACATCAGCATTGATTATTTCTGCCGATACTGATTATACTGATCTAATATTCTAACCCGATTATGAATATGGCCGATTAATCTGTACAGCTTTAGTGTGAAGCTGCTTTAGAATGAGATGCTATATTTTGTCATTTGTGTATTCATCTTTGAATCTTTGCAAGAATATGGCTTTCTGTTTTTTTTAACCATCAGTGAAATTATTTGAAAAAACGTTTGCTCTAATACACACATTGAGTGTGAGGGAAGTACATGCAGGTCTATTGTACTCTTGTATAAAATCCAACATACATGACCTATAGATTGGTTTTCTAAGAAAGATAAATCATAATAATTAAACCGAGGTAAAAGTTTTCAAAAGTAGAAACTAATATGTTGCATTGAAATAAGCTGCTATAAATAGAACATAATAATCTTAGGAAAGTGCATGCAAGTCTACAGACAAATATACTCTTATGTCATAGTTATGTAGAAACCATCTTTTCTAGAATATGGTCTGTATAATATTAATAAAATTGAACAAATAAATTAGTGATTAATTTTGGCAGTAGGGTGTATCAAAAAGGAATATGGGTAATGCATAAGGCATAATTTAATGAAAAGCAGCATAATGATTGCACCAAATGTGTAATGGTTGACATGTGTGTATTTCCTGTAAGAAGGAAAAACTGGATACGAAAGGGCACATCCAAAAGGCCAATGGTCATGCTTGATAGCAATCTTGTTTAAGGCAGTACTCCACATCTTGAATGGTTCCTCATGAGCAAACTTTTTTAAAATCAAATAAATGACAATAAGCTTAAACAGAACCTTGTCATATTTAACCCTCTTAATGGTGCACCTCTTTCCTGAATAGTTCTGACTGGTGAAAATGAATGGGGAGCCTAGACAGAGCAGGGTACGGGTGCTCCAAGATATTAAACCAATAAATCTCTATTGGAATAGATAGGATCACCTATCTTCTGTGATTCATGACCAAACATTGTAAATGAGAGAAGCCGTGCACCTATGGGAATTTCATAAAAACAGATGCATAGCACAAAAGGGGGCAAGTTCCAAGGCTGCACGCCATCCCTGAATTTTAGGAAAGGGGGAGGGGTCTTGAAACTCTTTCCCTGGGCTCTCTCCCAGAACCTGATCTAGCAACATATTGGAGGCTTCAACTGGTGTTGATGGTCCCTCATGTCTGTGATGCCATGGAGAGAAATGTGAACTCTAAAACTTGTCATTTTCTAATGTGGCTTAAGAAGAATTAAATTTCAATAATGTCAAAAGCAGAATTTGTTTTCTAAAGCTAATGTTGATAACATTGCTGTTATTTTTATTGTCTGCAGTCACCATGTAATGTATATAATTGCTCATAAATTGACTCAACTACAAGTTGATCCACCTTTTAGAACTACACGTATAAACAGCTAATTTCTCTCTCACCTTCCTGTGACTTGGGGTATATTCTGCAAGTCAGATCTGTCTAAAGGGATGATTTGTCATCAGTGAATCATAGCTGCATTCTGGTCACATAAGAAAGTCCAACTGGACAGACAGACAGCCAGCCAGCCAGACAGACAGACAGACAGATAGATAGATAGATAGATAGATAGATAGATAGATAGATAGATAGATAGATAGATAATGACAAAACCATTGTAAAAACAATTATATTATTGAATGGAATATGTCACAAATAAACTGAAAAGTTCTTCAAATTAAATTATAATGCTTTAAATTCATTTTCTTGGTAAATCCATAAATTCAATTATAGGATACATATTGGAATAAAAATAGTTTAAAACATCATTCACAATATCTCATAATATGTAAATTCCATGCATCATAGAATTCAACAGGGAACGTTAGGTCCAAATTTGTGTGATTCGCAGAATCCTATAAATGTTACTATCTATTGAGATCTGGTACAGAATACAAGATTTCATCCTCACTGCCCAATACTGTTCTGAAATCCTTCACTGTTGTTTTCTGGTCTTTGTAAATTATCCTATAGACATCATAAATATCATCCAAATTTTTTTCCTGTTTCCTTGGCTTCATTATCATATGCAGGTGCTTACACAGAGACTAAGTTTGAGGTCTGTAACAATTTAATTATACAGTATGCAAAATTTGTTAAATGATACCAGCAAGTAAGTATCAAGCTTGCGGTTCGATCAAGCGATTTTTCAGTCAGAAAACAACGACAGTGCAACCTTTACAAACTAAGGGATTAAGGTCCAACAGTCACTGAAAGATGCAGATTTCTCCATTGTACTAACCAAGTATTAGCACTAGCACCGACTGTCAACTTGAAACCATGATTGCTTGATACTTACGATGGGCTTATAAGACCACATGCCCTGGCAGAAAGCTTATGGAAATGAAAAATACAACTTAAATCAAATCTTGTACTGCATCAAATACAGTGTTCATACAGCAAAACAAATATTAATATAAATACATGTTTGTATGACTTGCACAAAATGGAAGCAATATATTTGCTAGTAAACACCAATGGTAAATAACACTTAATCATAGAAACTTCACTTTGTGGTGGATAGTATTTAGCTGAACATTAATATTTTGAAATTATTACAAGCAAAATAACTGTTAATGCAAGTAATAGGTAGTAAGTACCATCATAGCGCATACAGTAAAACCTGTCATGAGAGACCTCTGATATGAGAGGCCACCTGTCTTAGGAGACCATTATGTTCTGGCAGAAGGGGTGGTCTTTCAAGACAGTTGCACCGTATCATGTATGCACTTCTGAACGGGAATAGATGCATAAAAAAAAAAATATTTCAAAATGACAGCATTTATCAGCACTGCTGACATCTAGAGTTTACAGCAGTTATTGATATATAAAAAATTGAGTCACACTTATAAGATTCCCACATCTCTGTAAAAACCAAATTTTGCAGTTTTTAAAAAAGGGAGATAATAAGGTATGCATGCTGCATTCTAAGCTTTCTTTTGGTTATGTCTTCTGTTTTTGAAAATAGACAAATACCATTAACTGCTGCCAACTCAGAACCATCAGTTATTTAAAATAGACTGCTACTGAAAGCTTTTATAAATGCAAAACCTGGCTTGCTATTCACATGCAAGACAAAGAATTTCTTTGTCACAGGGACCCTTAAAACAATGCATAAATGATACATACATGCAATTACAGAACTTATCAAACTGAGTTTCATTTTTCACTCAACATATTTCTATGTACTTACATTCAACATTTAGGTACACTGATTCGGACACAGCATGCACATCCTTGTCTATGGTGTACCTGTTGACCAGCTGGCAGGATACCATATTTCTATGGTCACTCCATACAAGTCCTTTTATAACAAGGTGTCCTTTGGCATCTGTAATTCCTCTGTTACTGGTCCAGCTGACATTAGAAGTTGGATTACCATAGTCACTGCTGTCGCATATCAATATTCCATCCTGATTTTCAAGCCATGGAAAATAAGCATCATATTCTTGAACTTCTGGATTGTTTGGCATGTCTGAAAAAGATAAGGTAATCAATTTAATGTACAAGTTAAAATACATTGTATTTTAAGATGCTGCTAATTTCCCTTTTCTTAAAAACCAAGTGTTTTTAAAATAAAAAGTCTCTTAACGGGACTGATACTGTTGTGACCAAAAGGAACGCAAGTCTGTTTCTCCTGTCTTTTATTCTGTTGAACTGACAAGTACTGAGTCCTTCTCTGGCATCATTCAGAAACTCAAACATTTGAAATTTTTGATACCAAAAATATTTTCTAATATCTAAATTCACAAGATACTCTAAGTGAAGGACATGATTCTTTGTCATAGTGTTTGACCACATCCTAATATCATGCATGCATGTGACTGAACAGCTGGTAGGCCAGTGGTATGTAACGGACAGCGCTTTAGACCACTCGGCCACTGGGGGCCCCAAGGTGCGATCAAGAGATTTGTAAACAAATTGTCATGAGTTTTGACTTCAATAGAGGCAAGAGTTTCATTAAATTCTCATTATTTGCATGCAAATTAACAAAATTTACTACTACTGATTGATCTAATTAGATGATGTGTCATATTCTGATATTTAAAACTCAAATTTGTCCAGTAGAGGTAAATTTTGTCCATTATTGATAAAATCAAGCTGTGAATATGGACGTCATTTCATTTTCAATGGACTAGATTGTATATTGTATTATATTATTTGAAATAAATTATCTTGAGATAAAAGAATATAAATATTCTCAGCTCAAAAGAAAATCATAGCCCTTCCTTGAAACCCCCAGAAGTAAAATGGTCACTATCTTATAGTAAATGAATTGCTAAACAAACGTTGCTTGTCATATAAGTTGTCACCTAAAAACTGTAGCTAAAGTAAGCTCATTAAGCATACAACCTTTAACAGACATTGTGTGGACAGAGTATATTGATATCATTAGGAAGTGTTGACAATGAAATCTACAATTGACTTGCTACACTAGTGATATAATAAGCAGAGTAACTCTGAGTTGGATGCTACAATCTGAAAAGGACAGTAAACATGAAATACAATGACTCAAGAAACAAAACAATATTTTGGTGAACTAGAGAAAATACATGAAATCCAAAAGAATTAGCAACTGCTCTGCTAAACATCTTTGATTATTCTGAGTCTTAGAGAATCAAACACAAAATTTGTTATGTGCTACATTTCACTTGCGGACTCCAGTCCAATATACCTATCTGGCCTCATCCATGTGTACACAACAGAAAGATACCTATACTCCTCTTCTGACAATCATATACTCATTGTTCCAACTATGAAAACCAAGTCATATGGACAACGCTCTTTTGCATACCAGGGCAAAGGAACATGTAATGAATTGCCCATTGAAATTAGACACAAAGACACAGTGATCTCTTTCAAAAGTGCTCTTGTGAAACTCACCATTCTTTAATGCAAGAAGAAATTTAAAGACCTAATAGCGTTTCCTACCTTAAATATGTTTCACTTTTTTTAGTTTCCTAATATCATGGTGTTTGCTTTTTTGTTTTTGTAGTCATATCATTATAGATGTTGTAAAGCACTTAGAGCTTCTAAAGAAAAGGCACCATACCATACAATGTCTGATCATTATTACTATGGCATTTTTTTTTAATATCACAAGTAATTTAATAACATGTTTTCTAATGTGGTATCAATGAATTGTCCACAAACACCTTCAAGTAACATAAGATTTATCAGTGAGTAATGACAGCTATTGCTCTATAACAATCAAATGGTACAAAGTTTCTCATGTTAAATCAAATGTTCTAAAGAAAAATAATAAATTCATTGTCATTTCATTTCTTTTACATTTGGCATGATGTTTTCTTATCAAGTTCATATTATTACATTGGGATACTTTAAAAATCTATAACTCATAACAAAATTACCAGGAAATTTCGATTAGTGATGGAAGCTATCAGGATATGGCTAGAGTGAAAATATACCATTTTACATACCCCTAGAAAACAATCAGCATTAAATTTGGATACCAGTAGTAAACAGCTTCCGATTTCACTTGAGCTTTTCCATTTACTCAAATCAGGCCTCTGCTATGGGCTAAAATCTCTTAACCCAAAGTAGAAAAGGCACATAATGAGAATCTTTGAAGAGCTTTTGATCAATATATAGTATATAACTATTCAATGGCTTTACTGTCTGTGGAAGGAGCTAGGCAGGTTTTAAATTAGCCAAAATTTGGCTAAGGATTCCTGTTGCCATAATCAGTGAGGCTGGTACACAACTAATGTCCTTTTAGCCCAATTTGGCTAATTCCTACAAAGCTGTTCTTCACACTCTTAGGTTGAAACCAAATCTTGGCTAAATGAATGCTTAGCCAAAATTTGGCTAAGGATCCCTGTTGCTATACTCAGTGAAGCTGGTACACAACTAATGTCCTTTTAGCCCAATTTGGCTAATTCCTATAAAGCTGTTGTTCACACTTTTAGGTTGAAACCAAATCTTGGCTAAATGAATGTTTAGCCAAAATTTGGCTAGTGTCTTTTAGTATAATCCCCATGTATAGTTGCAGAATCTAGGAAACTGATTAGCCAAAATTTGGCTAACTGCAATATTGTCCGTTTCCATAATGTACTGTATGACTTTTAGGCAAAGACCAAATTTTGAATAAATGTATCCTTAGCCAAAATTTGGCTAGTGTGAACAACAGCATTTAGTACAAGCTGCATGTATGGCCATTAGAATCAAAAAGCGTAAAAGCAATTAATTAGCAACATTTGGCTAATCACCTCAATGTCTCATACCATAATGTACATTTATGACCTCTAAGTAAAAACCCATGTTTTGGAGAAATATGTTTTGCAAATGGATGATCAGCCAGCATTTGGAAAAATTAAAATAAAAGCTTGGAAAATAGAAAAATAAAAAAAATCTTTCCTTCTTTCAGAACAAGTGTTTATATAGTAGACTCGTGCTGTATGGCACCCTTTTAATTGCAAATGGAGTAGCACTCAAAACCTAGTTTAGTGGCCACCTACTTCAAAACTCCATCCTTTCTTTGCTCTAGTTTCTATCAAGTTTGCCTGCAAATGTTGACCACCTGATCAATGACCACTGTTTTTCTCCCATGGATCCTTGTGTACTGTGCAAGTGATTATCTAAGCACGTTTTTTTCCCCATCATGGGACTAATCAGCAACACTTAATACAAAATATTTGCAATCTCAACTGCCTAAATGATTTCAACAACTGTCTATAATTACATGTATATGGTTCAGTTAATTGCAATCTTGCAATGTACTTTGTTTTCCTTATATGTTATCAATCCTTCTAAATATCCATCTTCTTATATGTACTTGACCAACTATTATTTCTGCTCTTTCTCTCTATCTGCTGCCATCCTCTCACATTTCCTGTCTCATTATATTGTTTCATGCCTATATCTTAAATCCTTGCACATTGCACTGATCCAGCATACAAGGTCATCTGTTGGGCTACTAATGTTACATGTAATTTGAACATGTATATAATTGAGCATAGAACGTAGAGTGTAACATTCAAATTTAATGAATGGGAGACTACCAAACCATCCCAGTGATTCTTATAAGGTTAGTATTTTTATATAAATTCATGAGGTAAATTATCTATTTTACCTCCATCCACCACCATTCCATTCTAATGTGTGCCAACCCTACTGTTGATAAATGTGTAATCAGAATAGTCTAGTAAATACACCTTTACTGAACTGTAATCCCGAGGAAATGAATAGAGAATCAAAATAATAATACATATACAGTAAAACCTGTCTTGATACCACTGTTATGAGAGACCATAATTTCCATACACAGACTTATTGATTATGTAGGATTATGACCTGTTTTGAGAGACCATTTCTTTTGGCAGAAGGGGTGGTTTTTGAAAACATGTTTTACTGTACCACAATGCTTTTAAATACCCAAATTTGTTATGATAATATCACATGGCATTTAGAAATTCTTATTATAAATGTAAATTTAGAACTTTCTGAAATGTATTATATCAATCTGTGCTTGGTCAAGTTTTGCCATAAAATGATGTCATGACATTACTTGTGGAACTTTAAAATTCAGTACGCTTTGGCCAATGTGTTTCCTGTATATATAAATCTTTGCAAGGAATAACTTAATTGGCTTTGACATTCAGTGAACCATAAACATTTTCAGCACAAAAATAAAGTTCAGCTAAAATATATAATCTCTTCAACCATCAAATTGTCTATGTAATAAGAATGTAAATGAATAAATGAAATGCTTGTAATTGGTACTATGTCTTTATTTGAATATTTCATAAAAAGGGATAGGGAGCACATATTGGATTATGTTAATTAGGTCAGATAGAGTAATAAAAAGCATATTATCAAGTATATATCATGGTAATCCATTTATTTTTAAATCTGACATCATATAAGACAAGTGACTGAAGCTTTAAATATAACAGTAAACACAGACATAAATGTTTTTGTTTCAAGTTCAAATGTGCATATTAATAATTGTGTAAAACTTCGCTCAGGCTCTGTATGTCTTTGAACTCTTCGCAGTCTTTTTTGAGTAATTAAGGTATGGTTGCCATCAACAATATCAACGATACCTTCAGACTTGAAATTCAATTCTAACGAGTCATCACCAACATCTACAGTTCCATTTGCAGGTGGAAATTCCTTGAAGTTTCCATTTTGTACCATAACTTTTGCATTGATATACAACCTGCAGACATAATTATGATCAATGCTTCTGACAGCAGTTTTGCTTGATGAGCAATGCAGGGTCTGTATATCAACCTCAAATGATACAAGAAATTTTGACTGAGCCGCATGCATGAAAACATTCTGCTCATTCTGAAAAACATAATCACATTGGAGATAATGAAAATCATAATCACATTGCAGATAATAAAAAGCATGCTAAGCAATCATAACTTGATTAAAATGCCTTTCTTGGTATTTTGAAAGAAACTAAAATTCCTACCAATGGAAAACATTATAAAGCTTTTCAGAGAAGCATTTACTGTAGTCAATACATCAATCAATTAGTCTTCTATACATGTGCATGAACATTCATGATAAATCTCATCTGACTAGAGTTAGAAGTCCTTCTATAGAAATGCTACCAAGGCTTCATGCAGAAAGGCAATGTAAAATAGTCTGAGAAAGAGACTTTACTATTTTTGTCACTGTTGCTGAAAGGTTATATAATGCAAACGTCACACAGAGCTGAATTTCCTTTTTTAAAATGTTAAGTTACTTACAAAAGTACAGTGCACTCATTAAATATAGATAATCTTAGTCAAAACTTAATATATGTTAGGGACAAACCAGTTAATCTTCAGGGATGGTTGTTGGAGGGGTGGGTGGGAACTAAAAAAATAAGTGAATAGGAATTCCAAAGAGTGTTTGCGTGATTTTAATGCTTTACATATCTTTAATAATTGTTCAGTCATATCATTACGATGTCTGGTGTGTGACAGTTTATAGTGATTTCTATTATTGGGCCCCTCATACAAAAGACAAGTGGCATGCTGTCCCACCCATTTGCATTATCCTGACACCAGGCCAATGAATTCTAACACTAATGTCTTAATGCTGGGCAATAGCAATGCAGCTGTTAGTATCATTGTTATAAGTCTTTGGAATAACTCAGCCAGGGTTCAAAACCGCAACCTCCCACATCCAAGGCAGATGCTCTAACCACAAGGCCACTGGTTCATTGGAACTCCAATGCTAACAAGAATGTTAGCTTGTAACAAAGCATGTCGGATAAATGTGTTGAAAGTTTCATCATGATTTTGTCACACAGGGGTAATCTCTGTACTAGAACTTTAATACAATTTTAATGCATGTGTTTGTGTGACAAACCCCATAATAACTTTAATAAGTTGACAAGATCAGACTGAAATAAAAGCCACAAATTGATTTTGAAAAATTTAGAACTTGTTTTCATGGCAACCTCAAAAATATTTATCAATGTTTATAAAGTTAAAAATATTAACAACATATGGTACTCTTATTGATGTACAGATGAGTTAAGCTATTGGTGGATGGAACCGATTTTGTATTCCAGACTTTTCAGTGGGTGTGATACTTATAGAGATCAGGTTTGGAAGACTCTAGAGTTCATTGTGACTACTTTCCTTTATAATTACAGAAATCAAATCTAAATACACTGTATTTACTGATGAAAAAGCATATTACCTTCAAAAATGTGCTCAGACTTTCACAGAAACATGTGACACTGTTGCAGTCCAAATGTTTGTAAAACAGCGTAGTACTCATGACATGATCTGTCCAAAGCAATTCCACTGTAAATCCAGCACCCCCAATACACTATAAAAAGATAAAGACAAATAGTAGCCAATTTATAATTTTTTTGTTTGTTTGCACACTGACAATGAAATCCACAAAAAGAATATAAACAAAGTATTCCATATTAACAATCCTTTATTATCCACTGAATTAGAAAAATAAACATAACATGGGTATTATAAATGCTGCACAAAATCAAATTATAACAGCATGGAATATGCATGTTAATACTGGCTTTCAATACAATTTTGACTGAGTCCTATTTTTCTGCACATGTTCTCTATATATTCTCAGGAATCAATGACCTACTGATAATCACACACTCAGTAGTTATTGAATTAACTACTTGCAGATTGCATTAATTACAGTTCAGTTTTGCTTGCCACACATTTTAGTTTCCAAAATGCACACCTTGAAAACTGTTATTACAGATCTTAATTGTATAAACTTTATTAATAAACTGATGTAAAATGGTCAGTTTGTGTCCATATACATTTGTGACAAAGCTTTCCCAGATTATAAATGTATCCACCAGCAAGTCCACCATTAACTCTTATTTATTATTCTGTTTCCAACTAATACATCAATATAAAGGAAAACATTTTAAAAAAATATAAAAATTTGATCTATATTTTTATTACTTAAATTTCATTATCTGTTATAAATAATCATTCTTCATTACTGGCATTTTTGCTGTCAGGTTACAAATAAAAATGATATTATTGATGAAATGTAAAAATGTATAATTCAATGGAATTTGCAGACATGCTAATGGCTCAACCCATGAAAAGAGGTGTGCAGCTTGTTCACATCAAGTATACAATATAATATACATGTACTGATCATGAATTGTCTAGTTCAAACTGTTTTAATGTATGGACCATTTTAAACAAGAGAGTTTGCAATGTATATGAGCAAAAGAGAATTTAATATGCTTTTGTTAATTACCTTTATACATGTTTCATCACTACTAAGTCCACATTCTTCAACTGTTCCAAACTTGTAATTTATATCTGGATCTGTAAGAAAAGATTTAATAGCATCTTCAATTCTAAACTTATACATACACTATCTGAAACCAACTTCTCTTAAATCACCCTCTCTTAATCTCTTTCATGCATATATTTCATGTGATAAATCAGGAGATTGACTGTCAAAACTAGAATATTGACAATTCTGCAAAGTCCAACTAAAATGAACATGATTTATTTTAAGTCAAATTTAAAACCAAAGACTTCTTTAACCTGATATGCATAACTTTTATATTTTTATGTTTGTCAAAATTTTCCTTGTACAGATCTGAATTCATAATTAATTGTGTTGTATGGTCACATTTGAGATGAGAAATTTGAATACACTATATTAGATTGATGTGAATGACAGATCAAGTTTTGGACAAACACATAATGTTGGCAACTGATAATCAATTATAGGATTTTTAAATCTTCTAATACTAGTATTAAATTAGTTTTGATTAGTGTTTCTATTTTTGTACATGTGTATAAAAAATTAATAATCTTAACAATGTAAACTTCAAAGGTGATCATGTTCACACAATATTTGGAGGGTGACCTGACTCTTTGGAAACTGTACCTAGTCACAGTCAGCAAGTGAACAGCAGCTTGATTCTCTAGTGAACAGTGGTTTAATTAATTTCAGAGATTGGATTCTCAGTCAGTACTCAGCAATGAATGAATTTGAATTCTGAATTTTTCTGGCTCACAAAATTGCATATAGGTGTAAAAATATGATACATCTATATATATATATATATATATATATATATATATATATATATATATATATATACATATATATATACATATATATATACATATATATATACATATATATACATATATATACATATATATATATATATGAGATTTGGTCAAAAACTTAATAATATGGTTTGAAAAAGTATTCAGCAGAGATTAGAACTGCTGCATACAACCCGTCAATAAATAATAACATAATATTATTCTGTCATTATTGCATGTCTGGATAGACATTTTGAATATTTTCTGTCATGGTAAAAATTAATCCCATTTCCAGTTAATCTGCAGTTTTAACAGCAATACATATCCATAGAAAAACTGTTTTTGGTCCACAAAATTCAATAACGTTACACAATATTTTTCTATCTCCCTTTCTAGAATCTGGAGAAGAAAAAAAACATTTTGGTAATATTGTCTGGTAAAATATAGAAATATACTTACATTTCACTTTTACATAAGTACCAATATCTGTGTCATTACGATTTATGCAAATCTTTCCTTGTCTGCTGAGAGTCAAAGACCATGTGCTGAAGGAGAGCAGATCCTTATTGTAGATATAACAGCTATCAGACCCTACAAAAAATGAGATATTTTATGTGTCAATTAATAACAGCATTAGGAATGTTCCTTTCTCTTTACAGTACAATTATCATTATTATTATTATTATTATTATTATTAGAAGAAGAAGAAGAAATGAATAAAAACATACTTAATACATAACCTTGTCAGTTTGTTGGAAAAAACCTGAACATTTTACTAACATATTGTGGATTTTAAATCAATTAGCAATGTATTTAAGGAGCTGAAACAGCTTATTACAGTGCAAAAAAATGCAGGCTGGTTGTTTGATTGTTGCATTGTTTCATTGTGTATCTATCCTGAACTAATTATTATTATTTACTGAAAATTTGAAGTTTCATTGAAATTTCAAAATGAAAGATCATGCTTTCTTTAATTTGCTTGTTTATATGACACAGTATACAGAAACAAATCTTTATTTTAAAATTTTTTCAGGTAGAAATATAGTTCAGTAATTTCTATTTTCTGTGTAAAGGCTTTTAATTATGAAGTGTCTCAATTGATATATTTTAAGAAATTCTGTTGTATATAGTGTTCATTAAAAACAATATTAACTGTACTTACTCTCTCCTGTCACACCAGCCTCTACTGTTTCATGCCCCTTCTCTGTTTGATCTTCTTCATGAAAATCATAAACTGATGACATTCTTAAACTGTGTTACTTCCTGGCTCATAGTGTGCTACTACTGGCATTTCTAGGTGGGCATACAATATTTAACCTCTCAAAGACATGCCTAAGGCTTAGTCCAATGTCTGTATAAAACTTCTGGCTTTTGATCTTGGAGTTGGATCACATGGCTTATTAGTCTGGTCTTTGATATTAATGGTCATGAACTGGAGCTGTTGAAGCTATGCTGATTGGATTATCAGTGATGATTTGTTGGATGATGTCTTGCTTTGTGCAAGATAAACAAATTATATAATACTGAAATGCCCATAGTCAAAGTGCTGATCTCACAATTTGCACAAATTATAACCATGTACAAATCATTTTCTTTAAAATCCTTTAAGTATAATGCACCATTAATCTAGAAAATTGTATAGCTTATTCCACTTTCCTTTCCTTAACCAGCAATTTTTATAAATAGTGTAACATCAAGATCTTCCACCCCAACCCCCTAATTATTTATTTCCACCTCCCTTACAACTCATTAGTTTCCCCCTCTAGTTCTAACTTCTACTCCCTTGCCTAAAATAATTAATTTCTTGTCAATATGGACACTTTGGTAATAAGCTGAATGCAACATGTATATATGTAATGAGTCTGCTAGCAATTGGAAATGGGGTAGATTTAGCTATCACATTCTTTTCCCCATTCAACCAATTAATTTATTTTTATTAATGCGCCATTTGGTAATACACTTAAGGCATACAAGTGAGATACCACAACATAATGGATCCTTTAACAAATGGGGGGGGGGGGGCAGATCTATCTACCTGATTTTCCCCCCACTATTATGAATTAGTTCCGTATACATAATCTATTTAGTATTAAACATATGGAAATACCATGCATGTAACAGGTCATACAATATATTGTGCATGGGGGTACATGATCAATTAGCTGATTATTTCTCCTAACTGCAGTTAGTTTCATTTTCTTTTCTACATTTGATATATAATGCAGGTATATGTTTACTTTACAAAATCTCACATATGGATGATTTCAAATGAACCTTTACAGTTAAAAGACGTTACAATTTTGGACTAATAGATTTTTAACAGTCACTTGCATAGTATAAGACACAACTGTTAAAGAATCTTCCTGGTTCTTCTTAGCAAACTTACAATGCGTTGAAATTGGGACCATTCTGATGACCTAAGTGGTTAGAGCTTCCACTTGTGATGTGGGAGGTAGTGGGTCAAACCCCAGATGAGTTATATCAAAGAGTTATACAAATGGTGCTAGCATCTGCCTCACTTGGTGCTCACCATTAAGAGGTTAGTTCTGAGAATGGTTGGCCTGGTGCCAGAATAATGTGACTGGGTGGGACATGATGTTACATATCTGCAGGGCTATGCATGAGTGGTGTACATCACTTTAAACTAAATATAAAAATCCAAAATACACACACACACACACACACACACATGGTCATTTACAAGGTTTTGAAAAAAAAAATCTAGAGTGAGTGAAAGTGTCCAAGGAAAAATATGATGGGTACCTCAACAAATAATACTGGGCAACTCCTTTGGAATTGGATCAACAGATACTATACACATAAATGTCAGTAGAGATCAATGAAGTTGCACTTATAATCTTGGCATCTTCTGCCCACACATTATTTGTTTCCTTATTCCTGTCCTGTAAATACTTATTTACATTGTTTTTGTGGTAATTTGTAAGTGATTTAGTAATCATTGTGGAGCACATGTCTGACAATACTATTTCAGGAAATTTTGAAGCTGTCTTTACTTGTAGCTTAAACATACAATTACCCTCACTTCATATAATTTGCAGTGGATTAAAGAAGTGAGAAGAGAGAGAGATTAAGCAATAGAGAAAGACTGATATAGGAAGAAGAGCGTAAGACAAATGAGAGCCATAAAAACAGAGTGGAAGTGAGAGGAAAACAAGAGGAAGACAGAAAAGAAAAAGAGGAAGACAGGAAAAAGAAACATAAAGACAAAGATGAGAGAGAGAGGAAGAAAGATACAAGAAGATAAAGAGAGAGATAAGGAAAAGGGCAGTTTTATGAAGGGAAGAGAGGCGTAAAGAGAGAGAGAGAGAGAGGGCAAGAGAAAGAGACGGAGGGAGTGAGGGTGTCAGGGCTGATTATTTTCCTGTAGGAAGAAAATCACCTGGGTAAATTGTTACCAAGGAAATTGTTAGGAGGGGAGGGGGATTTGGTCTTTATGACACAGGCAAGACTTATGTATAATGAACACCAGCTTGACATCCAACATATATAAAATCATGGATATTTTGAGACCTTTTGCAATAAAACCATAATGTTAAGGTGCCTAAACTGTCAAATCAAATATGGTTATCCTATTTTTAAAGCACCATTAGTGTCCCATTTTTATAGCATATTAGTAGTATTTTTGTATCATTCTAAAATGTTGGGTGCAGTCAAATTTGGAGGGATGTCTTATAGTTTTACTTAACCATGGGATATTATGTGACACTGATTAAGTCCCCTCTATGCAGTACTATATGATATCAAAAATCATTTCTGCTTCCACACATAAACTGTGCAATATGTTACCAATTAGAAAAATAAGTAACCCATCCAAGAATTGGGAAAAACATAATATTCCTTTGAATAATTATGTTGATGATTGGGTTAACAAATCTTATCATAAGCGACTGAGAACAAATTACAGATGATTAAATAAAAATTAAATGTGTTTAATGTTTCTAAAAATAGAAAATATAAAAACTGAAATAATGTTCGAATATGAAAAATCTACAACTTTAAGACATTTTTCTCTTTAGATTACTGTCTTTAAGACATTATTATCTCTCTATCCTATGGGCTTTGATGTAATTAATATAAAGATATTTATAGCAGTGCAAATATTGATAAACTTATCAATGTTTTATTAATTAATACACAATCAAAAACCATGCCTATGTATGCCATCTTTTATTGTGCTATTTTATTATCAATGAAATAATTATATGTACTAGAATTTATCATGTATATATATATGACTTGTCTACTTTCATTCAGTAGACATTGTTTTTTTTGTTTTTGTACTATTTTCCATGCAACGCCAGCAGTTGGTCGGATCCAACCCATGACTTCTTCACAGTTAATTATAAATATTCATAACTTTACAGAGAATAGTGTTAACATTAGTACATAGTATTATATTCTAATTCTAAACTCATTACAGAATATAAGCTATGAGAAAGAGAGAGAGCCGAAGAAAAGTAAATTTATTGTAAGAATTTCCACTTATATAAATATATGTACCAATACATATATGCACATTAAGCATTCACTCATTACAAGTTTTATAAAGTAACTATGGTTGTTACTCGTTTCAAAGCAATTCAGTTCTGCTATTATTTTAAATACGTATTTTCCCTTAATAGCAATCTTTGAAAATTAAACAATTACCATTGTAATAAGAGTTTGTGACACTAGGAAGAAATCTAACCTTGCCCGTTTGATAGGTTTATTCTTTCTCCAAGTGGATCTTTTGAATCTATATTATTTTCTCATCCAAAATAAATTTGAATACATTCATCATAAATATCAATTAGGACAATTAATGTTCATAAGTTTGAATGTGTAATTTTGAACTGAAGTATCTAAAACTATATTGTTGCTGTTTGCATCTACTTTGCGTCTGTGTATAGGCAACTCAAAGTTATTGCTCAATACAATAGCGTCTCCCCTTGAATCTGAATGCAAAAGAAATTATATTATTGGTAACCCCAAGATGATCTAATATGTCTCCTGTCATTTAGTAAAATTTGTATCTTGCAATAGATATATTGAGTATTCCTCATTTTCTTCAGGTAATTCATTACATCTCCAACCCATAGCAATATGACAGGATTGATTTTTCACAAGGCAGTTATTTTATATAAATGTCTACATGGAACTGCACTAGAATATCTTCAGGACTTATTCAGGCCTTTTTAAAAAAAATACCAGTTGGGATCAATATCACATGGAAAACCTCTAGTACCAGAATCAAGAACAGAACAATTCAAAAAGAGTTTTCAGTATTCTGGTACAGCTGTATGGAATAAGCTTCCACTACATGTAAAATCGGCTGAAAATATTAGAGTACTTAAAAAGAGATATCATGAGCATTCATGTGTTTATTATAGATGATGATCATACCTATATTTTCATAGGTATTTCCTTAATGACAGCTTCTGTGTAGACTGTGACACTAATTATTGTTTGTTTTGTTTTGTATGGTTTAACGCCATTTTTAAGCACAATATAGGCTATACATGGCAGCCAGTATTAATGGTGGATGAAGAACCTGGAAACCCCCCGGAAAGAATCACCAACCCGCGAGAAGCTACTGGCAAGCTTACTCACATAACTACATTACCCGAATCTTAGACTTGAACACACACAGACAGAGGTGAGATGGCAGTGATCTGTAACGGACAGCGCTTTAGACCACTCGGCCACTCGGGGCCCCTCACTAATTATTGCTATCTTCATATAATGTGCATTTTCATACTCTCCTTAACAGGGCCTCAAGGGCGAAAAGTCCTTTACTAATGAGTCACCCTCTATAAATAAAGCATTATTATTATTATTATTATTATTATTATTCATAGAGGCAATTCTCAATGAGTCATCCGCTGCCTTTATTATAAAATTCTTATATCTGATATTGATCATTACATTACTTCTAGGATTTGCTGAGATATTCTATTTGATAGTGAACATTTTATTTTTAAGGCTTATGATATATATAAAAAAGAAAGTTCATATATTGTCGTTAGGAGAGAGAAAAATAAATAGAAAGAGGGAAGGTCATTTCTGAAATAAAAAATAACACAAACAATCAAAGGTCATTCAATAAAGTTGATAGAAATAGAAATGCAAAAATGATTAAAGAAATAGTAAACCAAATATCCAGTCATTAAATAAGAGTATTTTGCAACTGTCATCCTTGTTGTTTTTACACAAAATTGGGTAACTTATCCTTTTCAAATTTAAGAACTTTGTTCTGTAGAATTTATTTTTAGTTAAAATATCTTATGTACTTAAAATGATATGGCCTGTTAGTATACTTCATGTTGTTTACTTGATATTAGAGAAAAGTGTGTTGCTTTTGGCTTACCAATCGATATTCTTTTCAATGAAATGTCAGCCACATTACAGCAAAGTAGCTTCTATGCAAACAACTTCACCTAATATACATTACTCTCTCAAAAGTACATAATAACTGGTGAGTGCCTGCTTGAATGTGAAATTCAAATTCTTTTTTTTGTTGTTGTTGCATCATGACATTTACAAATCTTTATACATTTTGACATAGTGAATTGAACTTTGAAATTTATTGAACAATTAATGAAAGTAATTTGTGAAGTGAATAATTATTCATTAATATGTGTGTTTTATCAGTATATATAATTTTTTATGTAGCAACAGATCACTGAAAATGTATGAGAATGTGTGACTGAAAAATATGTGAACATAACAATGAAACAATATAAATATGTAAACATATGATAACTGTTCCTTATATTTGTTGGTGTGTTTTGGAAAGGACCAAAATATTAAAATGAAAACTTCTTTTTAACACCGTTTGATAAATTAAAAAAACTTTAGAATTTTGAAATATATAACTGATGAAAATAAGAATATATCATGAAATATGCATCACTACACCAATTTTCACAAAACTATGTTAATGGGTCAAACATATTGAGGGCAAAATGAACAATAAGAAAGAATCACATATTGAATCATTTTGGGATTTTACTTCCCACAATTTGCTAAAGACAGACTCTCACAATTTCATTAATTGCACACTTTGAAAATCATTTGCATTCTGCATGTATTTCTATGTGAGACATTAAATTTATTATCTTGATTAAATCTACCCACCTACCTACATATCTATCTACCTATCTTTTAAATAAGTAAAGGATGAGTATTATAATGTTTGTTATGACAGTATAATTACCCACCATTTATTTATTACCTAAGTGTCTAACCCACAGTGGCTCTTCAATAACTAGAAGGTACTTGGAACATAATAAATTTGGAGCAAAATTTTACTGTTAGTTCATGTAGCCCATTGGTAACAGTTGGACATGTAACAAGGGTCATCCTGATTATCACCATCTCTAATTCAAATTTCACAGCCAAAATCACTTGGGAGAGCATGGTTAATTACACATTGGAATAATCTAATCATGATGGCAAGGCTTTATAGCCAAACAAGCCTTTGATAATGCCCTATGGACCACTTGCTTGCAGCTAACAGTCTCTTACCAAAGTTATGGATCCTAGATTATTTCATTATTTGGATTTGGTTTAGCTAAAAATTTCTACAATTTTTAAAATATAACTTTATATGCATGTCACAACAAAGTCAAGATATTAAAAGGGATTTTCATATATCCATATGATCAGGCAAATCAGTACACTGACATAGTGAACTGAACTTAATTAATTGAAAAATTAATGAAAGTAATTTGTGAAGTTAATAATTATTCATTAATATATGTGTTTTATCAGTATATATAATTCAAGTATGTAGCTACAGATGTGATATTCACTGAAAAATGTATGAGAACGTGTGAATGAATAAAATATGAATGAAAGTAAACATGTGATAACTGTTATATTTATTGGTGTGTTTTGGAAAGGACCAAAATATTAAAATGAAAACTTCTTTTTAACACCGTTTGATAAATTAAAAAAACTTAAGAATTTTGAAATATATAACTGATGAAAATAAGAATATATCATGAAATATGCATCACTACACCAATTTTCAAAAAACTATGTCAATGGGTCAAAAATATTGAGGGCAAAATGTACAATAAGAAAGAATCACATATTGAATCATTTTGGGAGTTTACTTCCGACAATTTGCTAAAGACAGACTCTCACAATTTCATTAATTGCACATAAATACCCAAAAGTTAACTTTGAAAATCATTTGCATTCTGCATGTATTTTTATGTGAGACATTAAATTTATTATCTTGATTTAATCTACCCACCTACTTACATATCTATCTACCTATCTTTTAAATAAGTAAAGATTGAGTATTATAATTTTTATTATGATAGTATAAAAATCCACCATTTATTTATTACCTAAGTATCTAACCCACAGTTGCTCTTCAATAACTATTTTGAAGAGACTCAAAAAGTACTTGGAACACAATAAATTTGGAACAAAATTTTACTGTTAGTTCATGTAGCCCAGTGCTAACAGTTGGACATGTAACAAGGGTCATCCTGATTATCACCATCTCTAATTCAAATTTCACAGCCATAATCACTTGGGAGAGCATGGTTAATTACACATTTGAATAATCTAATCATGATGGCAAGGCTTTATAGCCAAACAAGCCTTTGATAATGCCCTATGGACCACTTGTTTGCAGCTAACAGTCTCTTACCAAAGTTATGGATCCTAGATTATTTCATTATTTGGATTTGGTTTAGCTGAAAATTTCTACAATTTTTAAAATATAACTTTATATGCATGTCACAACAAAGTCAAGATATTAAAAGGGATTTTCATATATCCATATGATCGGACAAAGCAGTACACTGACAATCATTATTCATCAAATTTGAGCACAAGGGAAAAGATTAAATGTGCAGATCTAAGTGCAAATTTTGTATGCACATAACATTCGCTACAATTCTCATTGGCTAATTTTTTGGTAGCTGAATGAGTAAATAAACAAACTAACTGAATCTTGATTGAACAATATTTGAAAGGACTGTAGATGTATATTTTAATAATCTTGACATGTAAATTCATGGAACAAATGTAATTTTAAAGTGGGTCTGATAATGTTATGAACTATATGTTAATAATCTACTTATCAAATGCATCATAGGCTTATTTTAATATTTACATGATAAGAAAATAAATTATCCTGTATGATAATTAGGCATTATGAAATTACCAGTAGAAGCACATGTAGCAATCAGATCAAATGGTTGAAACATTACTTTGAAAAGTGTGTACAATCTGTAGTTAACTTCAACACCTGTTAGAGAAATATGTTATTATGTTTACACCCATGGCTGAGTATTCACTGCACTACTGTCTTCAATGCAATGTGTTGATAAATATTGATTGCAGATAAATTATAAATTAATTTCTTTTATAAATACACATGACTTTATTTTTTTCTCAACTGCTCATCTCAACTATAACAATGCGAACACTATGAACTCAACATTGATACGGGTTGTGAAACAAATTAGGTTGAATTGTTAATATCATATAAACACCAGAACTTTATAACAGGGCACCTTACAAGTATATAAACAATACAAGGACCAAAGCTTTTTCACATCTGGGAAGATAGGCTGCTTGTTTTCCAGGTTAAAGTTCATAATTTAATAAAATAATTAAAAGTCCTTTTAAACAGTCAAGAGAGATATATAATTGACTCTGCTTTGCATAGAAGATGACAAAAACAAATGATAATAATGATAATAATAATGAGGACTTTGCATTATGCCTAGAAGCTCAAAGCACTTTACAACATATATAATGATATTACATTGTACTACAAAAAGCAAAACACTATGAAATTAGAAAATAAAAAAAGCTCAAAATATTTGGAGGTGTGCTCTGATCGTTGTACTCTTAAGCATGATTCAAGCATGCTGTGTTTTGAGCTTTTTGACATTTCTGGAGCAGATATTGAGATGAAACAGACATAATTGAGAGTAACAATAGTTGACTCTTGAAAGTACTAATGAGGAAAAGTGTTTTAGTGGCATCAACTGAAAGATATTTATGAATGGAGCTGATGCATCTCAGCTTAAGATAAGCAGCCTTTCCTATGTTCATGACATGTTGCTGCAATGTGAGAGTAACTGACCAGAGTAACACCTAGGTTATGTACTGTCTTTTTGACATGCAGACTGTACATTGCTATAAAGACTGTTTGATTTCAGATGAGATACATGGTGGGTCAGAACAACTTTTTCTAAGATTTTTTTTATATAAACAGGAGATTAGAAACTGGTCGGTAGTTCTTTAAAGCATTAAGGTTGAATGTTAGTTTCTTCAGCAGAAGGTTTTATACTGGCAGTTTTGAAAAATAATGGGAATTCCTCTGATGAGAGAGAGGTTTTAATAACATCAGTTAGTAAAGGCAATATTGGATTGAAGCACTCAAGCAGCAGTGATGTTGGAATTAGATCAAGTTCACATGACTTTGGTGCACTCATCATCACAACTATCAGAAATTAATCCATGTGCTGCTAATGGTTGTCACTGAAATACTGTAGTGGGATAATTTGGCTAAATAGACTATGTTTGTGACATTCTTCTTGGCAGCTTCATAGATTAGCTTATGAATGTGAGTCTGTTGGAAAGTCAAAGCCTCTCCACTTCACAGTGGTCTTTGTTAATGGTGCAAAGCTGGTCCCTAAACGCTGCTATACCATGGAGAACACGTTTGAATTGATACTCTGCACTTGATGGCTGAGATGTTTTCAAGCAATGAACACAGGCAGTTGTTGTGTTCTTCTACTGTAGGAGGTAAGCAAGTTGTTAGGTTCGCTTGGATGTCATGCATTAGTTTGGTTCTATTTATCATATCGAGGTGTCTTTCAATAGCAAGTAAAAGTGAAGGAACTGATACATACAGATTGCATATAATGCAGTAGTTATCTGATGCAAGTTCGTGGGATACAAGGATGGACCATAGAATATTATAATCAGGTCTATGAAGACTTCAGTCTAAAATGTGACCATGTTTATTGGTGGGTTGGTTAACTGTTTAAGGTTGAAAACATGAATGGAAATAGGATCATGCTATTTTTAACTGTGTTGCCTCCAAATCTAAAGAGCAGCACATATATTTTTATTGTCTAGCAGCAGTTGTGTAAATTACATGATTACTAGTATTTTCATTTTTTTTCAGTTTTGCTTATTTATAAAAAGACATGAATGGGCTGTAATGAAAAAAATTCTGGAACAGTAAAACTATACTATTAAGATAATACTTGATCTACATTATTGTGATTACTATATAATATCTGAGGATATTCCATTAATGATAACTTAATTGATGATTAGTTTAACGTTATTCTCAGTGATAATTTTCCACATATATTCATGAACTTAGAAGTATTTATCTAAATTCATTATGAAAGACTCACAATACACAAATTTGATGGAAATAGGTGGAATATGATATATCTCTGTGTGTCTGGCTGGCTAGGATTAGTTGATAGTAGTGGGTGCAATAATTTACTTGACAAAATATTTAGAAAGCTGATCCTTTTTTCAAATGAAAAAAGTAGAGACTTAAAATAAGGTTACTGAAATTTGCACCAGATTCTTGGAATGACAGAAAATGCCATAACTTTTGGCTTTTCAGTCTACACAGAAGCTGTCATTAAGGATATGCCTATAAATATAGGTATGATCATCAGCATTTAAACATCTAACATTAATGAATTTTTATTATCATGGAGTTTGCATGCACTACTATGATAGCTGGACAAGTAACACAATTCATAAAACCAAGTGCCTTCTTTTTGAGTCAGTGTATGGCTCTCTCCAGGCCATGCTTTTGGTGTAAAATTCCTTTGATCATGACAGGTTTTCATTGATCTTGCTGAGTGCTTAAAAGCTGCCTGCTGGGCAAGTAATAGCCTTGATAGAGGCAGAACTTGTAGAAGGCATTCAACCAGTTATAGCAGTATAAATAAGGTTAGTTTTCTTGCTACCAGAGAAGTTCAACTGACATGACCAAAGTGTGAAGAGAATGGACAAGGATTTATACAGAAAACTTCTTGGAAATGATTTCAACAAAGGTGTGTATAGATTTAAATTGCTAATTTGTAAACATTCTATAGGTTAATAAAACAAACAGAATATAAACAATAGTACATAGTTATATTATGTTAAATTATCTATTAGTATTAGGCACTTTTATTAAACTATTCAGGGATTTTTATTCCATTCAGTAAGCATAGCCCACATCTAATCAGAGCATACTCAGCATGAATTAGATTTGGCATAGTTTTCTAAATTTATGTTGTGAAGTTGACAGTATGAGCATGTATTACATTTTGTCAAATTTAAATGTAAAATTTTCTAAAGATATTTTTAGCATTACATGTAAAAGATTTCAGACCAGTAGATTTACACATTTTGACTAAAGATATTCACTCCTAAACAAGTAGATTTTATTTTGTCTTCATAAACTTTATTTTGCAAGTACTGAAATGTTTTTTGCCCGCTGTAATATTTTCTCTCTGCATACTATAATATAACTACAAGTTTTGAACATAAATCAGATTCAGATTCTGATGGAAAATGCTATAACAAAAGGGAATTATTTATCTTTCAGTTCACTGCAAATTTTTTTAAAACAAATTCAATAGCATTTTTAGTTTCCATCAGAAGATTCCTGCCTGGTGACCACTGATGGAATTCATTTTGATTATTAAGCCTAACAGTTACTGGCTATCAACAGTTCTCTGGTCCAGATTTCTACTTGAATAATCACTATGTATTTCTTTTAAAATAATAGAGAATATACTCTTGATATCAGCATTTTTATAAGTAAAATGCTATTGGCATAAATGCATTCAAATATTTAGTTATCATCAGCAGTAGGAAAAGAAAACTCAGAATGATAGTTACGTAACTTTTAAAAGGTATGTTAGGTGAATTAAAGACTGCAGCAAGAACTAACAGATTGAGACTTAAATTTTTTATCTTGCAGATATCGGTCTCCCAGCAACAAGATTTGTACAGAAACGGTTGTCATCTTGTATGTCTAATTTAGGTAAATTACAATTTGTATTTGTTGCACAGCAAGAACAGCAACTACTACTACTACTACTACTACAGTAATTGCCACTTAGATTACAAACTTAAAGCATGGAAATAAAGCACTGAAATGGTATAGTGAAACATATTTTCATTTCAGTCATGCATTATTCACCTACTCCACCAAAATAACTTTGAGGCTAATTAGTTATGGATGTTTATATGCTTAATTATTTAAGTGCCCTGATTTTCATGCATTAAAATCATTTTAGTATCATTACTTAATTCTTCTAATTTTATTTGACTTTTTCAGTAAATCTTCTTTGAATCTTAATAAAGCTCTGTAGCCTAATTATATTAAAAGAAAAACAGAAAGATACAAATTATTAAGCAGTTTAAATGTATGCATTAGTATGAAAACATCAAAAAATTACTAGCGTCATCATATGCATAACATTAATGTTTGTTTTAAAATCTGTCTGCATATTAATATCTTAAGACAATTTCAAATGCCATATGTTGCAGATTTCAATGTGAAAAGAAGAAGAGCTGCATTAGATTTAACTTTCATTGAAAAGGAAAAATCTGTGGCATGTGGGTGCAATAGTCATTGCAATGATAACTTTACAATGGAGGACATTTTAAGTCTGGCGACAAAAATTGCATATACTACCTGAAGGACCTAAACGGATGACAGTACTCATTAGCATCATCCGAGAATGTGCAATGACATATAAACATACAAAAACACAGACTTTCAAGGTCAATGACAAGACTGTATGCAGGTATGTATGGAATATAAAGTCATATTTGTTATTTTCAGACACCTTCCTTGTACACAAGAAGATTAGTGTTTTCATTGAAACTGTCATATCCATCAGCACCATTACAATAACACCATAAATCTGACAAATTTAAATCTGAAGGAATGTTATATGCATCAGAATTCAGATAAAAAGAGTTGTACACAATTTAAGCCATATTTAAATGTTAAATCAGTCTTTTAACATTTGAGACTTAGTTTATATCAAAATCTAGTTGTCATAGATGCTCATCAGATTTTGGACAAATATAAATAAACATGTATGATTTTCGGTATGTGTTTATGACCAGACCATTTTTAATACAATTCAAATCAATTTTAAAAATATGAATTCACTTGAGTGGGGAAGGGAGATATAGAACACTTATTTTTATGGATATGTAGATGGCCAAATTTTATATATATATATATATATATATAGTGTTCTTTTCTGGACAAACTGAAAAGTACATTTTCCAAACAAATATCTGTTCTCATGAAACACTACAGTCAAATGTAATGGGCAATCGTTCCAAAATAAACATGGTTTAGTACCTAAACATTTATCTCTGAAAGACATACATTGTTTTATGGATACTTTATAAGAAGCAAATAAATAGTTTGTTCAACTTCTCCTTTTAAATGAAATGTCATGTTAAACTTGAAAATACCAGTTATAAAAGCACCTGAGTGAATACTTCAAAATATTTCCTCTGAAGACTGTTACATTGAAACAATTGTGTAATATTGATACAATACAAATACAATGAGTTAATGTTTCAAATAAAATGTGCCAGTAAACTTCTAATGGTTTATGATGAGTTAGAAAGTTGATTTAGCAAGAATTAATGAAAATTGAATGTGCAACTCTCAATTATATCTCACAGAAGTAAGATACCTATTATATTATGATATTTAAAAAGAAGAATCTGATTGTTAATTTTCCAACTAAATTGCAATTAAATTTGAACATTATTTATTATTTTTATATTAATTTTTTATTATGACAGTAAAACAATCATTCAAAAGACTTGCTTAGTTTAGTTTAAAATAAATAAAATTCATTTAAAAATTACTGATCCAAATTTTTCAGGTATACACAACCCAACAAGTCTCAGGCAGACATCGAGCTGAACGAGCAGATAGAAGAAGATATGATGTTGGGAGACATGTTTTGTACCTTGCAGATGCAATTATCATTCAAATCGGTCAAGTCATGGAAGTTGCGCCTGCTGAGATTACAATTAGATTATACAGAACAAAGCAATTTAAAGTATCACTGACATCATGTAAACAGCTGACAATATCAGTCAGCAATATTTTACCAGGGGAATTTGAACTTCCTGCTTCAAGAAAATTGCCGATAGGCATTAAAAAGACTTATTGAAAAGAGATCTTTTATGTTAAAGTAAAAGTTGTTACAATGTACACCATTTCAGTCATACGTTCTTTAATAATAAACTTTTTAATTTATTTAAACATTTGTTTTAATAGTTTGGTTTTCTCTAGATTTTCTACGCATCCATCTTCCTGTTGGTCCAACTCTCTGCTAAATACTTGATAAAGTTTGTAGGTTTTAACTTTTTGCCGAAATACTAGTTTGATTATATCAATTTCAATGACGAAAATCATTGGTGTGATAAAAATACAGTCATTTCATTCACTGATTTATTTCTAACCCAACTCTAACAAGTAAGGCCCTAGCACTGTCATTGTATGTAAGTTTTATGTTTGATGTACATTATGTACTAAAACTGTGCCATGTTAGAGTAACATGATCAGAACACACATCTCATTAATACTGGCCGCCATGTATAGCCTATGTTGTGCTGAAAAAAATGGCGTTAAACCATAACAAAACAAAAAACAAAATCTATAAAGCAAACCTCCCCACTTCTCTGTACCAAACAATGACTGCTACATTTCACTGATGGACTCCAGTCCAGCATTACCTATCTGGCCTCTCCCATGTGTACAAACCAGCAAGATACTTATGATCTTCTTCTGGCAATCATATACTCATTATTCCCACTATGAAAACGAAGTCATATGTACAACATTCATTTGCATACCAGGGTCCAACAACTTAGAATGAATTGCTAAATGAAATTAGACACAAAGACACTGTAATCCCTTTTAAGAGTCTCTTAAAACTCTGAAAAACATGTCAACTGCAAAAGCAAACTTATAGACTTAATGTTGTTTCCTATCTTAAATATTTTCAGCATGTTTTGTTTGTTTTATAGTTTCATGTGTTTTTGTTTGTAGTCAAATCATTATAGATGTTGTAAAATGTTTAGAGCTTCTAAAGATTAGGTGCTATACAAAGTCCTCATCATTATTATTATTAGTAGTATTATTATTATTATTTATACTATGGGTGAGTCTATTTCCCACCAACATCACTATTATGTACATAGAAAATAAACCACTTGTTAAATACATGTGAAAGGCAAATGTGTAGCGTTAATTTAGCCAAGATTTGGTTTCAACCAAAGAGTGTGAAGAACAGCTTTATAGGAATTAGCCAAATTGGGCTAAAAGGACATGAGTTGTGTACCAGCTTCACTGAGTATGGCAACAGGAATCCTTAGCCAAATTTTGGCTAAGCATTCATTTAGCCAAGATTTGGTTTCAACCTAAGAGTGTGAAGAACAGCTTTGTAGGAATTAGCCAAATTGGGCTAAAAGGACATTAGTTGTGTACCAGCCTCACTGAGTATGGCAACAGGAATCCTTAGCCAAATTTTGGCTAATTTAAAACCTGCCTAGCTCCTTCCACATACAGTAAAGCCATTGAATAGTTATATACTATATATTGATCAAAAGCTCTTCAAAGATTCTCATTATGTGCCTTTTCTACTTTGGGTTAAGAGATTTTAGCCCATAGCAGAGGCCTGATTTGAGTAAATGGAAAAGCTCAAGTGAAATCGGAAGCTGTTAGTACTACTAATATGCCTCTACATTTTTAGTACTGTATTTGTTTCTAATTCCCAATTGACCTTATAATAATGAGAGTATATTGAAGGGACTAATGCTTTCCTGGCCAAAAGGAATCTAAGAATCTAAGATCATACCATTTCTGTGTCTTAACTGCCAACTATTGAAACTATCTCAGTCTGATATTCTTGAAATTTCCAACATACCAAATTACAAAACAATTTACTTATGTTCACGTTAACAGATTCACAAGATATCTAGAAGTACAGTACTAAGTATTTTTGACCTTATAAAATCATGAAAATAATTCTGATGCAAGATTACTGATCTGATCTAAGTATGTTTAAATCCTAAAATAATATTTTGCGATATTATATATTAAAAAATCTAGTATTCATCAGCCATATAAATAAACTGTCAAAAAACATAACAATCCATTCATACTTGTTAAAGTTATCATGCTCACCTATCATAACAGTAAAAAAAAAACTAAACATTGGCAAGGTGGTATCTACTTGCTTCATTTAATGCAATTAAAATTATAAATATATTCGAGGTCAGATATGTGCCAATTTTTCAAAATAAAGAATCACTTCAATATTGAAGTATTTTAACAAAAATCGCCAGAGCTCGCCGTTCATGCACAAAGACCAATGTTCACAATATTATTGAGGTGGCTATGGTGCCATGGAGGTAATATGAACACCATTTTTATTAGAACTAGCTACACAACATTCAGGTCAGCATCATTAAATGTAGCTATGAATCAATAAGGTACAATGTTGACTGATCTGAATACATGCATAAACTGGAAAGCAACTGACTGATGACTATCCAACATGGGAGATTAAAGGTATGAGATACTTCCCATTTTCAACATTATAAAGTAGTTTTTTGTCCTAATGTGTTGCACTGTCCTAACTTCTAATTTTTCAAGAACATCATTTCATTTTAACAATTTATTCCAGGAAAAATGAAGCCATCAATAAAGAAACAAACACAAATAAGATTTGATGTTTTGTCTATAAGCTGTACTACTGTACAGCCACCAAATGCAGAGTATCAATAAAAAAGTGTTCTCCTTGATATTGCAGTGTTAGGGACCAGCTTCGCACTGCTAAAAGACATCGCCGAAAAGCAGAGAGGCTTTGGCTTTCCACCAGACTCACTATTCATAAACAAATCTACGAAGCCGCTAAGAAGAACGTCACAAACATAGTTCATTTAGCCAAATTATCCCACTACAGTACTAAGATCACGGAGAGTTCCAGCTGCAAAGAGCTCTTCGAGATAACTAAGAAACTAATGTCAAGGAATAAATGTACACCACTTCCAACTACCTTCTCTCCACTAGACCTACCAGACCAATTTGCAAATTTCTTCAATGACAAAGTTCAAACCATTAGAGATTCGCTTGACAGCACAATTTTAACTGATTCATCACCATACAGTTATGATGCAGAATTTCAGTGACAATCGTTAGGAGCATTTGAACCTGTTTCTATAGATTTAGTATGTACAATCATGATTAAAAGTGCACCAAAGTCTTGTGAACTTGATCCAATTCCGACATCACTGCTGCTTGAGTGCTTAGAACCAATATTGCCTTCACTAACTGATGTTATTAATATCTCTCTCATCAGGGGAATTCCCATCATTTTTCCAAACTGCCATCGTAAAGCCACTGCTGAAGAAACCAACACTGGACCATAATGATTTAAAGAACTACCGCCCAGTTTCTAATCTCCCTTTCATATCAAAAATCTTAGAAAAGGTTTGTTCTAACTCAACATGTATCTCAATTGAATTCAAACAGTCTTTTTAGCAATGTACAGTCTGCATATCACCCTTGCCATAGTTCGGAACTACTCTTCTGAAAGTATTAAGTGACATTCTCTCTGCTTTGGATAGTGGAAAGATTACAGTCCTCACTCTCTTGGATTTATCTGCAGCATTTGACACAATAAACCATGATTACTTCCATGATATATTACTTCTCCGTCTCCAGCATGTATTTGGCATTTAGAATATAGCCTTACAGTGGTTCAAGTCCTACTTGGTCAACAGGACACAAATTATATCTGCAAATGGAATACACTCCAGCCCAGTTGACATATGTTATGGTGTTCCACAGGGATCTGTTCTTGGACCTGTTCTCTTCATTCTGTACACACAGCCGCTCTCAAGTGTCATAGATCATCACCCAGTGTCGCACCAATTGTACGCTGATGACACCCAAATATACAAGTCTAGCCACCCAACTGAAGTTGATGCTACCATCCATGGAGTAGTGAAGTGCATTTCGGATGTGAAATCATGGATGACATGTAACAAGCTGCAGATGAATAATGATAAAACTGAGGCTATTCTGATCACAACACATGGACTTTCTCATTCACATCCTTTACCTCAGACAATAAATATCAGCAACACCAACATTAAATTCTCACAGTCAGCACGGAATCTAGGTGTTACTCTAGACAGTACTCTCACATTGCACCAACATGTCATGAAAATCTGCAGGGCTGCCTATCTTGAATTGAGATGCATCAGTTCCATTCATAAAAATATCTTTCTGTTGATGCCACGAAAACACGTGTGTTCATTAGTACTTTCAAGACTGGACTATTGTAACTCAATTCTGTCTGGTTCATCACAATATTTACTCCAGAAACTTCAAAACGTTCAAAACACAGCTGCACGGATCATCTTTAGAGTACCTCGATCAGAGCACACCTCACAACTGCTCTGTACCCTACACTGGCTATAAATTCAATACAGAATCAAACAAAAAAATTGTTCTCTGTGCTATATTTTAATGACAGACTCCAGTCCAACATACCTTTCCAGCCTCACCCATGTGTATACACCGGCTAGATCCTTACGCTCTTCTTCTGATAATCATATACTCATTGTTCCCAAGGTGAAAACAAAGTTATATGGACAACGTTCGTTTGCATACCAGGGCCTGGTGATGTGGAACGAATTGCCCATTGAAATTAGACACAAAGACACAGTGGTCCCTTTTAAGAGTGCTCTTAAGACTCACCTGTTTAGATTGCAGGGACAAACTTAGCGACCTAATCATGTTTTGTATCTTATATGTTTTCAGCATGTTTTTATGTTTTCCAATTTCATTGTTTTTGTCATTTGTTGTTCTGTAGTGTAGTCATATCATTAGTGATGGTATAACGCGCTTAGAGCTTTTAAAGATTAGGCGCTATACAAAGTGCTCATTATTATTATTATTATTATTATTATTATTATTATTACTGTAATGCACCAAAAAATTGACTATATATACAAAGCTAAAATATATTTCATTGAACAAACTGATAAAAAGATCATTGACATAGTGCTGTGATGAAGAGGAAATATTTCATATCATGAACAATTATATCTCTAAGGTGCATTCTCTGTACAATTATCATCTAAGACTAGATAAATATAATTCACTAGGAAATATCTCCATACTATACTGACAACAGTCATTCAAATCTTACATAAATGAAAATCAGATATGTGAAGAACTGTTGGAAAAATAGCCAAACTTATGTGGTGTAAATAAAAGTGTCAAAGAATTAGGCAACAAATTAACTTGGTTATGCATCAGAAATGTCTGCGACTATTTTTCGCTGTACATGCGTACAACATTATCTAGGGTGAATAAGTCTTTTTCCAGGTAAGCGACGGTACTAACATGTATCTTGCCAGAAATGACTTGCGACAAGGGACATTAAAAGCAAGATATGCATGGGTATTTTACCCGGAATAGTACTCACTCTCCAAATATGAATCAAGTGTAAGCTATTCCAATTCAGTTATTTAAAGATCAATATTTATATTTGGGGTTTTTAAAAATTGCTTTAGTAGGAAAAGTTTAAGTATTTTATAAATAATCTCCTTTAAAAGCAGTAAAATCTCTCAGCTGAATATTGATGCTGCTAGTCATTTTGCCAGCAGTGCTAAAACGGAGATTCAGGCTTGTCATCAATGTACTCATATCACTTTAGCACTTGTCCTCTTTTCATCCAAATTTGATCACAAGTATCAAATAACTATGTGCCTTGGACTCCACATGTCACTTACAGTTAAATGAACTGCCAGGAGAACAAAAAGAAACACAGCACAATGAACAATGTAAAATAATGACTTAACTTTTCTTGATGGTCTAAGACAGTTACATGTGTGATCATACAATGCTTTATATTTATGCCATGAAATGGATAATTTTTTGGCAGGTTTATTGAAGGGTCAAAAAGATTTTGCTTTTTGTTGTTTTTCAACCATTCTCAACTATAACTAGTATCTTGATAACACTTTTTATCTTGAGCGTGCATGGGCAGGAATCAAATATGTATATGGTAAAATAGTGATACAGAAAAAAAGTTCTGGAGAAAAAGAAAAAGGAACTGGAATGGACAATCAGACTTTATCAGCCTTCATCAGCAATTTGGAAAAGAAATGTAAAATGACACCAAATCATCTGAGTAAATGGGTGTGTATACAGATGGGAAAGACTACATTTTTTTCTTTAATGGAGGGAAAGTCATGATTACTTACATCATACATACATTGTAACTTTATAATTAACTGCAATGTTATGATTACTTATACCATATATCTATTGTAACAACTGCAATGAGGGGCCTAGAGTGGCCGAGTGGTCTAAAGAGCTTTCTGTTACGGACCACTGCCATCTGACCTCTGTCTGCGTGTGTTAGAGTCTAAGATTCGGCAGATGTAGTTATGTGAGAAAGCTTGCCAGTAGCTTCTCGTGGGTTGGTGGTTCTTTCCGGGGGGTTGTCCGGGTTCTTCCTCCACCAGTAATACTGGCCGCCATGTATAGCCTATATTGTGCAGAAAAATGGCCTTAAACCATAAAAAATTTTTTTAAAAAAATTATAAAATCTGTAACCTATGTATACATAGTTGCTAAAACAATATAACATACTTTTAAAGTTTGATCAATTATATCTAACAGTTTATTAATAATATATTCATACAATTCTTAGGAATTTTCAGAAAACAAAACTCCTTAATTCTCATGATGTCATGGTGGACAGTATTAGACTGAGGCATGCCTTGAACCATGCCAAGAAAGCAAGCCATCCAATGTCATGATTACTTACACCATACATCTATTGTAACTTTGTAATTAACTGCAATATCATGATTACTTACACCATACATCTATTGTAACTTTGTAATTAACTGCAATATCATGATTACTTACACCATACATCTATTGTAACTTTGTAATTAACTGCAATATCATGATTACTTACACCAGACATCTATTGTGACTTTGCTTGACAGTGCTGCAATCTGCTGACCATAAATATTTCCACTGCAGAAAATTTTACAATTTCTGTTTTCCTTTTTTAAGGTGAGGGTTATCTCGCTAGTCCGTACATACAGGCCATCAGCACTAGTGACATCAGTATTATTAATGTTGTCTGTGAGCTCGACAATTTCTCTTTGCGATTCTAGCATCCACTTAATTGTGGGTGAAGGCCGTGATGGACTACTGGTACACTTCAAATTTCGTGAAAATCCTTCGTAGAACACAAATGTTCCAGCTGTTGAACTTTCAAGTGTAATCTCTGTGACATAAACTGTAAGAAATCAATGTAAAACACCATGGTGCATTATGGAATGATTCTCATGACATACTAGATAAACTAGGGCAGCTTCTGTGGATACTGGAATAAATTAATAGTATGGCTATAAATGGAAATAAAAAAGTATATTATTGTGATAAATAACATACAGATAACTTACTGTTTCAATTAAGTCCAACAGAAGTGTTGTACTATGTGAATATTATCATAAATGTTAATTTGTGATTTTTTTCTTTAAAAATCTTTATTTTAACTTGATATGCTCTTGCTGTATTTAAAACACAAATGATAAAAGCCATGTTCACATACATGTACTACACATTTTTAACAAATTGGGTTTTTAATTTTTTGAAAAATACAAATGGAAGTATAAATGTACTCATTTTAAGGATATCATAATAAAACAAATGAGATAAGAGTTGACAAATGGACACAGTTGACAGAAGAGAAACCAGCAACTGTTGTCATGTCTAATACCAGGATATAGGCTCAGAATAGTAATATTAGAGTAAATAAGGTGGGACTAGATGACAAATATAACTGAATAATAGTATGATAATAATATGCTAAAATAATGCATTCATTCCCATTTCTTGAGAATTCATTCATTCAAGTTTCAGGTTAAATATTTTTTTACCTTTCTACTGCTTACACAATAACCAAGCTATTTTATCTAGGGCTTATCTGTATTCAATCAACATCTTTCATTCCTTAACAAATAACAGATATTTTTAAGTTTACTTTTACATCACTAAAGGTGATAAATGTCGTTTGTAACAAAAGTGTAATGAATTTTCAAGAATCGGAACTTTGTTAAGACCACTGGCTATACTTATTAACAATGCAATGGAATAAACAAACATTTGCACTTTAAAAATTACCAGAAATTTCAAAATTACAAGACAAACTGGATTTTTTCTTCAAAAAGTGAAGAATGAGTTGTATTGGTTTTAATAATATGTATTTATTTTGATTTATTAGGAGAAAACAAATTTTAATTCAATAATACCATACTTGCCATTTGCACGTGTCCTGCTAAAAACACAAGTTTTTACTCCCAAACCTGATAACACATTTGCGATTAGAAAAACAAGATTTTCATTAATCTTCACACACAAAAAAATGTATTAAATCTATGTCCATACCATGTATAAATGATAAATAGTTCTGCTTAGCTCTCATGTAAAACTATCCTTGGGTTAGTTTGTACATCCAATTGTTAAAGAGACAATCAAAAGGCAGTGGTCAAATATAAACAATTAACTGGCTGAAAACAGCTAGGGTGTTAACACTTTTAAAGAATGATGTAGCAAAGTCCATTATGCTAATTTAGATAGGCAAAGTTCACAACATGGAACAGCCCAATTTGTTTTAAGTGAGAATTAAATAAAAGAGGTGATAGATTCATGTTCAAGAACAAACATTAATACACATTACAGCCCCGAATGAGAATGATTAAGCCAACTTTATTACAGATTATTGGCAAATTTCTGTATAGCAGCAACATTATCTGAAGATAGGTTTTATTCAATGTATAAAAATGCAAAGCATGATTATTTCGTTTGTCAGAATAGTCTTCAAGTGTCCTCATTTTTAAAGACGATTCTGAAATCAATGTTTTTTGTTTTTTTTTCCTGACAGAGACTTGGTTACATTCGGAAGGTGATGAATATAAGTGTGCGGATTTAACACCCAGCGATTATTCCATCAAGCCATTCCCCCGCAACTCTCACGGAGGTGGAATTGCTATAATTACAAAGAATTCCATGATCAAATGCCTCAAGTACAACACAACCTTCAACTTCTGCCACACATCGTTTGAACTAGTCCAAACAACGCTCACACTGGAACAAAGGTCAGTCCATTTTGTCTGTCTCTACCTTCCTCCACCTAGTAGAAAAAACAAGCTGACTGAATCTCTCTTTTTGGAGCAGTTTCCAAATCTTCTAGAGTATCAATCTTAAACAGTCAGTTAACCAACCTACCCATAAACTTGGTCATATTTTAGACTGGTTTCTTTATAGACCTGATGATAATATTCTGCAATCAAACCTTGTATCCAATGAACTTACATTGGATTACCTCTGCATTGTATGCCATCTCGACATATCAGTCCCTAACCCTCCATCTCTATTTGCTACAAAGAGAAACCTCCATATGATCAATAGAACCAAATTCATGCATGACATCCAAGAAAACATAATAACTTTCTTACATCCAACAGTGGAACAACTTGATATCTGCCTGCGTTCATTGCTTGAAAAACATGCCCCAGCCACCAAATGCAGAGTATCAATAAAAAAAAAGTGTTCTTCTTGGTATAGCAGTGTTAGGGACCAGCTTTGCATTGCTAAAAGACATCGCCGAAAAGCAGAGAGGCTTTGGCTTTCCACCAGACTCACTATTCATAAACAAATATATGAAGCCGATAAGAAGATCATCACAAGCATAGTCCATTTAGCCAAATCATCCCACTACAGTACTAAGATCACGGAGAGTTCCAGCTGCAAAGAGCTCTTCGAGATAACTTACAAACTAATGTCAAGGAACAAATGTGCACCACTTCCAACAACCTTCTCTCCACTAGACCTACCAGACCAATTTGCAAGTTTTGGTCAACTGACTAATCTTCCATCAGGCCATATACGACATTAGTACATATCATTCATATATATATATATGCATATAATGCACAATTTTTACAAGCTAAGGTCCTTTTAGACAACAAATACTGTTAAAAACTTGACAACTGATCTACTGCTTTGCTACTGCTTTGATAAAATATGTACAAGTTTTCAAGGATGAGTACATACATTCATACAAATAGTAGCAGTGAACATGTGTAAAACATAGATGAGTACATGATAACAATGTTGTAAAAAAATAATAATACTGAATTCAACAAAATCATACAAAGAATTGGCAGTGCACAAGGATAGCTCAATGTGATATAGTAAATCATTGATGTACAGCATAAAGAGTAATGGTCCAAGAATTGATCCTTGTGGAACACCTGAATTTATCAATTTCTTATGATTAAGTTATCTGAAAGTTTATTTAAATTATAATCATGCTGTCTGCCTTCAAACCAAAATTAATCTTTTATGGTTAACCTGATACATGCCTTTTCCAGCTGGATTTTGTGATTTACAGTAGTCAAGAAACACTGTGCTACAAGTATCTAATGTAGTTAACCAATTATTCACCATTTCAGTTAGTGTAGTCTGGCATGAATGTCGTTCACGGAATTGTGAATGTAGCAAATTAAATGATTCCAGGTAGTTTCTACATTCATTACAAACACGTCTTTCTAATATCTTTGATAGTGATGATAAATAAAACTGATATAGGTCTATAGTTATACAAATATGACAGATCTCCCTTCTTATGTATTGAGTTACTTTTAGCCTGTTTGGAAAAGTGCCTGTGGAAATACTTAAATAGAAGATACACATAAGTGAAGATGCAATCAATTGAGATGAGAATTGTAGCAATTTAGCACTTATATTATCTAAACCTGTAGCTGTTCTGACATCAAGTGTATCTAATTCAGTTAAAAATGAAATTAAGTCTTATTTTGCATATTTTGAAGCACTCTACTTTATTAAGTTCTGAAGAAATACGCTCATTTAATTCATCATTGGAGAAATTTTATGAGCTGTGAGTTCCACAAGTTATTCATTTATATTCACAACGTAATCATTGAATGCATTTGCAATTTCAAGAAGTTCTTTCTTAATATCACCATTTACATCACTAATACAGATAAATGGAAGGTTATTAATTAATAGATCTGTCTATCAAATCCAGGATTCTGAAAATGGGTTCATGTCAAAGTAAATTTTCAGGGCGTGAACTAAATTATTCCATTAGTCAGAGAACTGTATATTTGACTACAGAATAAAATCTGCATAATGGTACTAGTCCATTGGAACTAAGGAAGTTTTATTTAAAAATTAATTTCAACATAAAGGGTGAGGACAGGCTGCTGCCTTCTGACCCTACAAGGATAGTGATTGTTTTTCTACTGATTGCAGTTAGTTTATTTGTAACCAGTAAAGCACAGCTCACATGTACAGCTTTTTTCATGACCATGGTTGCATCATTACTTTGTATTATTGTTTTTTTTTTTAGCTTAGACCATTCTGAATATGGTTATATTATACTATGTTGATTTACATGACTTAATTGTGAATTGATTGTTGTTTAGATTTTGATGTGGTTGCTGGCAGAGAGGAAAATCCAACAGTAAAAACTTTGGTTGATGATGTATTATTAGAGAAACATTACCAGAATATTACTCCAAAAGACAAGAAAGGTAAAAGTTTGTGAAACAAGTAAAATTACTCCACAATAATATATTTTGATCAATTTGTGAAAATAAATTCACTTGATTTTACATTGATAATATAATTCACTTTGATAAACATACACTGCATATGAACAGTTTAAACAGCATTCTTTGCTTAAACAGATCATTATATGGTTAATTGAAATCAAATTTGTTTCAACCAGTTCAGAATTTTCTCTGTACCAGAACTTAAGTCTAGATTTGAAGTTGAACATCATTAAAACTGATGGCATCATTGTATCACATGAATCACTATCAAGGGCTTTTTACAGTTTTCAAGTCACCAGTATTTGAATGTGTACTAGTCAGATTGCATATGTTTTATTCAGTTATAAAAAAAAAACTGAACAGAATTTACTATTTATGATATACTGCCATATAATTTACAGGCATTACAACTTACTTTTACTATGCATGTTGTGGTTAAAGTAAGAATGCTTCACTATAGTTAATATCAATTTTTAAAAAAAACAACATATTTCTGTTCAATAAAAAAGCTGGCAAGAAAAGAAGTGCAGAGGAGGAAACAAAAGCAGAGGAAAGTAAGAAGAAGAAGATGGAAGAATTAAAGAGGCTCGAAGCCAAAAACAAGCAGTTAGAAGATATTATCAAGGAAAGGAGAAATGCAGACAAAGATATGTCAAATGCATACAGTCCAAGTCAGCCTTGTACATCAAGCAGTGGTGAGTTTATGTTTGCTGGTGTGCAAGATGACTTGTATGAGTACACCTGGCAAAGGAACTAACCATTCCTTGGTGCAAGGTGCAGTGCATTTAGACCTTACACCTATGTTGGGGACCTGATGTCTCCTCCTCCAGCCACTCCTCCAGGAACATCTGTTATGCAGCCCTTATGGTCTTATAATGAAGTTCAGGAGAAAAACAGACAGTTGGAGCTGGAGAACCAAAGACTGAGAGAAGAAAATGAATCCCTGAAGGAGCAATTAAAGATAAAGACTACAACTTTAGGTAATAGAAAGATCAAGCAAATAAATTTTCTATCAACAAAATTCAAAATAAAATAAATCACAATGCATTTAAACACAGACCTGAGATGGTCAAGTAAGCATATTCCCTTTAAAATTAAGGAACAACTTTTAGATTTCTCATGGATTGGCTTATTCATACATGGATCACATACATGAGGGTGGGATATGGGGAGATCCTCTCAATTTGCAGTACTATGTTACCAAGGAATGTGAAATGAGTAAATAAGTTATATTAATATTAGGATCTCTGCATTAAAAGATACCACTCTTACAAAACAACTTTTTGTTTACTTCAGATTTTGATGTTACACCCAGGAAGGTGAATTTCTTGAAGCAGCTGGCTAACTCTTTAGAGGTAAAACTGATTTAATTGGTTCACTTAGTATACTTTGTTGACCTTAGTTTAAGCTGATGTGCATGTAATTGTATTTACTTTAGCAATTAAAAATATGAATGGAAGAAGAAATAACTTGGGGCTGGTACATTTAAACATACATGGTACCCAAGGAAGGCAGTGGGTATTCTGACCTAAAACAAATTCACATGAAAATAATACAAAGTTCTAAATTGTCTCTATGGGTTAATACTACATGTTGAAAGTGCCTTCCCTAGGTCCCAAGTATGTTTTACTGAAACAGTCCTAAGTTATTCTTCTACCATTCATATTTTCAATTGTTCCAAGATGTCAGTTCTCACAAAATTATTTAAACAACCCAAAATCAGTTAAATTTAATGCATCAAGTTTGGCACAGATTCGGAGAGCCCTATTGTCTTCTGAATTATTGTATCTGGGCTTATTGTATTTATATGGCACACTTTCTAGAAACCAAACATTAACAACTGGATAGGTTGAAATAGAAGAAAATTTTAAAGAGAAAAACCTGTTAAATAGATTCTCTATTTTCAGTCACAGAATTGTGCTCCAACGAATGTCCCCATGACTAAACAAACTAAACTGACATTTAATGAGTTGGAATCAACAAATCTGGAAACGCATTGTGATCAGCTAGATGATGGCATATCCTTTGTTGATTCACCAAACAAGATGCCCTGGGAAGAAAGTGTAACGGTAATATTATTTTTGTGTTGTGGTTATATTATGTTCTGCTTTCATACTAATTTCTGTGGTACTTGAGTAATTTTTTGTTGTTTTGGCTTTTCCATTATTGCACTGATACCTGTTGTATCTTGTTTAAATCAGGAAGTAGTGACAGAATACAATTTGTACAGGATAACTGAATTGTTTTTGGTTATGTACAACCTAACTCGAGGAACCAAATGTTTTCATTACATAATTAAAACACAGCATGTGGCAACTATTAAAATTAAAATAACATTGTATGTATATCCATCCATATATATTTTCTTGTCATCATCCTAGGTCATTGTTCCTATATTGAAACTTGATAAAGGTGGTGATAAAAACCCCTGAAGAATATACAAAGTTGATATTTATTTAGTCATCAGTTTGTGCAGTTATGCAGTAACTTTGCAATCTTTAGAAGCTTATCAATACTTGAACTTGAACATTACTTAATATTTAAATTATTGAAGTTTATGTATAACTTGTGATATTTTTAATTTCTTTTTATTTTCTCAGAGCTCTGGTGTGAAGAAAAGCAAACTTGTTCCAGAGTACGAGGTTTACCTAACACAGGGTCAGCTGTCCCAGGCTATGCACATTGGATCAAGCCAACCAAGAAAATTGACAATCGCGCTCCTTGACTGTTTTTTTTACCAAAGAAATGCTGGCAGGGTCAAGTGCAAAAGGGTCTAGGAATGCCCATAATGCTACAGTCAAAACTATTCCCCTGCCAGCCATTGTCATCAGAGCAATCAAGGAGTTTGTTGTTTTAAAACATTTTAAGAAAGAATTTGGGGGAGACCCATGTCTTTCTGATGCAAACTTTAATGAAGTGATTAATAATAAATGCGCGACCGCTCACAGGGCATTAAAGTCCAATTAATATCATATGCTGCACTTGTTTGTTGTTACTTTTTATAATGCTTAAACCAATGCCATTCTGTTATTTTAATTGTGATTTTTTTCCCCACAAAGTTAAAGTTACTTAGCTTTATTTTGCACGACATGGCATCTATACTTCGGACCCCCATTCACATTAAGGGGGGGGGGGGCATAACCATGTCTAATTTTTGAAAGACCACATGCTTGTAGCAAGAAATTTATGCAAGCTTGCGCATGCTAGTAACATGCTTGCACAGGCTTGTGCATGCTTATGACATTATTTTGTTAAATAAGCCTGCGCAAGCTTGCTGCAATGTTCCAAATACAAGCTTGCAGCAGGCTTATTTTTGCAAGCTTGTGCAGGCTTATTTAACAAAAATCCTGCGCAAGTTTGCAAAAATAAGCCCGCGCAAGCTTGCAAAAATAAGCCCGCACAAGCTTGCAAAAATAAGCCAGCGCAAGCTTGCAAAAACGAGCCTGCGCAAGTTTGCTGCAATGTTCCAAATACAAGCTTGCTGCAAGCTTCATAAACAAGCTTGCTGCAAGCTTAAAAACAAGCTTGCAATTTTGGTTTGGGCTATCTTGGTGTATCCTTGGGGAAAAGTACTTAGCTCCCATTTCCTTGACATAATATAGCCAATAACATGTGTAATGTGCCATTAAACAAACAATAAAATCAACCATCAGTTTTCATAACGTACATGTATTCCCTGCAAATTGATATCAAATACATAAATTAAAAATTAATATTTCTACTTTCTTCATTAAATGAATTAAATTCATTTTCTTACCACATCTATCTTTATTTCAGAATATGTGAATGCATGGTGTAGTAAATGTGGAAAAACAAACCCATCGATGACAGATTTTGAATGATGCTGCGACTGAAACAATTATTTATTCAAGGAGAAAATGTAGACAAAATTTGAGGAGTGAAATATCTTTGTTCAGCTGACAAAGAACATAGTTGTATTGCCATGAATGATTCTGCCAACAAATTGTATTTGTTATGAAGTTATTAAAATCAACTACACTGATCATCTAATTTGTCTGTTCATTGCTTCATGAGTAAATTAACTGGTTGTAAATTTTTCAAATAATACACTTCTTGCATAGTACGCTTTTGTTTGAAATGTGTAAAATATGCACAAGGTTTGGCTTACGACAATGTAGTATGCCTGTGATATACACCTGTACTTGATATGTTTTACGCTATTATGTATTTGAATACAGGAGTACTAATTTAAATAATTTGCCTCTTGTGTACGCCTAAAGTATGCTAGTATGATGCCAGAGATATCCTAGTATTACACTTTTCTCCTATTCTCATAAACCAAGGAGAATCCATATTTTGGATGCCGACTACGCCTGTATTACGCCTACGATACAGACGTATGATTTTGTACGGGAGTAGACAATGGCATCACATGAGGGTGCGGACCTCACCGGATGACACCAATAGAGTGTGTGATACCAAATTGATTGTCTATACAATTTTTGAAATTTTTGCAGGAAGGAGGTCCATGGGTGTGAAATCTTGAGTTCCCACACATGGATGTCTATACACTTTTCTAATTTTGATGCAGAAAGGGGTTCCATTGGGGTGTTACCATACTGGGTGACACTAACCCTAGTGCTGCCACTGGATCTAGACCAGTTAAAGTGAATGTTATCATGTTGTTTTGTGTCTATAATCTCATACAATCTTGTCAGTGGGCCTCAGGTGGCAGTGTGGACTAAGTCACTCGCCTTACAGATCAGTGACATCTCACCTCTGACTGGGTTCAACTCTTGGTGTAATGTACATTATTGTGTGATTTACCGTATTTTACGGGAAGGGCTTATATGTCTGTCATTTATGCTAAACATGTCTATTAGGTTATATAAACTGTCTTGATTCTGATCTGTGAATTTTCTATAAACAAAGTGTGTTCACAGTCTCATGGAAGATTCCATTAAGATGACATTCATCCTCAAATATGTTTCTCTGTTTTATGTTAAAGTTGATAATATTAGAATTATTCCATATCTTAATATGAGTCTTATTGGAAACAATTTAATGATAGTAATAATAATAATCAGAACTATATTCACATATTTAGAATCATACATTATGACAAAATAATTATTAATTCTACTACAATTTATATTGATGTTAAATTTAATATTATTTAAATCTTGAGTCCAAATCTCTTAATTATTTTTAGTATGTTATTGGTGGGTATATAGGAAATGGATATAATTCTTGTTGGCTTCTTAAATTAAGGGTGGTGGGATTCCTTCTTTTAGTTGATGGCAGCACTGGAGGATATTGTCAAGAAGCCAGAGTGTGTTGATAGTTACCGGTACTGTCAGCTCTATGCAGTTGATTCCAGAGGCCCGACAAGTTGAATGCTGTCCAGTCTTACATATCCCATTTGCATGCATAATACGTGTCTTTGTAATGTGTGTAGCTAACACTTTCACTTGAGAAGTTCCACCGATTGCATTCACTAAAAAATGATGGCAAAAGCAACTTGATTTAATTTTTTTTAATCAAAACAAAGTCCTGGATTTTAATCAAAATAAGTCTATGCAGATTTATTTTTCTACTGCATATTCAAAATCATATATTATAACAAAATAATTATACAGTCAAATACTATTAATGTCTGTTAACATGAATACCATTTTAACTTTTATTACTACATTATTTACAAGGTTTTGTTATAACAATTTTTAGAGTGCATATAGGCAGTGGATGAAAGTCTTCTTTCTTAAGTTATGGTGGGAAACATTCCTTCCTTCATAATATGCTGAAGAGTAGATGGCATCACTGTTAAAAATGGTTAGGAAACCAGTCAGTTGATAGTTACCACCATCTCTATGCAGCCAGTCCCTAACGGATGTCTAGGCTCTCAAATCACGATCTGCATGATAACTACAAGTGCTTGAAACCTGAGTAGTTACCACCTTCACTTGGAAACTTCTGCCTGTTTGCATCTACTGCACAGGATGGCAAAGCAACTCGGATTTCACGGCCAAGATATCATCAGCACCGTCTTACCAGTTGCCTGTATGTAGTGCATTTATTACGACTGAAATAGAATAATCATGCAACATATTTTACACTTGAATAAAGTTATGTCACCTATTCTGGTTTTAACTAATTTATTTCAAGTTTTCTGAGTCAAGACCTTTGGCATAAATTAGATTTTAATTCAACCAATGGTAGGTAGCTAAATGAATCTTAAGTGAATAGGAACAGACCACAATGTTTTAAATGTCATAGTGCAGAATCTGTTCAAGAAATGTAAGGTTTTTTCGATTGAAGTTACAGTTTTTCATGATAATTTCCAGTAAACAGACAAATGATGCTAGCTAGATTTAGTCTTGAAAGGATTGGGTAAAAACTCCACATAAGAAAAATGTCAAATTTTTTCAATGAAAGAGTGATTTAATTAATATTGGAATGACTTTCTTTTATATTCTTGGTTATACAGCAATCCTTTTTCCCAAAAGGGACCTGATATTGGCGCCATAATTACAGTGAGAACATATTGCATATAATTGTTTACGTACTCTGAAAAAAAAATTTTCTCGTGATTTCCATACTGCTGTCTGTAGGCATAGCATGCTGTTTCCACTTTCCAGGATATATTCATCCAAGAAAACTGTAAGAAATCCAGGATGATCGATGATACAATCCACATTGAGCTCCTCTGGCTAATCCAAAATCACGTTGATCTCTTTACAGCATCTACACTCTTCAACTGTTTCTTTACTACTGCAATTTCCACAATAAATCAATATACATGGTAAATATGCTCTATCATATATGTGCAATATATATTTATATATTTATGTGTGTGTGATAAATCATAAGCCTTTTCCTGTACCTTTTGTACCACAATACTGAAATGCACATCTCATCAGAAATGTATTATATTAAGTTCATTAATAGTTTCGCTACAAACATTTATAATGATGCATTATTTGTCACTAGTACTGTGTACCTTAACCAAGTTGAACATGGAAAAATAACATTCAAAAATAAAGAATACTATATTAGTAATGATTAGTAATAATTGCAATAATGATAATAGTAATTACCAGAATCTAGAGCCCAAGAGCTGCTCAGCTTGATCATAGGCTGTGTTCTTTCTCTTCAGTGTCTTGATTCGTGTCTCGTTCGAGCTGAAATTGATATGGCCTCACTTCACAGCAAGCTGAATTTTTTTCAGATACATGAAGCTGTACATCTTCACCACATATGCTACTTATAGACAATTGGACCGAACATAAGACAATTTGGCCTAACTTAAAGAAAATTCGCCCCAACTTGACAGACAATTCGGACCAACTTTGAGACCAAGTGGGCAAATGCCTAACAAAATCGACCTTCTTCCACAGGAGATATGATGTATATCATTGTTTTTATTTTAATTTTCCTCAAAGGAATTGTTGCTGAGAATCTTGAAGATGCACATATTATGGTCAACAAGTATTGGTTATGTGATATGGTCTTAGGTAAGGGACTAACATAATCTACCATTATTTTGCTAAATGGTTAGCAAATGCAGGAATTCCAATAACTTGCAGATAGATGGACTTGGGTATCTTCTGATTGGGTTTTCCTACCACTTGACAAGTATGACAAAGATCGGCAGTATTTAGAAACATTATTTTTAAGTTTTGTCCAGTAGAAGTGATTCAAGATATTGTGATAGGTCTTATTAATCCCTCAATGACCAGCCAAAGAGTTTCATGGGCCAAACTAAGAATGTCCTGTCTTTATGAATTGGAACAACAATTTGATAGTTCATTGACCACTCATCACCAGTGGTACCTCAGGTGGTTTCTATTGTCTCATAAGATACCATATTTAACGAAATAACAAACAGGTATCTCTGTGACTTCATTTTCATTAATGGCTCTTTCAAATAAGCAGGAGATCTCTGGTTCTGTTTCCTGTTCGATGACAATTGATTTGTCATCTGTCATCCTGATTAGAATAAAGAGAATGAGTAGTTAAAAGAGGATCACTGTGATCAAGATTCTTTGATTGATCCAAACAGGGAGTTAAAGTGACTAATATATATGCCAGCTAAAGGAAAGAGCATTCTTTGCCACAGTTTTAGTAACTGTACAAGCCAGGACTAAATCAAGGAATTGTTTTCAATAGGATCAACTTTCAGATCCAAACAAGGCTTGTCAGTTACAAGCTGATCAATGAAAAGTTATCTCTGGCTAGGATATTGCTAAGTAATAAATGAATGCCCTCAATGGATAAAGAAACATTGTTCCGATTGTCACAGGTTATGAGACTAAGTCTGATGACAAATTTATGCAATGGAGAAGAACATTAACAAAGCCACATTCTACTCCCTGAATAAGAACACTCTCATTAGAAGAAGACTAATCAGAAAGAGATAAAGTACCTGATAATTAAAGACAGAATTTTCCTTGTCTCTTCAAATTTTAAAGGATAGGATTGACCGAATCACCAATGAGTGATACACAGCCGTTCAACATCAATGATCTATAACACTCCATAATAAAATCAGACTGGGGTTTGTTAGACCAATACATGCCCGTTGCTTTCAATACATGACCATGACCTCATTAATACAAGCATTTGGAATAGGTCTGTCTACATTGCATGCGCTTTCCACCTTTCAGATCTAATTCTTTTAATCTAAATTTTAATACTCCCTTTCTTCATTTTCTCTTTCTCTCTGATATTATCTTTCTTTTATTTGAATTTGCATTTGTTTCTCCACTTTCTGTAACTATAATTGTCTCTATCACTCATCTTTCTCCAATTACATTTTCCTCTCTCTTTCCTATGTCCAATTGCATTTATTTTTATTATTTCTCTTCTTGAAGCTTAATTTCTAATTCCATCTCACATTTAAATTACTTTACTTTAATGTTTGAGTCTAATACAGACTTACTAATCAAATCCAAAGCACTTTTATCAGTATATTCCACTAAATATATAGGACCAAAATATTTTTTATTTCTTGTTTCATTCAAGAAACATTTGCTTCAGAAAAATCATATTTTCTAGCAAGCAGAAGCAATCAATATTTTTTTGAAGGAGTCTAACTGTTCCTGGATAGGATTTTGAAATAAAGATGTGCACTTTAGATGACATTATATAAAGCTTGTTGGTTTTACTGAAGATTTCTAAAATGTGAAATAATACCGGAATTTAGAAAATTCCAAAGCTAGGTGATTTTATATTACCAAAACAAGTTTTCTGAAAGAAATTCATATGTCAAGGACAAGTACCTAATTTTCTGTTAAGAGTGTAAACCCTTAAAATAAGTAACATAAAAAGTGAAAGACAATAAGCTTTGTACAATTTAACAAATAATTTATTTATCTAGAACACAAAGTTAAAATGAGAAAAAAGGACTTGTGTATTGCGATATTAATCCCAAAATAATCCAAGAATGACAGGCAAAAGTTCTAATAATTTAAAGACCTGAATAAAACTCAGAAAAAGTCCAAAATAAATCCCCAAACTGATGGCAATTATGTGTCTGTTATAGCTCATAGTGTGTTGATGTGCCAACGGTCTTTTATTGAATCACATAAATATAATTCTAGGTCTAAATACACTATACATTCTGCAAGCCATCTGCAATGTGCAGGCCATGCACATAATATTCATTGTGCAGAAACAATTTCCTCCTTACCAAACATCTAAACACATCTTCCTTAACCATAAGTGCAAGTCATCCACCAAGTTTGTTAGCAGATGATGGAGTGATCAAGGTTGTGTGGAAACAAAATTGGTAAGGGAGAGAGAGATGGATGAACAATATCATAACATTATATTTGTTGCCTAAAAGAAGGTTTACCAGGTGGGGCGAAATGTCCATTGAAGTGAGGCAAAATGTCCACTGAAGTGGGGCGAAATGTCCTGGGCCGAAACGTCCATGGGGGCAAAACGTCCATAATTCATATATTACATATTCGTTTCACCACTGGTACCACCCGGATATTTGATTGGGCAGGAGCTAGTAACTCTGGTCTATATGCAGTGTCATAATAATTTATTAACGAGAATACATTTTAAACTCACGGACCAATCTGTTAACTTAATTGACATAGCGCAACTTTACAAACAAGTCTCTATGTGAAATCTTAATTGTCAATCTGCACTGATTTCATCAGGGCACCCAAAAAATATAGTATAAATAAAATATTTCAGACATATAACAGTTTTATTTTTATCAAATCAATCATGCTGATGAAATCAAGGTACACGATTTTTACTAGTAATTTGTCAGCGTTGTTTAAATCAGCGTATATGATTTTGGTACACAAAAAAGCATTCTGAATATTTTTGTGCTCGCTTTGTTATTTAGAAGCCGCCTTAGTTACCAGAAATCGGGTCTGTACTTTCATTTTCTTTTTTAGCTGTCTGACATGTGAATTAATGTTTTTCTTTATTTTATGTTGTTTTGATAATTCCACTCTTATTTTTTGTAGTGCGCTAAAGACTGGATTGAATTTACTTAATTTGCTAATATCCGTTAATGCGTGTGGTGTTATATCATTGATATTATCGTAATTTATAATATAATAAATATAACTTTAACTTATTTTTTTTTTTAACAAATTTAAAATAAACAGTAGCATGATGAGCGGTTATCATTCACTGGGTCCCTTTTATTCACCTTTGTATCTTTCATTGTATTTTTCTATTTTTGTTGATACCTCTTTTGAGATTTGTCTTTGACCCTATGACCATTTCTTTTGGCCGACATTGTTTTTGAATCCCTGTGGGGTTACCTCAGCGTGACATAGAGCTTTTTGCATCCATGCTACTGTTTATTTCAGGGGCGCCCATAGATATACCTCCAGCGTATTTTCTAAGCGAAACTAAATGTTAGAATATTCAGAAGGATACATTTTGATTTCATGCACAATTCGCCCAAGTTTGAATCCCGGAGGTAGGGGTAGGTGTAAAACCGCACATAATTACGATCATTCCGGATTTGAACGGGCATAACAAAATAAATGATTTTTTAAAATAATAATCTGAATGTATCTAGTATCCCTTTATCGCATCATATTGTTCGTTTTCTCAGTACATCAAAAACACAGATGTGATGTATGTTACCTAGTGGTATACACAAATACCAAAAGTGATCAAGGACAGGGACAATTGAAACATTCTTGCTGTGTTTAATGGAGTTTATACTCACACGCTTTGAAATATTCATCATACTTAGTGTAGCGGTGATATGGATTATAATCTTTTTAGAAATTTCCACATGGATTTATAACAATAAAATTACATGACCCTAAATCAAGATATCATATCGGACTTGATAAAATATTTGGTTAAAACTCTATCAGCAGAGAGAGTCTGAAAAAGAATAGGCGTCTCGAAAGTTAGAAGCCTTAATTCTTTTCGTTGATATTATATTTTTGTTTCATATGAGGCCTTGGTTTAACAAATAAACACCTCTATAATTTGGTATGTTCACCCTTTCCCTATTTCTATTTCTTGACACTATTTTATTTTTTTGGTTTCGTAGGAGGTCTTTATTTGGTTGATTGATTTATTTGTAAGGAGGGAAAAGATTTTAATAAAGGTGGGATTTAAGCAAGAAATAAACCAAATAAATATAAAACTAATGTCACTGTGATAAAACATTGATCTTCTTTCGGTAAAAGTAACATTGACATTTAATTTCTGGACTCTAAACTCTGGACTCTAAACTCAATGGGATTTTATCCTTACCCCAAGTACAAACTATCAGTAAATGTTTGGTCCAAGTATTCCATGTAAAACTAGAATTATTGTTCAGAATTTATTTTTCTTTTTGTCAGAGTTAGCTTATTTCTTATCCCATAGTGCAAGCCATCCATACACTTTGGGCCATGTATGCAATGTTGAACCAATGTTTTTGTGCATAAACCCTTTATATTTCTTCAGTGACATTAACCACAAGCTTCCGACTTCCATAAAAGCTAGGCTTGCTCCTTATTCGGACTTTAAACTATCCACAAAGATTGGTTGAGGTCAGTGGCATATAACTTGTATTTTTGTGCAGAAAACATTTGTTTATCTATGGGATGTATACTATTGTTAACTAACCTGTCATCTTTTCCTAACAAAGACATAGACCTTAAGAGTTTTTTAATCACAATATTGACAGGTTTCTTCATCACTTGTTCAAAGTTTGGTCCTGCTATGTTACGTAGAACTAATGTTTTTGAGCATAAACCATTTTTCTTCTTCCTTAACATTTGAGCTGTTGACACCTGAATGGATCGGTCTCTTCTTTACTCTAAGTGCAATATGTCTACAGTTTAATCGGAGTCTGTGATGTAAAAAGTATGCAGAAACCATTTCTCATTTTTTCTCCAAAAAGTGATCTTGACATGGATCTTTTTACCCCATAGTCTTCTTCATTACTATGTGATCTAACTGTCCACAACGTTTCTTACTGTTGACTGAGAAAAACTGGAATTATTAAATTTAAATTTTGAATAGCTGTATGGACATAAAACATCAGCATATAAATATGTTCCTCTGTATGGGAAGCAGATAACAAAAATCCCTAGAAAGGACTAATGCTGTACTAGACAAAAGAAGTTACAGTTATTAAAGACAAAAGCATTTCTTCAATTGTAACAATCAAGTGTTCAAACCATCTCTGATATTCTTTTCTGATAAAACGGTTTTCAAATTAGCTGATGGCAATTTAAATAATGACATGGTGGCCATATTGTCAGATCAGTAACATTTTTAGTGAGGGCTAGCTAGAATTGGTAAGAAAACTTTTAGTGAAAACCTCAGATCAATACAACCTTCCACTCAAGAGTAGTAAAAGAGGCAAGATTTTTAAGATGGCTGCTGTGGAAAACACAATGCATTTCAAATCAGGACCATGGCCGTTTATTTTGGAAACAAATTGACATAAGAAGTCTTCAGTAAAACTTCCTATTGATATGAACATCAATTATGGAGGAGTAGTGATACAAAGAACTTTAACATGACTGTCATGGTGGCCAAACTGAACATCAGAATGGCACCCTTTTTATTCTAAATCAATAAGACATTCTAGGAAATTGTACAGCAAAAATCACATAATGATGTGATCACCAATTCAAGAGTTTTGGTGGTAACAAGATTTTCAAGATAGCATTGCGGCAGTCATAATGGATGTCCAAGCAGTACAATTTTCATTTACAGTCATTTAGATCATGAATGTGAGTTTACAGATTGAATCCTCTAAGTAATTTATGAGAAAAATCAGTAGAAAAGATGTCTGATGGGCAACGGAGCTAAAATTTGATCAAAGAATGGAGCAACTTAAGATCCCTCTCAGATCTAAATGTTTCTATACTAGTTAGAAATGCATGAATTACCTGCAAATGTTACATAATTGGAGAATTCTGAATAAGTAATGTTCACATCAAGAGCAGGATGCTGCACTCCACAAGCAAACTTAGTCTTGAAATCAATATTCCCTGGGAAAGTAGTTCCACGAGTCAGATGTAGGGTGCTGGTATAGATTGCTTCAAGCTGATCACATGTAGAGGTATTATTCACCATACCACCATCAGAGACATATTGTACTTTTTCTTGTTGATTATTCTGAAATGAATTTTGTAAGTGTTAAAACTAATCTGACATATATGTAATACACAGTTGCTATTATTACATTGATTTATCTTTTCCTTACACTAGTCCCCAATCCAAGGATAGTATTCAATAGTGCCATCTGTTTCATTGTATTGAGCTAGTTTCTGACCAGGTGTCTGAAATGTAGTTGGGAGGGAGGGTAAAGTAAATTTAAATATTATATTTAACTGATATGGTCTTGCTATATTTTCCTAAACTAGTCCCAGTTCATGGATATTATTCAATTTAGTAACTAGAGATATAGAATAAAATATTAAAAATTGATTAAGGTCTGATAAGTTAATCAACTTCTGACAATCAGAATCATTTCCATATCTGACCTAAACTGACACTTTAATGACATCAAAGAGGGAGGAGGAAGTTTACCAATAATGGACAGGTGAGTATTACATAATTCAATTATTCCACTCCTTCCTCCCCACCCACATCCACAAGAAACTAAATTACATTTTGAAAGCATTATTATATTATCTGCTAATTATCTACTATTACATGATTACCAAATTACCAGCATGGTGGGAAACCTGTTTGTCTAAGAGATAAGCTGTATAAGCAAGCTTAGCACTACTAACAGCAGGATGCTCTACTGCACACTGGAGAATTGGACTGATACATCTGATCTAATGTAAAATGATGAGGAAGTGGAGCAACACCACCACAGCTTGTATGACATCATCCAAAGATGAATTTTTCAAAAATGCTCAAAATCTAGCAACAGTCCTGGCCTCACAGACTGTGATATTAATGAAGGAAAAAACATCAGTGAGAAATTTATAAGCTCATAAGATAGTCTGAATAGTCTATAACAACCTGAAAAATTCATATCAAGATTCTAGCTGCTGAAATATCAGAGGTACTTGAGAGAAAGAGAAAAAAAGATGGTTGTGGTCCTTTCTTGCCACTTTTGGTTTACACAATCAAAAGTATAAAGTTCTAACTGGACAAAGAAGTCAATCCTGATCATCTCCAGCAGATACAATTCACACAGGGAATTTCAGTAGGAATATTATTGACCAAAGATATCAGATTCTTGGTCTGCAACCATGGTTACCAAAGAAAATGAGACAGAATCATACTTGTCACTTTACTGTAAATAATGACTTTCCCTTGACAATGCATGAAATTCACATCTTTTCTTTGCCAGTAGTAGATGGAAAAGGAACACTGTCTTAATGATAAGGTGCTTCACTCAAATGTTAATAAAGAGGTTGACACAATGACCAAAAGCAGACAGCAGGTTCCATCTTGGCATAAAAAAGTTTAGTTTATTTGTTGTTTCTTAGCTGCGTACTATTTAGCTCCATACAATAGGTTGTAAGTAAACATGCTTAGAAATAGTACAAGGTTGAATATCAATCAGCGTTATCAAAACCCAAAAAGTTCAAAGTAAAATAGTAAGATGTTAGTAACAGTACAATATGAAGCTTCCCAATCAAATGAGAGATATAAATGGTGCAGGCTAATGAAGACAGATGAAAAGATGTTGAAAATAAGGGGAGTTATATACATTAGATACAAATGCTCTTGGTGATGGCATACAAAGTTTTCTGAATTGTAGAGAGATAGATCAATTTTGTTACTGTCAAGGCTGAATGATATTCTGATGCCAAATGAAGGTATGGCATTTGGATTGTTCTCATGTAAGGTTTTGCATTTGGGTTGAAAAACAGCAGAACAGAGTTTAGACTCTATAAGCTTTATAAGTTGATATTAATTTTAGAGAGTACTTTGCAGAAAGCATTTCTCTGCGATGTGATAAAGGTGATTCATTTGCTTCCGCAAGAAAACGTTCACATGGATATGTCTTAAATGTTCCTAGAATAAGTCTTATTCCCTTATGATAAACTGGCCCAAGCAGTTTGAAATATGACTTCCCAGCTGAACCATAAACAACGCATCCAGTCTAGTTTGGAGCAGATAAACATTCTTTACAAATTAAGTATGACTTTTTTTTATCAGCACCCCAGTCAGTGTGCACAACTACTATAAGAATATCTAAAGATTTCAAGCATTTAGCTTTCAAATTCTTGATGTATGGAATTAAGTCAGTCTTCTGTTGAAGATAATACCCATAAACTTTGTGTGCTTAACAACTGAAATACGTGTTTCATCCAGATAGAGTTTAGGGTCATCATGATGTCTTCGCAACTGACAGAAATGCATGCATACTGTTTCCGATTTTGAAAATTTGAAACCCTTAGCACAGGCCCAATTTTGGATCTTCAATTGTACGTATATGCTTTGATCTACAACATATTAGAAAATCATCAACATATAATGAGCAATCCACACCGGGAGCTAAACACCTGGTAATGCTATTGATTTGGATATTAATTAGCATCACAGATTCAATATTGTCATGGGGCACACCCATCTCTTGCTCGTGCATATCTGAGAGGGTAGAGCCCACTTGTACTTTGAATTCTCTGTATGAGAGAAAAGTTTATATGAAAGACTGCAGACGGCCTTTTTGACCCAGATCGTGCAGGTTATTTAGTATCCCGGACTTACATGTTGTGTCATAGGCCTATTCTACATCAAAGAAGACTGCTACTAAATGTTCCTTCTTGATAATATGCATCGCGAATAAATGTTTCCAGTCTAAATAGATTATCGCTGGTACTACGACAAGAACGGAAGCCACTATGTGAAGGAGATATTAAATTGTTGCTTTCCAAGTACCATATTAGCCGAGAAGGTGACAGAGGTGAGATGGCAGTGATCCGTAATGGAGAGCGCTTTAGACCACTCGGCCACTCGGGGCCCCTTGTCCAGACTGAAAAAGCAGAATTATCTGATTCAAGATGGAAAGATATCTTTGAAGTCGATCCTATATCTAACTGAAGACATCTGCATGATCCCTGTCCCCTGGTCAAACACTGGAGAGACATTAGCAGGATGCTTGTTCAGTGTCAGTGAGAACAAGTCTAACATTGGCTTTTGCCACAAATGAAACAGTATCTATGCTAGCCAGTCATGCAGAGAACATTCCATGAAGTCTGCTTGTCCATCTTGACTGACTGTCAACCAAACGTATTCATCTTGTCCAAACTCTGACAAATATCTCAAGCTGTCCAACATAGGAAGTTCCAGAGGTGACCACCACAGCCTGAAGCAACAGTGTAACGAACTATATGAATCAGAACTGATTCTGAACTCCTAATCTGATTTTCTACCAACTTGGATGGTGATATAATCTGGTTCCTGAGGGGATTCAACATCTTTTGTATACTTCTCCAAACAAAATAAGATTTTTCATTAACATAATCTTTGCCAAAGTTTAACATTTTGATTAGCTACTGACTACTATCATGCCAGATTTACTATTCAATAATATTGTGTTTAGATTTTAACTCCATTAATGCACAAGTCTACCGTTTAAACATTGGTATTTTTTTCAATTAAATATCTTTACTTCCCAATTTCAATTCTTATTCTTACGTTTATTGTAACCTTTATGCAAGGGCTATATGTTACTTTTTAGGGTGACACTGTGATAAAGAACAAGAAGTGCACTCTACTTTTAATTGTCTTTATTTTAATTTGGCTTGTATGTCTTCCTTCTCTACACATACTGGTACTTTCAAAATACTGCTGAAATGAGTTGTTGAACATCACAATACCCTGACACCAGCCTGACCTGAGTCCTACGAATAACCTCTTAATGCTGAGAGCCTAGCAAGGTAGCTGCTAGTACCATTTTGTAAGGTATGACTCTGTCAGGGTTTTAACCAGTGACCATCTGCAGCCAAAGCAAATGCTCTAATCACTAGGCCACCGGAGCAGTCCTAATGATATACACATTTGTAACACTTCCTTGATGCACTGTTCAAACTTTGACAGAATGCTTCTTATGGGGCCCAAAGTGCCAATCAAATTTAGTTTAACAACTATTCGTGTCAAGCCCAAGAAACCAGATGTGTATTCAATTACAAAAAAAATACACATTGTGACAAGCTTAACATTATTTTACTGGCTTGACTGTGGGCATGACAAGAATGGCTAAATATAAGTATATATTGTGCAGAGTAAATTTTCATATAAGTGACTTGAAACTAATTTGCCACACGTTTCATGCATCACTGCATTCCAAGTGCTCAAATTCATTATAAAAAAAAATTTACATGAACTTTTCGAATAAAGCACCCTAAGAGCATCTCTGCCCCTGTACTAGCATTCAGTGTCATTTGTTCATTCCCCAGTGACAAACGATCAACTCTTAATGACTGTTATTTGGAACAGTTACCCTTAGAATGATGTCCACTGCCCAGTAAATGGTGGAATCTACACAGAGCCATGTGACAGATCTTATTTGCTCATTAATAGGTGTCTTGTAACCAACGACAGATGTGTGATGACTGAAATTGAACACATTACGGGATGACTGGTACCTTGCTTTGATAGATGTTTAATGACTGAAATTGGACACATTAAGGGATGACTGGTTACGAGTGCTGGATCTTCAATGTCTGTTCCTTAACTACGCAGTGGCCAGCACCTGGTGACCAGTGACAGACCCACCATGACTTTAACTATACCTAGTACCCAAATACCAATCATTGACCAATGAAAGTGTTTTCCATAGCATAGCAGTGTTAGCTACCAGCTTCGCACTGCTCAAGGATAGCGCCGAAATGCAGACAGGCTCTGGCTTTCCACCAGACTCACTATTCATAAATAAATCTCTGTAGCTGCTAACAAGAACATCACAAACATAGTCCATTTAGCCAAATTATCCCATTACAGTACTAAGATCACGGAGAGTTCCAGCTGCAAAGAAAGAGCTCTTCAAGATAACTATCAAACTACTGTCAGGGAACAAATGTACACCTCTTCCAACTACCTTCTCTCCAGTAGACCTTCCACACCTATTTACAAATTTCTTGTGTGACAAAATAGAAACTATTAGAGATTCGCTTGAAAACACAATTTCAATTGACTCATCACCATAGATTTATGATACAAAATTTCAGTGACAACCATTTGGAGCATTTGAACCTGTCTATATGAATTTAGTACAGATAATCGTGATGAAGAGTGCACCAAAGTCTTGTGAACTTGATCCAATTCCAACATCACTGCAGCTTGAGTGATTAGATCCAATATTGCCTTCACTAACTGATGTTCTTAATATCTCCCTCTCAACAGAGGAATTCCTATCATTTTTCAAAATGGATAGTACCGTCACTGCTGAAGAAACCAACACTTTACCATAGCGATTTAAAGAAGTATCGCCAAGTTTCTAATCTCCAGTTCATATAAAAATAACTTAGACAAATTTGTTCTAACCCAACTTGTATCTCATTTGAATCCAAATAGTCTTTTTAAAGCAATGTACAGTCTGCATATCACCCATGCCACAGTATTGAAACTAGACATCTGAAAGTATGTAATGACATTATTTCTGCTTTGGATAGTGTAAAGATTACAGTTCTTACTCTCTGTGACCCCGCCTTGACTTGACTGCAGCATATCACTGAATATGTCATGATATATTACTTTATCCGCTCCAGCATGCATTTGGCATTCAGAATACAGCTTTACAGTGCTTCAAGTCCTACTTAGCCAAATTGTATCTGCAAATTGATTAAACTCCAGCCCAGTTGATACATCTTGTGGTTTTCCACAGGGGTCTGTTCTTGGACCTGTTTGCTTCATTCTATACACTCATCTGCTCTCAAGAGTCATAGATCATCACCCAGAGTCTCACCAATTTTAAGCTGATGACACCCAAACATATAAGTCTACCTACCCAACTGAAGTTGATCCTACCATCCATGGAGAGAGGTGCATTTCTCATGTGTAATCATGGATGACATGTAACAAGCTGCAAATGAATGATGATAAAACTGAGGCCATTCTGATCAAACACAAAGACTTTCTCATTCCGATCCTTTACCTCAGACAATAAATATCAGCAACACCAACAGTTACTCTCACACATATGCAAGGCTGCATATCTTGAGCTGAGACGCATCAGTTCCATTCGCAAAAATATTTCAGCTGATGCCACTAAAACACTTGCATGTTCATTAGTAAGCACAGCTGATTGGATCATCTTTAGAGTATCTCAATCTAAGCACACCTCACAACTGCTCTATACCCTACACTCACTATTCATTCAATACAGAATCATATACAAAATTTGTTCTCTGTGCTACATTTCACTGACAGACTCCTGTCCAACATACATTTAATGTTTTGCACGTTAAATGTTTTCAGTATTTTTTTTTGTTTTCCAATTTCATGGTTGCTGCTTTTTGTTTTTCTGAAGTTTGCCATATGATTATAGATGTTGTAAAGCGCTTAGAGGTTCTAAAGATTAGGCGCTATATAAATTCCTCCTCATTATTATGATGTAAACGGAAAGATCTGTTTGGGCCACTGAACTATGATGAATGAAAGTCTTCTGGCATAAACACTAACAATTTATCTCCATCAATAAGTTCTGCGGATTCCACTCTCATGGGAGCTGACCACTTTATTTCATGTGTCAGTGATCACACCTTTGTGGTAATGGGTGATTTTGTATTCCAGAATGAGCCGTAACCTCTATCTTATTGGACAGGTTGACTTCCCTAAAGTGGCAAGTACCGTATACCCTTCCTGGGAACATGTTGATCTTCCAATAACAAAGAACTAGTCCAAATGGTATGTCAACTCTCCGCAAAGTTGCATACCTTTTTAGGTCAAAGACAACAAATAGGATCTTCCACATGTGCAAGTCACGGTCGAGTATGAACTGCTTATCGCCATCAGAGTGTTAAGTCTTCCTACCCGTAACTGGACATCATGGATACACCCATGCTCTAAGCACTGGCACCTCATCGACTATGTGACTGTTAGGAAGAGGGTCAGGCAGGATGTGCATGTGACCAAGTCCTTGTGTGGCACTGACTGCTTGACAGACCACTGCCTCATCATCGCCAAGCTCAACATCTGCATTAAGCCTAAAATACACTCACAGGAAAAGAAGGCTCCTAAATTACTGAACATCCCCAGGCTGAAATGCACCAATACCAATCAGTCTTTCGTGGATGCCCTGGATAAAACCTCTGAAATCCACACCTCTTGACAATCAGAGTGTGGATACAGACTGGACAGTATTCAGTGAGATGGTCTACAGCACAGTTTCGGAAATAATAGGACAATCAGCCAGAAAAAATCAAACTGTTTTGATGAGAACTGCGAGAAGATCAAGCAGTTGCTGAATTAAAAACACCACCTTCAAACCCACCTGAACAACCCCAAGTCAATGTCTAGGAAAGATGCTTACAATAACATATGCAGAACTGTACAGCAGAAACTCTGTCAGATGCGAGACACATGGCTGAGCAGCAAAGCTGATGAGATCCATGCTAAACAGACCAGCATGACATGAAGAAAGGATCTACTTCCTCTGGATCATCCCATCTGAAATGGGGCCACCCATCTCACCGCACACAGAAATACACTAATTACTGACACACATTAGATTCTTCAATGGTGGACTGAACTTTCACAGCATACTGAATTGACATTCATCCATCAATTGTCTCCCCCATTACCAATCAAAAAAGCACTGAAGGACCCTCCAATCATGCTGCAGACATAGAAATCCATTATTATCAGCTCTCCACTGGCAAAGCACCTGGTTCAGACTCCATCCCAGCTGAATTCTACAAGGAAGGGGGCACTAGTCTACCTCATAGAAAGGCTCCACCAACTGATTTTACTGATATGGCAGCAAGAGATGACCCCGCAAGAATTCAAAGACGTCTCCATAATCCACCTGTATAAGCGCAAAGGGAACCACCAGGAATGTGACAACCACTGGGGTATATTCTTACTCTCAACTGCAGGAAAGATACTCACCTGAATCCTACTGAACCGACTCACTATGCAACTTGACCAAGGACTACTGCCACAAAACCAGTGTGGATTATAAAAAGAACGTGGGACAATCGTCATGGTGTTCGTTGCGAGGCAAATACAAGAGAAATGTCAAGAGCAAAAACCAAACTTTTTTAAACCTATGTCAACTTGGCAAAACCTTTTATACTGTCAGCAGAGAAGGTTTGTGGAAGACAATGGCCAAGTAAGGATGCCCAAGAAAATGTATATACATGGTGTAGCATTTTCACGATGGCATGCAGGCACGAGTCCAGAATAATGGAGAGACATCTGAGCTATTCCCGGTAACAAATGTTGTCAAGCAGGGTCGTGTTCTGGCACATACACTGTTCACTCTGTTGTTCTTTTCCATGCTGACTATCGCTTTCAGCAGAGACAGAAAGGTTGGAGTCTGCATCAGGAACCGAACGGATGGAACGCTATTCAGTGAAGGCACAAGAGAGCATGGGGGAGGTGTGCTCAGTTCTTTTGCATTTGAAGGATGATCTGAGCAGCCATGTTTCAAATTTTTTCAAGTTTCTAAAAAAGATATTCAGATGAACCAGAAATGAATTACAAACGTCCATTCTTCAAAGTAGTAAGGAAAACACAAGTGATTCAGTGGCATCAGGTGAAAAAAAACTGTGAATAGTGCCTTCCACATAATCATTACATGTTGGTGTCATGAAAGAACATTTAGGTTCATATTGAATGTGAATTTAATGTTGGTATTGCTAATGATTATTGTCTGAAGTAAAGGATGTGAATGAGAACCTTTTTTTGTGGTGATCTAGATGGTTTCCGTTTATCATCATTCATATTCAGGTTGTTATATGTGATACATGACTTCACATTGAAAATGCACCTCACTGTTTCTTAGATTGGAGCCTCGACTTCATTTGGGCAGGTAGATTTGTATATTTGACAGTCCTCACTTTACAAATGGGATGATGCTAGCAGTCAATTCATGGCACTTCAGAGTGAATAAGTGTATAGAATGAAGAGAACAAGGCCAAGAAAAAGATCCTTGTGAATTTCTAAAACATAGATCAATTGAGCTGGAATGTTTTCCATTTATGGACACAAATTGTACCCTGTGGAACAATTAGGACTTGAACCATAGTAAGGATGTATTGTAAATACCAAATACATGATCATAGTCTATTGTGCTTAAAGTGAAGGAGGGTGAAGACTCACAGTAATCTTTGCACTATTCAGAACAGAGAGTGGTCATTAACTACTCACTGAGGTGAAGTTTCATTACTATGGTGAGGGAATATGCAGCCTGTACATTGTTAGAAAGACCATTTGCATTCTGATGTGACACAAGTTGGGATAGAGCATATACACCATTGACCTGACATGAATATTTAGAATATAACTTTCTGCTAATTCTGAATGGCTTGGTTTACAAGTAATTAAAATGACACGAATATGTTGATCTCAAGTAATATCCAAGACAATCTGGTATATCAATAATATCATAATTAATTATGGTAATTCAAATGATACACTTCGTGGGATAAAGTAACTTTTTTCTGACATTTTTTAAATGAATGAGATGTAAGAAACATGGCAGTTGTTCTTTAAATCATTAGGGTCAAGTGTTACTACACGGGTTTGTGGGATAGCTATGTATTATCTTTGCTACATAAGTTTTTGGAGATCACAAAATCATTGTTTGAAAATAGAGGAATGATGCTACATGGCTTTTGGGGGATGAATATGTAGAATTGTTACTATGCAAGTTTTGGAGATCACAAATCAGTGCTTGGAAATTGAGTAATGTTACTACATGGGATTTGGGGGATAGCAGGAGAGCTATGTAGTTGTAGTATTGTTACTACATCAGGTTTAGGAGATAAAAAAATAAGTGCCGGGAGATACAGTAATGTCATTACATGGAGTTTTATTGTGGGGGGTTGGGGGTACTATTTAGTATTGTTACTACCTTAAATTTTTAGATATTACAAATCAGTGCTTGGAAATAGAGTAATGTTAATGTAGTATTGTTATTACATCAGGTTTCAGAGATCACAAATCATTGCTTGGAAATGGGATAATGTTACTACATGGGTTTGTGGGGATAGAAGGAGAGCCATGCAGTTGTAGTATTGTTACTACATGATGAGTACATCAAGTTTTGGAGATTACAAAACTTCTGTGTTTGGAAATAAGATAATGTTACTACATGGGTTTACAAATAATTAAGTAGTATTGTTACTACATCAGGTTTCACAGTTTACAAATCAGTATTCTTTTAAAATGGACAAGCAGGCAATTCCATTTTAATTCTGACACCCATCATATTTAAATAAAACAAATATTTTAATTTATATTTGTTACTAAGATGGATACAATATCAATGAAACGCAATCATTGTACTTACAAGATAGTACCATGAAATTTGTGGAGTTGGATATGCACAATTATCTGTCTCACAGATCAAAGTGACAGACTCCTGACCAAGATCTCTATCAGGAGGTATTGGCTGCACATACTTCACTCCCTTAGGAGATGCTTTAAAAAAGAAAGAAAACTCAAAATTATAATCAGTGATTATATCACAAAGAAAAGGACATTGCATGGATGCATTTGTGAGTGCCCGGGTAAATAGCTCACAAGGAAGCAATTTACTGTATTTACCATATATGCTGGAACAAACACAAATTTACTTTTAAAGTAATTTGCTTATTCCTGCATGTTCTGGAACAAATCTATTTTTTTCCAGGTAGCATGTTTTGAGACACCTCTTCAGCAATTGAAGCTTAGTAAAATGTATTAAGAAAGGGCATCAGTGTAGGATAGTAGTAGCAGTATATCTCAATATGAAATCATTCAAAACAACAAGTTGAAAAATATATTCAAACTTCAAATAATTATTATCGGTGTTGCCTGTTTACACTTTTTTCCTAACTGTAAATACTTAAAGAATAAATGTTAAGGTATGAATCAATCATTTGTACATATGAAAACAAGGTCAACATTTTCTGTCCTGGTTTAAGCTTCAACAAAACGTCTTGCTGACAAAGGTTTATGCACCCTTCATGGTCACTACACAACCTATTTTGGCTACATGACTTCCAAAGAACACTGCAGAAACAATATACTGCAACAAATGTATCTGATAGGGCCGAAATTCCTGTCTTGTAACTACAAATATTTTAAAATATTTAATTAACGGTCACTTAATTAACTGCTACTTAAACAAGCAATGTAATATTACGATCAAGATATGCACATAGCCTTAAATACTTGTGTAAAATATATGCTGAGAGAGAGAGAGAGAGAGAGAGAGAGAGAGAGAGAAAGAGAGAGAGAGAGAGTCTGAATGTGGAGAGAGATTTATGGATGAAAACTACCATACTGAGTGAAGTAAAAAGTGATAGATAAGTCTGCTAATTTTGAAACCAAAAAACTTTTTTGTTACACAGCTTCAATGATCACTGAACATACTGCATAAACTGGAGAACAAAACACACATGCCAGTTCTGTATTTCATTGAAATCCTTCAAGTTGCAACAACCTTACTTGCCATCTGAACCTCCTCTAGCTCAAACCCATCATTCTTCCTCTTCAATGTCTCGGCCATTTCAACACATTTAGTATGTCTTCTTTTCATTAAAGTTATTGTTTGCAATGCATACTTTAAATATTTTCTGGGCAGATCCAACTTGTCTGAAAGGAATTTACAATCAAATCCACAAATGTTTGTTTGACTGCACTCTTAGCATGACAAGAGTTGTCCTTCTTTGAAAGACCCTCTGCTGCGAACAGATAAAGTTTGATCATCATTTTGTCCTGTCAGACTTGACTTGTTTATTAATACTGACATACAATGACTTCAGCTTAAAAGTGCATCCACTCAGAGTAACTAAAGACACTGAGGGACCTTACCCAAAGTCTGTTTTGCAGTATCTGTAACATGTGTCCAGAATGATATAATCAGCAAAAGAGACTGTTCCTTCCCTGAGTACTTGAGACAGATCTCATTAACCAAACCATTTCCCTTTCCAGCCTTTCAGTGCCTAGATCTTCTTCATTATCATCATACCACACAATTTTCATTTGAGGCAACACATCCTCTGATGCACAAACTGTAATGACTAATGTATCTCCCAATAGTTTATCCATGAACAAAACAAAACTTAAAGACTGAAATATACACAGTGCTATCCATTATACAGCTTCTTCCAGTCCAGTCTTTTGTACTTGAGACTCAATATATGTACTTTTGACAAATTTTCTAAGGAACCAGACAAGTTTTAACCATTCAGAATAATTAGGCCTTAAGGGGTGCACTGACCAAAACAAAGGTAGCTAGTTGATGGTCTCTTGACACCAGTGGTATCTAACTTCAGAAGACAAAGAGGCACACTTGCAACTTCTTCGTGCATGAAGGTTTATGACCTACTTCACTGGGCAGGCTCAGAAGGTGTCACCCTCAGTTTTCCACATTCCAGGTCCCAAGAATGTTTTAGCTGATAGTCTTTCAAGGGAGGGATGATAACCCACATGGAATTATCTCTACACCAATACATAGCATATTTCCTATTCTGACATTAGGAGATGCCTTTGTTGGACTTATTTGTGACAAGGCTCAACAGGAAGCTCCCATTCTGTGTTTCTACAAGCTGAGCAGTGTATGTTTTCAGCCTTAGGTGAGAGTGTCTGTTCTTTCATGTCTTCCAACTCTTCAAGACAATCCCAGAAGTACATATAAAGTTAGGACCTCCAATGCTCAGCGGATTTTGATCATCTCTCGTTGACCCCAATTTTTGTATTCCAACGATCTTCTCTACCTGCTGGGAGCACAGCACAAGACAAAAAGCCCACATATTCTCCACAATACATGCCTGGCCAATGTCAAACAATCTCTGTCTGAGCACTATACATCCAAGATCTATAATGTCCAGTGGAGAACCTTTTGCAATTGGTGCAGTAGGAAATGTGCTATTCCAGACTGTCTCTCTCTTAGTCTACTAGCTGATTTTCATCTCTTCCTTTTTGAAAAGGAACAATTCATGGTTTCTACTAACAAAATCTATAGGCAGCCCTTTCAAACATGCTGAAATTACATTATTAAGGTCTGGCCATAGGTTCATATTATCATATCTTCAGGTATTTCAAGTTGCAGTGACCAGTGTCTTGTTGTCTATTAACATTCTTTCGCCCTTTCTCAAAGCCACCATGAACCTTAGGAAGAAGCTATTTCTTCAAGAACCATAACATTTAAACGCTTCTCCAGCTCTTTTGACATAAAAATATCAGGCAATGAGACCAAGTGTCCAGATCTAACACCCATCAGTTACTCCATCAAGTCGTTCCTTCGCCACTCTCGGTGAGGTAGAACTGCTGTCGTCACAAAGAATTCCATGATAAAATGTCTTAAATTCAACACAGCCTTCAATTTCTGCCACACATCATTTGAACTAGTTCAACCAACACTCACACTGGAACAAAGCTCAGTCCATTTTTTCTGCCTCTACGACCTTCCTTCTAGTAGACAAAACAAGCTGACTAAATCTCTTCTTTTGGAGCAGTTTCCGAATCTCCTGGAGTATGTAAATTTCATAGATGGCAACTTGATGATTCTTGGAAATTTCAACTTTCTATTTGACTGTCCTGGGTACCCATACACATCAAAACTCTTCAATTCTATTCATGTTTTCAACTTTAAACAGTCAGTTAACCAACCCTACCATAAACATGGTCACATTTTAGACTGGATTCTTTATAGACCTGTTGGTAATATTCTGCAATCCACCCTTGTATCCCATGAACTTGCATCAAATCAACTCGGCATTATATGCGATCTCGACATATCAGTCCCTAACCCTCCCCCTTTATTTGTTCCATTTAGCCAAATTATTCAACTACAGTACTAAGATCATGGAGAGTTCCAGCTGCAAAAAGCTCTTCGAAATAACTAACAAACTAATGTCAAGTAACAAATGTACACCACTTCCAACTACCTTCTCTCCAGTAGACCTTCCGGACCTATTTGCTAATTTCTTCTGTGACAAAGAACAAACCATTAGAGATTCGCTTGACAGCACATTATCAATTGATTCGTCACCATACAGTTATGATACAGAATTTCAGCGCCAACCATTAGGAACATCTGAACCTGACTCTAATGATTAAGTACGGACAATTGTAATGAAGAGTGCAGCAAAGTCATGTGAACTTGATTTAATTCCAAAATCACTTCCTCCTGAGTGTTTAGATCCAATATTGCATTCACTAACTGATGTTATTAATACCTCTCTCTCTCATCGAGGGAATTCTCATCATTTTTCAAAACTGCCACCATCGTAAAGACTCTGCTGAAGAAACCAACACTTGATCATAATGATTTAAAAAACTACTGCCCAGTTTCTGGTCCACTGGGGCCTGTTCTAGGATCAGTTCTCTTCATTCTACAAAATCAGCCACTCTCAAGTGCCATTGATCATCACCCAGTGTCTCACCAATTGTACGTTGATGGCACCCAAATATACAAGTCCAGCCACCCAAATGAAGTGGATGCTACCATCCATGGAGTGGAGAGGTGCATTTCTGATCATGGATGACATGTAACAAGCTGCAGATGAATGATGATAAAACTGAGGCCATTCTGATCAAAACACAAAGACTTTCTCATTCACATCCTTTACCTCAGATAATAAATATCAGCAACACCAACATTAAATTCTCACTGTCAGTATGAAACCCAGGAGCTACTCTAGACAGTACTCTCACATTGCACCAACATGTCATGAACATATGCAAGGCTGCATATCTTGAGCTGACATGCATCAGTTCCATTCGTAAATATCTTTCAGTTGATGCCACTAAAACACTTGTGTGTTCATTAGTACTTTCAAGACTGGACTATTATAACTCAATTCTGTCACAATATCTACGTCAAAAAGTTCAAAACACATCTGCTCGGATCATCTTTAGAGTACCTCGATCAGAGCACACCTCACCACTGCTCTGTAGTCTACACTGGCTATCCATTTGATCCATAATCAAACACAAAATTTGTTCTCTGTGCTTCGTTTCACTGACAGACTCCAGTCCAACATACTATCCGGCCTCTCCCATATGTATACACCAGCAAGATACTTATGCACCTCTTCTGACAATTGTACACTCATTGTTCCCACTATAGAAACAAAGTCATATGGACAACATTCTTATGCATACCAGGGCCCAGCGATGAGGAACGAATTGCCCATTGAAATTAGACACAAAGACACAGTGGTCCCTTTTAAGAGTGCTCTTTAAACTCACCTTTTTCGACTGCAGGAACAAACTTAAGAGTGTAGTCATATCATTATAGATGTTGTAATGTGCTTAGAGCTTCTAAAGATTAGGCACTATACAAAGTCCTCGTTATTATTATTATTATTATTATTATTATTATTATTATTATTATAGTAGTAGTAGTAGTATTACCCAGCCCAACAAACTTGAATTACCTTTTAATGAGATATACGTGCATGAAATCGATAGGAATATGATTTTTCTCAAAAATCGTGAGCATAGCATTTGTCATGTCTTTAATCCACTGACATTGATTTGGATCTGGCAATTTTCAGTCCAAGTCAAATGACTATAAAAATCTTGCATCCTACATGTCAATTACATCAGAGGTTATATAGTCACCTGATATTGACAATAAACAAATTTCACATATAATTTGGATTAAATAATAAATATAATGCATGCTTAATTCTCAACATATTTATTCTGGAAACAATAACCTGTCAGTATTGCAGCAGGTTGAAGAAAGTATAGAGCATGTATCAGCGATGGCTTTGTTGGTGTCATGTGAGTATTACTTTGTCATGTACTCTTTGTATTGTGAATCTCTTTTCTTCAAAATGCTGCAACATTTTACAAATTGACGGTCGTTGTTTTTATAATAGATATTTTGATAAATTAATATATCTTAATTTTTCTATGTAAGTTACGTCACCTTCATTTATATGTTCGATTTGTTTTCCCACAGCAACACTAGATATGATGTATTGTTGATATCACGTGACTATGACCTCGGATGTCACTGATGGCTATTAAACAATTCGGACCAAAGACAATTTGGCCAAACTTGGACCGAAAAAAAGACAATTCAGCCCAACTTAAAAGACAATTCAGTCCAACTCGAAAGACAATTCGGCCCAATTTTAAAACACAAACTGACAATAGTTTTAAAAAGTATTTATTTCTAACACATATTTTGACAATTCTTAGATAATATATTTTTACTGTTTAGTTCAAAATCCTTGCGTTAGGTAACTTAATTATTCATTCTCATTTTAATTAGTTTGTAAAACAGAATAAGTTGAGAATAAAATTTGAAACATTCGGTGAACTAGATAAATGTTTTTCAAAGTTAGGAGGTTTCTGATATATTTAGGAAAGCCGTCCCTAAGACAAATATTACTGTGGAGAAAGGGTGTCTGAAAAAAAGAAGTATAGTATTAGTAGAGATGTACTTGATGATTTTGGAGTTATGTAGACAATAATGAGATGCATCATATCTCCTGTGGAAGAAGGTCGATTTTGTTAGGCACTTGCCCACTTGGTCTCAAAACCTTAATTATCAAGCAGAATACATACGTTACAAGAGATCTTTTCATATTTGAACGTAGTTGGTATGATTTACAAATAAAATTATGCTGGGAAAATGGTTGAAAATTCCATAATTAGATATTTTCACATAAATTTAATTCAGAACATTATTGCATTTTGCTATTATGAGTTAAGAAAAGGACAGATAAATGTGCACAACGTAAGATGCTTCTTTACCAAAATTTCTCGTATTTTAAATTTCATTTAAATTGATAATAATGAATATTCAAAGCACCAAAAACATTTTAAGTTTTTAAATTAATACCATTCGAATCATAACAGTTTTTGATTCAAAATATAAGCACAAAAGTTTACAATGTGTATGCCTTTTTAGCGACTCCAGAAATATAATGAATGTATCAGATTCATGCTACAAAAGGCTATTCATTAAATCTGTAATCATTTTCACTCAGTTTTGGTCATGTAAATATGGCATGAAATTAATACAAATATGCCTGATTAACCATATTAAACACGTACATACGTCACTGAAGTTATTTCTCCTGTATGTGACAGCTGAACCTCATCTTTATTCACATTGTAAAGGTTTAGTTGCTTCCCTTTTGGGGTGGGGTGATTCCAATAATTTATTTAAATTAATATAGAAGACCCACCCTGGCTCACTTTTGTTAGGAACTGAAGTAGTGATAGAGAGATGCAAAGATCTGAGCCCCCAGTCAGTGGTGCCGATGGTTAAATTAATGAACAGACAAAATGAAAATTTAAATAACAACAAATTAATATAATTCAAAATAGTAATCTCTCAAATACAATTAAGCTAATATCATATCACTCCACCAAGTGATGGACTCGTTCATCCTTTGAATTAGTGTGAAATTATCCCTGTATGTTTTTCTCTTCCCTTGTCTTCCTCCGTTATCCCTTCTACTTTTCCACTGTCTTTCCTTCTCTCTTTTGTCTCCCAGAGACTCGGAAAACAGCTGGGGTAGTTCCCTCTGGTCCCTCAAACTTCCTGCTATCTTCTCTTTGTCTCCCAGAGACTCAGACTGAATCAAGGAGTATTTCCTCTGGTCTCTAAAACATTTTGCCTTTGTCTCCCTGAGACTCGGACCACATCACGGAGTATATCCCTCTGGTCCCTAAAACATCTTGCCTTTGTCTCCCTGAGACTTGGACCACATCACAGAGTAATTCCCTCTGGTCCCTAAAAGCTTCTAAAGAAAATAACGCGGACATAAACAAAGGATCTACTTTTTGCTATGTATCACACACTAACATTATTATCATCAAATAGGTAATAACCGTTTTCTGGTGACGCATTCATGCCCATCGAAATACACATTCTCCCTGCCAAGTGTACACGGTATACATATATATATATATATATATATATATATATATATATATAAATTCTCAATCTTATTATATACAAAACAATATCATATAATCAGACGCATTTCTGTACACTGCACTTCTACCAGTGTACACAGATATGTACACAGATATGCACATTCATGCTCTGATATATCCATACACATGATACTCCTACAAGTATACACAAATAGGTAAATTCCTATACTAATGTTGCACATTGTAACATTATAGAAAGTTTATAATTCAATTCAACATTTGCAAATCTATAATTCAAATGAAACCATGTATGAAATTACTATGAATTAACCCAATTACGAATTACAATAATAATTCTACACATCACAATGCTCTTATCTCAAAATGCATGTACATGTATATCAATACTTCGAATAAATCAAACTGCAATGGCAATTTTATATATACTCAAATATATAGAGATCCTGCAATAATTAAAGTACACTTACTTTGCAGTAATATTTCACAACAATCGAGCAAATAATAACTGACCTGTTTCGAAGCTTTCTGATTACACCTCGAAACAATCCGCCATTACAAATGGTCTTGGAGCAGTTTTATTTGCATTCTGTCTAGCAAAACAATTGAAATACTACTAACTTTATAATTATATATATATATTACATAGTATCTACTTGCTTTTTTTAAGAAAAATATCCAACTATCGCTTAGTTGGACCGAAATGACTTTCGAATTTGGCCGAATTGTCTTTTCAGTTGGGCCGAATTGTCATACTTTCGGTCCAAGTTGGGCTGAATTGTCTTTGGGCCAAATTGTATACAAATCACTAACATGTAGGTTGCAAGAGTTGTGTAGGCATGTGACTAGGAATGTAAATGGCCAGATCCAGGTAAAATATCAACAATGATGTACTTTCGTCTCATCTATCAGAGGGTTAAACATAACAAATGCTATGATTGCAATTTCTGAGAAAATAAATCAGATTTCTATCGATGTCATCCAGGTATATATCGATGAAAGATGGTTCAAGTTTGCTGAGCCAGCTAGTAAGCGGATAGCCCATGCCGACCCCAAATGGTGTCAGCGAATTCCAAATTATCAACAGGGAATGGACCTTACACCCCGAAATAAGTGTTCAAATATCAAAAATGGGGTGGCATGGGTTCCAGAAAACTCAGACTAGGAAAAAGGAATATATTGAGTTGTTCTGCTGTAGGAGATAAGCAAGTTATTAAGTTTGCTTGTATGTCATACATAAGATTAGTTATATTTATCATTAAACAAAATTCAAGTAAAGCACCAGTATATCTTAGAAGCATTTGTAAAACTACTCATATTATATATATATATATATATTGCTATACCATTCTCACAATTTTATCTTATCCATACGTTTAATATGATTATTTAAAATGTTGCTGTAGATGTATCTTTTTTCCAATTATTGCAATGCCTTGAGATGGTCCATCGTTGAAAGCACATGTCGGCTTTGAATGAGATTGACCGACACTCATTTCATCCATTCTGATGATTATTTCAACTCATCACTACGTTTCGAGTAACTGTTAGAAACTTATGTATTACCAGATGATGATATTTTATGTTGCCTTATTTGTTTACAGTGTATTTTAATCAAATGGTACCTCCCGGAACGTGCTCCGCTACTTTGTAATGGAATTGTTGTTCCCAGCCTTCCATGTTACTGAGCGCATGGTAGCGTTCCCGTTTCTAACCTGACTCGGAGAATCTTGAATGTCTCCGTTGTTTGTTTGTGTAAACATTAGAGGTTCTCCAAGGGTATAGAGAGTATAAATACGGCTCCCATCGTTGCAGACGAGAGACTGACTGCATTGAACTCAGAACTGTTTGTCTAATTTTGGACTATAACTTAAAATATTATAAATCCAAATTTTCCTCAGTCATGAATAATTTTATTTTACAGGTAAAAACCTTTATGAAAGTGATATGTTATTGAAATGACTAAATTCGGATTTGTCCAGATTTTGATTTATACCAATTTCGGATTTGCCCAAAATTTGGATTTGGCCAGATTTTTACTTCTATAAATTTTTAATATGACTAAATTTCGGAAATTGACTAGATTTTTTTCTGAAGGTTTTTCTTTAATATAGTTTATGTAATTAGGGTTAGTACCAGTCTCCAATAGGATTAATCTTTGATGTTATAAAAACATTAACCTTATTTTATAAAATCAGGTTCATAAAACATTGATGCTGAAATTGATGTCTTTTTACGCATACATAAAAAAATTTGCATTATACAAACAAGAATGTTTGATATATTAAATGTATAGTCATAAAGTAAAATTATTATTGTGTATGTCAATGTACTTGTGATCTTGTGAATATTCAAGAAAGAAAATAAGAGAGAGAACACAATAAAAAGTAAAACATAATTTATTTGGTATTTACATGTCATATATACTACACAGTTCTTCATTCTCCTCTGTAATCTCTTCTGTCATTCTAGTCTTTTATTATACAGAAATATCAATACAAACACAATAAAACTGCTACATTCATTTCACCTCAAGCCAGTTCCAGGCGAACATAGAATAGGTTATGACTGAAAGAACCTTAACGGTCGTAACAAAATATACCTTAAAATATCCTAAAATGTTTGCTTCTCTTCTGAAAGTAGTTAATGACATTATCTCTGCTTTGGATAGCAGAAAGATTACAGTCCTCACCCTCCTTGATTTGTCTGCAGCATTTCACACAACAGAAAATGACATATTACTTCACCATCCCCAGCATGTATTTGTCATTAACAATACAGCTTTATTGTGGTTCAAGTAATACTTAGTCAAAAGGACACAAAATTGTATCTGCAAATGAGATACGCTCCAACCCAGTTGATCTATGTAGGGGTGTGTTCATGGACCTGTGCGCTTCATTCTATACACTCAGCCACTCTCAAGAGTCATATATTATTACCCAATGTCTCACCAATTATATGCTGATGACTCCCAAATATACAAATCATGGATAACATATAACAAGCTGCAAATGAATGATGAAAAAATTGAGACCATTCTGATCACAACAAAGACTTTCTCATTCAAATCCTTTACATCAAACAATAAATATCAGCAACACCAACATTAAATTCACACAGCCAGTACGAAACCTACGCTATGAATGGATTAGAAATCATAGGAAGTGTCATTTACTTCCTGTTAAGGATACAGCTGATATGAAGATTAAAATGTACTACTTCCAAATTGTTCTGTATAACCCATTTGTATTTGCAGGATATGATGAAAGTCACATTTAAGTGATTTTGTAACACCTTCTCAATTTTTCTACAAATCAATCCTTTATGTACCAAAGTGAATGTACTTTTTCTCTATGGCGTATAATTGTGGCACAAAAAGTGACCCAAGTGGACACCAGTTTACAGAAGTGAACACCTACTCCAAGGTTGAGTGTAACTATCCACCTTTTCTGTGTCTGGGTATCAGCCTCCAACTGAAATTCAGCTCTACCTTAGCAATTGGTTTTGTATTGCTGATTTTAAAATTTAGTTTATGTTGGGTAAGCTACTTTTAGTGATTATATTGTCAGACTGATTATCCCACCCTACATGGATAACTTAATAATGGTTTTTATCCTTAAAACAAATAATGGACATATTCCATGTCATAGGGTATGCACGAGGGTAGTTTCTATCATGAATAGGTTACCTGGACAACATGAACAGGTAGGTATTACATCATTTTAATTAGCTTTATCCACACCACTCCTTGAAACTAATTAAAACAATGGAAGAGTTTGAATGGAAAACTTGTCACACATTGCTAAATATGTTGACTCCTCACATTGATTGCTATTGTATAATTGTAGGCTAAATAAACTGGAATAGAAACCAAATAAACTATACTGCAGGTCAAATCCAGACACATTTGTAGTGCAATACTTTACTGGCAAAGAGGCTTTGCATCTTGCAGGGAAAAACACCCTTTGCTTAACTTTTGAGAGCCATAAAGCACATGCATCATGTTTAACTCATTTTCCACTCAATCCGGTGGATGTAGATAGAGGGGATGGGGATTAAGTAACTACTATTACTAGAAGTTCACTCAATCGGGTAGATTTTCCATGCAGACTAGTGGAAATCCACTCATTCTAGTGGAAGTCAATCACAAATTGTATAATGGGGTTTTATGGCACTCCTCACTGAATCTGTTGTAGTATTTTTTTTCATGGAAGTTGAGACACTTCACTAAACCTTGACATTGTAAGTCCGACCCTGGCTTTACTTCATACATTTATCTTTACAAAATAAATAGACATGTCTTGTGGTATTTATAAATTAATTTGAGTTTCTCATTGCTCTGATATAATTTTTAGAGACATTCACTAAAAATTATCCTGAATTCAAAGCTGGAATTCTGTTTCTGTGATTCAACAAAAGACACTTGACCCATCCAGACTTTAACAGCTACCACAAACATGTCATCAACTTCAGTTTGGGAAATTTTCTGGACTTTTACTGAATTGTGAGGACCTATGTCTGTAATTTATTGGTATATTTTGGAAATTAATTCACAATACTATAAGTTGTTTTCTCTCAATTTTACTTTTTTATCTAGGGAAATAAATATAATTTTTACATTTGTTCACCTTTATTCTGTTACTTATATTAAGAGCACAGACTCTCGTAACAGAAAGTATGCCGCTTTTCCATACGAATTTTGCGAAAATATTTCAAAAAAACTTTGTTTTTGAAATTTAAATTTTCCCCGTTTCGGAATTTTTAAAATCCATATGTATTATTTCGCATTTTAGAAATCTTTACTGAAATCTAAAAGCTTTTTATAATGTCATTTAAAGTGGAGGCCATATTTGTCTCAAATCCAAGCAAGGAACAGTTAGACTCCTTGACTGCTTAAGTTTGCCAGAAAATGTTCTTTCTTAAGCAAAAGATTTTATCAAAGCATGAAATAAAACATATTTTGATTCTATATTTGAAATTTTGATGTAAAAGAATGGTCTATAGATAGGACTGATTAAAAGAATTAGAGTGGCAGGTTATCCAGTCCACCTTAACATAGGTGTTTACATCCAACCCATGCTGCACCAATTGCTAAAAATTACTGTGCAACTGTCACAAAATATAGTTTAAATTTTCAAACACTGAAATCTGTCAGAATCTTATCAAATTGCCAAACTTCAGTACTTAAGAATATGGTACAAGCTACAAAATACTTACTAAAAATTGTGAGGTTTATGGTTCCCAAGGTGGTGTAATTTTGCAATGAACATATCCAAATAGACTGATCCCGGATTCTATCAAGAGACAAGATGTCTATCCATGCTGAATTGGAACCTCTCCAAAATGTATAGAAAACCGGTCCAATTACAGGATATGAGGCAGGAAAACACTTGTTGACAGTTGGATAACATCGTACCATGTCTGGCGCAATTGCTGAGATGTTGAATAGGAAGGTCACATTTTCAGCACTACCTGGAATTGTACAATTGGCTCTAACAGGAGACCCACGCAATGGAACTGTCACATTCAAAACAAAAATACCTGAAAATAAAGTTTTTAAAAATTAAACAAAAGCCATCTGCATACATTAAATGTTAAATATAAAAAAATTATTAATATTTACAATTTCAAATATATTGTGAGCGATATTTCATGGGGGACGAGTATATTATGGGAGTGGGGTGGGGTAAACTATTTTGTAATAACAAGCTTATGCTATTGCATAGCTTCCTCCTTCCCTGATGAAAAATACCCTCGATGATACACTATTCAAATGTGTTGTCAATATGACCAAAGAATCTGTTTGTGTAACAACAGATGGATTTTCTAGTGCATTTATATCCAAATTTGCAGTTGTCTTTCATGATGCCCTTTAATGTCCACATTCTAAATTGAAGAATATATATTCAAGTTTAAACAGCCTACAATTCTGTCACAATGGTACCAGATGATATATTTTGTTGCCAATAAAGAAACAAAATCGCAATTTGTAACATTGGCAAAGCCCAGCTAGATGTCTGAATACACATATTGTAGGCGCAACACCAAGATCATCTTGTATTAGAATTCAGATGCAATCTCTCACCAAAAATGATAAACTTTAAACGTGAGGTTTTTTAATTCTTTTAAGAAGGAGCAAAAAATATTTTTTTGCATAAAAGAAAGATACATTTATATATTATTTTGGGAACCATGACGGTAAATTTTTGGAACCATGCCATGCTTTAATAGACTAAGATATTTCAGAGTCACAATAAACATGGTTCATAAAGAAATTTTGAACTGAAATGTAAGGACTTTTTACAGCTATTGGGAGCCTTATTAACCAATTTTTAGGACAGCATGACACAAATTAATATTACCGTTTCTGTATGTTTTTCACTCTGCAAAAGACATAAATAAGAAGTCTTTCTCTTATAAGAATAATTTTCAACAAAGCCAATGATACCTTATATGCCGCTGACAGAGACAGAAAGACTGGCTGGTGGTGGGATATACACCACAGGCACTTGATTCTGAGTAAATTCATGTATACACTCACCATATAACACGTGAGTGTATACATGAATTTACTCAGAATCAAGTGCCTGTGATGTACACATAGAGAGTCTTATAAACCTGATGCTTTTTTGCATACATGCCAACCCCTAACGAGGAAATGGCGTAATCCAAGTGGTCAAAAAGCGGAATCCAGGCAGAAAATGCGTAATCCACATATAACATGCTAAAATTTAAATAAACAACGATTATTTGCCCTTCTCATCCTTTACTGTTTCAAGTTTTCATATCTAGCAATTTTAGCTTTACACACATCGACTAGAAACCTTCTGAAGACGTTTAGCGCTAAATTTTAAAATTCTTTATAAATTAGAATATGGAATCTGCGAGTAAAGATTACATTTGGAAAACCAGTCTGCTATCTCCTCACAGTGCATGCCGATTCTATAAATAGAATCGAGGTCAACAGTAGAACCAGGTTAGCTATAAATAGAACATGATACTGTTATGAAAGTCCACGGTCTAGCGTACTCTTATATTGTAGTTACGTAAAAGCCGTCTTTTCTAAAATACGGTCTGTGGGATTAATGGAATTTTAATAATAACGAGAAGAAAAAAAAAATATTTTTTTGGGGGGAGGTGGATTTACCGAAAAAGCGTAATCCATATACGTTTAAGCGTAACACGTAATTTAGTGACAAAAAGCGTAATGGTTGGCATGTATGTTTTTTGTTTTCACTTTGCACTGATCTTTATTCAAGCTTAATATTTCTGCTGGTATTGAACAGGGTTTCTTTCACAATAAAAAATATCTGAAAGTTTGTGATTCAAAAAGTTGTGAAAGTGTTCACTTCTTGAATGAGATTTCAGCACTTTGACCCAGTTTTCCAGGATCTAATTTCTTCTCAACATGTACAGTACACCTTTTATTATTTGATCTAACTAACAGTCTAACTTCTCATTGAACACACATGATGAAGCTGAAAAATAATTCTTCTTCATGCATGGCAGCCTCTTGTATTGCTAATCAGGAAATTGCTCTGCCTTTCAGTCATGACAGATTTTATGTACCTACACAAATCAGAACATCTGTATTGCTAATTGGAAAATTGCTTGGCCTTTTGCATACTAACTAGTCTATAGTACTTGTTCAATTATAAAAAATTTGGCAAGCTTAAGATCAGATATAAGAATCTGTTATTTCACATCATTATTTCAATGTTGTATGATACTGGAAAATAAATGTTGCAGATTACCACGTATCCATGCGTATTCGGGTATAATGTCAGGAAATGCTTTGATAACTTGTTCATCGATATATAATATTGTGAAATGCCAAATTTTCGGTCGATCTATTAATAAACCTTAGTTGTAGACAGATAGCCATTAGTTAGATTTATGAGACATGTCGTGCAAGAGAGAGGTGCCTCTTGAGTCTAGGCGACCGTCATACTAATTAAACGTTTACACAGAAGCCAGGGCTGACTGCTGGCGACATTTTAAAGTTTCATTTTTATCATGAAAGTGTCATGCTTGAGGAAATACAGAGATTCTGTTTCTTAAAACCAAAGCATGTCATATTGACCATGACGTAAGCGACTTTTAGAGGAAAGCGGGAGAAAATTCATTTGATTCTGATTGGTCACAGGATAAGGGGTGTGTTTTCACACAAAGATCTTAGAACATAATATCACACTAGCTAAATTAGAAGCCAGTCTTTAAAATTTCTCTGCAAGAGAGAAGACGGTGTTAAAATTATTTTGTAAAGGCTCCGGATGGTATTTTAGAAAAGTACATCCGTTAAACCGTAGTCCAGGGAAAAAATCACCAAAAACCAATGTTTGAGTGACACACCAAACACACAAAGATATTGTTGCATTTCCATGTATATTGTTGATGCAATTTATATCTTTGCCTAGTTGCAGGTCTGCATGATTTCGTTTGATACATTTGTATAATTGATTTAATTTGATACATTTGTATAATAATGTGTTTTGTATTATGAATCTTAAGTTCTTGCATGAATTAATTTGATACATTTGTATAATGATGTGCTTTTGAATTATGAATTGGAATTTTTACCTGAATTCTTAGTTAAGAATGACGTAGTGTTAATTTATGTCGTAAAAACACTATGTTGAGTTATGGATAGGGAGTGTTACGTTAATTCTTGAATTTATCATATTGTTTGAATAATAATTGTATTCTAAGAATTTAATGTATTACCTTTGTTAATGATCTATAAGATTACATGTGAATTCAGCGAATTTTGATGTCATAGATTATTTAGCGACAGAGTATACGACTTATGTACTGTGGAAAACTAAGGTAGAGCTATAATTCAGCGCCTCGCTTTGTAGTACGCTAATGTATTAGGTCAAGGCAAAACGAATTAACAATTGATTTAACTACAGTGGGACCCCGCTATAACCCGCCCCGCTATAACCCGAATTCGGATATAACCCGGTCGTGGCATGGCTCCCGAAATTTATATATATATATATATATATTAAATCTGCAATTTCTGTTACCACAGCAAATGTTTTTCTCATTTAATATATATTGATAAAAAATGGTAATTGTGCCATGCATTTTCGCACCCGTCTTTATGTACCCCCCACCCCACCCCAATTAAATCCAAAAATGTGTTGGTATTGTACATGGTTGCTTATAACACGGTTCGGTTCATAGCCCGGTCGGATTCTATGGCTCCCAACTACCGTGTTATAGCGGGGTCCCACTGTACCTTCATTTGAGGACATGTGTACTTAATTACTAGCCGTAAAATTGTTATCACTGATATAAATATCTGATTGTTAGAACCAGGAATAATGGACAGTCTCAACTGTAACCATTGTAACAAGAGACTTAGGTTGTTTTAACTTTCTTTTGAAAGGAAGAAAATACATGTAGCTTTTTGGGAAGAACATGAAGTTACGTTAATAGCGACGTACACGTTGGAAAAAGAATTGAGAGGTGGAAATTGCAGTGTATGCATGATACAATGGACAAATCCGGATTCTAGCGGAACATCCATGAGGGTAGATTATCTAGAGAGAAATGGAGTTCTAGAACCACATTGGAGGGAACAGTGAACGTGGACCGAGGAATAGCAGGTTATGAAAATCGAATAAAGCACTGACTTCGATTGTACCACTCAATCCTATGATGATTTTTAATTAACAGTAATAGAACGGCTAATTTGTTTAATTCTATTTCAAATCTTATTGTAATTCAGTGAAAGTTTCAAATCTTATTCGGTGAAAGTTTATTTCTAAACCATGTGCATTCCTGATGAAAGGAAGTTTCATAATTGTGTATGTATTTGCTTAAATTGTTTATCTTTATGGGGGCTCGGAGTTGTTTTGTTCAATATACCCGCTCAGGTTACCATATACATTCTCTTACTCGAACCGGGCAATTATACCGAGGGTGGTCATCTCTTAGATAACGAGTATCAAAGGGGAGTGGGTTATAGTTATTATTATTATATGTTGTACAATACCCCTTGACAAAGTGGGATGTAACACTTACCCTTTCACAAGTGGGGCTTGTACAATATTATACGAATAACGCTCATAAGCCGTGGTGAACCTGACAGATATATAAGTTATATCATCTGTTCTATATATTCACGCTAATAATTTAGCAGGTTTTGTAGTATCCGATATAATGTAATGAAGAATCCCAGGATGTAGGGAAGGATCTGACGTTGTTTTTCCTATATCTGGCCATCTGGATGTTTTTTTACTCATTCTCTCATCTGTATTAAATTCATCTCATTTTGGTTCTGGTGATCCTTTATATTCTGGTGAAATTTCTATCGTGGATGATGATGTTGTTTCATTAACTATTTAGCTATTTTTTTTTATTTTCCTGTAATAGATTTAATTCTGCGTTGAAATTCATCAATGATTTGTTCGATTTGATAACTGCCAGATTGAATAGAAACAACACGAAAATCAAGGTTTCCATTTCCAATGTTTAATACATTTATTAGGCGGTGTTCATAATACTTATCCAGATGCTACAGTATATACTACGATGTTAGTGATCTTTGATATGCCAACAAGTTCAATATCAACGACTACTAAATTTTCAAAAATTGAATTAATGTTTCTATTAATGTTTGTACGAAAAAATCGAGAATGTGTTTATGTGAGCAATATGATCAGAGCTAAGATCGATTACTTCATTATTGATTGTTATTAACGAGTTCGTCTACTATCACTGACTTATTTCTTCATTGTAGAGTCATCACTTGATTATGGTTCTCTAAGACCAATAATTGTATTATTAGTCATATTGAGAGACCAGTTATTGTATCACCGAATCTTTGTATTCAATTGTGAATATTATCTGATATCATTGACATAACAACACCGGGCTTAATTTATTCCATTAATGTCAAACACAGCTATAGTATTTTCAGCTGCTTCATTAATTCACACGATAATATCTTGTAATGGAGGATTATTAGTTTTTAATTTTCCTTCCTCATCTTGAAATACAACAACTTCGTTTGGATCTACTTTTGCAAGATTTAGTAATTCTGATATATCATCTCTAATACATTTATTTACGTTTTCTTGTGATATTCCGTCAGATGATTTTTTTTTCTGTTTTGAGGAAGATCTACAATAAATATCTACCTTTATACATTTAGGATCTGTTTAAGATGTCAGCGGTTACACGTATAAAGGTGCAGGGCGTAATGAGATGTTTTGGTTGATTCTGATACAGAGTAAAGTAAAACAATTGCTTCACGGCCACATATTTCTGGATCTGTTATTGTCTGTGTTGGTAATGTTAAATACCAGATCGGAATGGATTTTTTTATATAAAAAAAATTCTTTTGGCGAAGAAGTCAGTATGAATCCAAATAAACTGATCCACATCGAAATGTGCAACCTAATGACTTACTGGGCCAGAACTATTATCCTCGTAATCTCATGCATTTCCGTACCATGAATGTGTTAGACCGTTCCGGTAGTCTAGTGGTTAGAGCATCCACCACGGAAGCGGGAGGTCGTGAGTTCGATCCCCGGCCAAGTCATAACAAAGACTTACAAAAATGGTACTAACAGTTGCCTCGCTTCACGCTGAGCATTAAGAGGTTAGTGTTAGGACTGGTTGGCCTGGTGTCAGGACAATGTGACTGGGTGGGACATCATGCTAAATGTCTGCGGCATGATGCCCCAGTGCTAGACATCACTATAAACTGACTCACTGCAGACATTGTAGTAATATGACTGAAATTTTTTTCAAAGCTATGTTAAAACTAACCCTAACCCCAATCAAATGAACAGGCATACAAAACTATGAGTGTCGAGTTCTCTGTAGTCTTAGACACTTCACTCTTTTTAAAAATCCTAATGGTTATGCGACAGCTGGTGCAGTAGCAGTTATTAATTCAGGTACAGCTTCAACAGCTACCACCTGCAATTATTGAATCTTCAATGGAACTCAGAGGAAGTTGAAGTTGACCTCCTGTTTTTGATTCTAAAGCCTTATTAAAATATTAAGTTGATTCTTGGATAATGATAATTTGTTTGGTCCACCACTAGAAATCTGATCTTTTTTTAATGTCATTTTTGTTCCAAATTTACTTGCAAGTTTTTAATGTAACCTTAACATGACTAGATGACATTATAATATCATGAGTAATTTAATTACATGTTCTCTAACTGGGTGTCAATGCCTCTAATTGTTTCACCCAAAAACTCAAGTAACATTGTTTTATCGCTTTAAGTATAACAGCAATTACTCTCCAATCAATGCCAGCATTCATGAGTTTGTCTTGTTGATTCAAGATGTTCTAATGAATAATAATAAATTGGATACAAATTTTTAAAATCTGTCATATTAGTAAACCAGTGATAATATTTTGATCACGTTCCATAAATGTCATCAGACGATGATATGCAAAAGCTACATGACTTTGATCAAAATTAAGCAAATTATCCTCAGATGGTTCTTGTTGGCCATTTATACGTAATAAAACTTGAAAATTAAATTGATCAAATACCATATGACTATGCGTTTGAGAATTTAGTCACTTATTATTTTGAAAAGCAATACAAAATATGTTGAGGAAACGCCATGTTGTGATGCAATATGACATGTAAATAAACGCACAACATTACTTTGAACGCTATCTGTAGCTACTGTTAACCATGGAAACATTAAATTACCGTCTGCACCCATTTAAACGAGTAGTTTTTGTTCTCTGGCAATTGTTGGAGTAATTACTGGCCTATAGGTCGCCAGACTGTATCATCATCAGTAGCTTTTCTTACAAGCACTACTGTATATTTAGCTCCAAAACTAACCTTTCTAACGTGTATACAAATTCCAGTAGTGAGATGGTGGAATTGCACATAAAATCTTCTATTAACACTTAATCGGCATGTAAAGAATCCATAGCTGAAATCGTCATTCATTGATACTACTGCAGGTGTTTCTTACATTACCAATAGTTATTATGATATTATTGTGATTATTGGAAGTATCTTTAGCAAAAACCATTGATGGATTTTCTAATCTTGAATAATCATTGGAATATCTTGCTGGGCCAATTATCATTGTAGCAGCATCAACGTCTTTTTGAATTATTTCAACATTTCTTCTACTAACCATATATGTAGCAATATCAAACAACAGCATAATTCCATTATTAACAAAACCCTCACTAATATCAATGACATGTGCTGTATCATCCGTTTTTACAAGTTCAACTTCTATTTAAATAAACACTTCAGCGGGTAAAAAAATATCCTTGAAGTTCGATTTGATACATCAATGCTAATTTGGTTGTCTTGCGCCATAAGAATAATACTGACAATCGCACATGGATTCATCTTTTAGTACTGGCACATCCAAGTCAAATGCTAGATCATATATATGTTTAAACATTAAATTATAATTGTTATTATCTAACACAAAGACCACTTCCTGCTATCAGACTTGTATTCATATTTATTTTACTTTACCAGCCAACTTTGCTAGTTTCTGATTTGCAGTCTGATTTATCATGTTACTAACATTTCCAGGCATTACTTCAGCGCTGTGTAACTTTTCTGGCTGAGGTTTACATCGTATTAATAATGCTAGTCTATCTCTGATTGCTGAAAATGCTTTACTAGCAACATTACAGCAACACAAGGCACTTTATCTAAAAAATAAATAGCATTCAGTTCTAATTGTTTTGCAATTGGCATTACTTTTGGAGCTGTCGTTTAAAAAAAAAAAACTTGAGTAAGATTACCGAGTCAATCACAGTAAAATAGCTTTGTATACTGGTAATCACAAATTTATCACTTTGGCCATGGTTGATCCATGATGACTTTATGTTTGATCATCTTGTTTATTATTTAATTATTTAATCACTGTTACAGTCATCAGCAATTTCACTGATGAGAGAACGATGCATATTAATATCCATGATGCAACCTGTGAATAAAACAGCTGCTTCATTAATAATTTCTGGAAAATTATTACCGGCACGTTTTCCGCCAATTAGAATATTTCTAATCTTTCACCTTCAGAAAGGACATTATTAGCACAAGACATACGACTACTTCCTTGAGCAGATTTATCAGTATAACCAGAGGAATGTTTTGGATCATAATATTCTTCATTTTCTTCTCTTTTCCTTTCTACGTTCTACATCATGTTTAAATAAAAGAAAAAACGAGCCATCATCTTCGGCAGGTTGATTACTACATCTTTAACCCAACCATCTTTACTCTGGTGTTCCAAAATGGCGGCTCTAGGTAGAGGCTAGCAAAGTAGCTCTGTAGATTTTGGCAGTTTATATTGATTCTTCCTATAGTGAAATGATTCATAATTGTTTTTTTTTTTTTTTTCTTTATTATTGAACACAAGGTATCAGGATTTTACATATTCCCCTACATCACCACCTGACCTGGCGTATGGGGCATGATCTTAAATTCTTTTGTGTCCTGATCTCTACATGTGTTCCCTACATAACACACACACACATGCACACACAGACACTTACTTACAATCACAATTATTGTACACAAAGTCATACTCGCATACAAACCCCAAGATGCTTGAAATTGCATTAAAAAGAAAATAATAAATATATAAATTTTAAAAGTAAAAATAGTAATAATAATAATAATAATTCATGTACCAAAAGTTGATAATATTTCATCATCGCAATATCGCTATGATCAGGTCAGAGAATTTAAAACTAGACTCAAAACCCTCGCCGAGGAGTATCAAATAAAAATAAAAAAATACCGACGAAGAATCACCGCAATTGATGTTACTATGTACTCGGTGTCAGGCGTTCTCGCTGGTGCCGGAATAATACTTGCATCGGTTACAATGATTGCCCCGGTCGTAGTTCCAATTTGCATTTCTGCGGCGGCTACAATCGCGGGTATATCAACCGGGATCACAAAAAAAAAATATCATCATGCAGCCAGAGTAAACTGCAAGATTACTTAATTCAATTTCATGTTGTATCCACTGCATACTCGCAATTATCCTCAATGATATCGTCATCACTCGATGATACAATTATATCAGATAGTGAGTTCTCAGCGATGGTCAGTATTTATGATTCCGCGATATCGAAATTAGAAATACAACAACAGTATAATAACAATGACAACACCGATGGAATTACTTCAACAAATAGTGGATAACACAAAACCAGTACAAACAAGCATGATCTCAATAACCTCAACGAATCCAGAATTCAGTGTGAATTTCCCTATCCCAGTCCCCGTGAAGGAGATAGCGCTAGCAAAACTACGAGTGTATCACAGTTGGCCTAATATCAGATCAAAATCATTTGGCGGTCAACAACCCAATAATTCCTTGGTTTTCGCGAATAAGAATAAACCGACGGGACTCCAGACTGGAACGTTGTTTCCATACCAACCGGATCATACCAAATCGAACAAATCAATGATGAATTAGCACGTAGAATAAAATCGATTACTGGAAAAGAATCAAAAATAGCTATAACGGTTCATAAACCCACGCTAGTAGTAATAGGGGGCACTATAGGGTCTATGGAAAACCCAGTCAAAAAGTGCTTGGGGCACTATAGGGTCAAGATTAATAGGGTCAATGGAAAATCCAGTCAAAAACAGCTTGGGGCACTATAGGGTCAAAACAGCTTGGGGCACTATAGGGTCAAGGGAAATGGAACAGGGTGGGCTTATAAAGCGTCAAGGGAAATGGAACAGGGTGGGCCTATATAGCGTCAAGGGAATTGGAACAGGGTGGGCCTATATAGGGACAAGGGAAAAATGGCGGCAAAGAAAGCTACTATCTTTTCGAGACCTATGAGTGGCCCTGAAAAGGGCCTTTGGATACTTCTTCTTCTTTTATTTTCTGTCGTTGTTCCACCACCTTTTAAGTTTACCAATGATTCCCGTTTTCTTCTTCTTCTTTTCGTCCTCGGGAATCCAGTCAGGATGTCCCATAGCTCGAAACTTTTCCTGAACTCTCATCCATCTTAGATTGAGTAGATCAAAGTCCTCTTTCTTCTTTTTGTTCTTTTTTTCCTTTCTCTCCTTAGACCAGTTTTCTTTAATCTGGATCACCTGTTCTTCCATCACCATTCTCATCATTGCTTCTGCTTTCTTTAGCCTGTCTAGACCCCACTGCACATATTCCCACTCTATGAGATGTAATGTTTCTTCTAGAAAGCACCTGACTTTGATGACATGATCAAGTGCCTGCTTCAAATCCCCTATTCTTATATATTTTCTTTTAATACGTCTTCTTAATTTCTGGTCTTCCTCCTCTATCATACCTTCTAACAGATCTCTTGCTAATTTCAGTTGGCTTACAAAGCCATGGTTACTTTGAAATTCTTCCTCAAGTCTTTCCACTTCATATTCTGCATCAAGGATCCCAAACCAGCTGTCTCGGAGTTGGATAAACAATTCAAAATTCTTCTTGATGTGTTCAAAATTGAATGGCTCCAAGGACTGACGATTGCCTATATATATCTTAAGCACGGACGTGAAAGTAAACACCACCTACATTCACTTTTCATATTATATACTATCCACAAACCATATCATTTACTATCCCAAATCACACTATATACTATCCACACACACACACGGGGAAGCAGCCAAAACAAACCATACTATATACTATCCAAAATCACACCCTATACTAACCACACACACGGGGAAGCAGCCAAAACAAACCATACTATATACTATCCAAAATCACACCCTATACTAACCACACACACGGGGAAGCAGCCAAAACAAACCATACTATATACTATCCAAAATCACACCCTATACTAACCACACACACGGGGAAGCAGCCAAAACAAACCATACTATATACTATCCAAAATCACACCCTATACTAACCACACACACGGGGAAGCAGCCAAAACAAACCCTATTATATACTATCCAAAATCACACCCTATACTAACCACACACACGGGGAAGCAGCCAAAACAAACCCTATCATATACTTTCCAAAATCACACCATATACTATCTAAATAGAGTCAGTGTTTATAATCACACTACTCCTCTCTCACACCCATTGGCAATTGACATAGTATTTCTTTTCTAGACATTTGGGTAGCCCTGAGAAGGGCTGTTTTTTAAACTTCAAAATGCACCTGGTTAATGCTGGCATCTCCCAGGTCTAGCCCCACACACACATCTCCTACTCCAATCATTCTCCCAATTCACCCTTGTGACTGGGAGCGAAGAGGGAGAATGAGTGGCTTCACTATCCCAGTCTTCTGTTTGAGGGATAGTGAAAGCCTCTTCATATCTTCGCCTATTCCGCAACTGTCGTTGTTGCGGCTGAGGCTGTGGTTGTTGCGGATGAGGTTGTGGTTGATGCGGTGGGGACCGTGTCTGTAGTGGACGAACTGGTTCTGGTGGTGAAGGTGTCCTCACCACAGGTTTGACTTCACTAGTCTGTCTCATCATGCAGTGAGGTGTAATTGATATTTTCATTTCTTTTTTTTCCCTCTCCTCCTCTTCTTTCATCCTAACTTCTTCTTCTTTGGCTTCCATTGCCAGCTCGTCCAGGAGACGCCTCGCATTCTCCAGGTGCATCTGAAGCTCCCTCAATTTCTCTACTCTGCTCATCTTTTGTGTTGATGCGTCAACGATAGGTAGCCAGACTGCTTGCTTGCTTAATGAGTTTTTTATAGATATAGCCGCCCACTAGGGGCATTTGTATATCTTTTATAGGTGCCATGTCGGCACCCATTTAGGTGGGAGGGGTTGTTAATCCCTCCCTTAAAGTGCTAAAATGCACTATAATTAAGGCGTTCCCCTGAATTACTAAAAAGTAACTATCAGGGGAAATGAAAGCCTATATTGGGGGTGGGTAGGAATGGTACCTACACACACCCACCCCTAGCATCCAATCGAGTTGTAAATAAGGTAGCGAGGGGAAATGTTTCCTCATTTCGCTAGTAATTTTGGTAAGCGGAATCGGCAAAGGTGGAAAGGGTCCAGGTCCAGGAGGCGCGGGCGGCACAGCAACACACAGCAGAGCACGCAAGGAAAAGGACAGTCAACAAAACTTCTGTCTGGTTCCTGCTGATGTTGTTGTTGTTGCTGCTGCTGCTGCTGTTGCTGCTGTTGTTCTCTCTGCTCTCTCTGCTGCTTCAGAAGGCGATACTTCTCAGTCCATTCTTCTTTCTCTTTCTGAATTTCTTCTCTAAAGAGTCCTTCTATGAGGTCTTCTGTTATTTGTAACATTCTCACATTCTCTATCTCTTCAGGCTTTGACATCAGATTGTGTCTGATACGATGTAGAGTGACGTAAGCTTCGTTCAGCTTAGCTAGTTTTGAATACATCTTCGTAGGAGGATGAGTCAAACAATGGATGGCCAGACTGGAGACTACCCCTGCTTTATATGGTTCAAGCGCGGACGTGATGGAAAACACCCCTTGACGGTTTAGGGTTTGGAAACATTGAGATAGTTTGATGTGAGGGATAGAAAGAAGAGTCAAAGAACATTTATATGAATAAAAATGTAAAACAAATGACAGACGCATTGGTTTCAAAATCACAACATTTTTATTCAAAACACAACATTTTTTCAAATAACAAACATTTTTTCAAATAACAAACATTTTTTTAAAATACACTAATACATTATCTTTGACATGGTTGACAACGTTGCGAATTAAAGTGAGATTTCCACTGTTGGAAGTCATTAGGCCATTGATGTACACTACGTTTCCTAGCTAAAGACAACAGATAGCTATAATGGTCACAAAACCATCGATCTACTTTGTCATCGTTTCGAGACGAATGACGATCAAAATAAGTCACTAAATGTTCTAAAGAATATCCAAGATTGCGATGATGCAGATAATAGACACAATATTGTCCACACACCATAGAATCTGTACTTTGTAATTTCACATTATTGAATCGTGTCGTCTGGGCATTTCTTCTCATAAAGTCAATGATATCATCTTCGAAAGGGGGCAATCCATACGAATCAAAATACTCCACACAACCCTCTTGAGGAAAGTAGACAGCTACCCAGTGAGTTCCTGGAAGATGACTGTCATCTGTGTTGATGACATAAGCTTGATTCTCTTGAGGTTTGCGATGAGGTAGTTCATCTTTAGCACAAACGACAGGATTCCAAGAAGCAGTGTACGAACTACGGTTCAAAAGATAATAAAGTTCCCAGGTATCCATTTGTTTCTTGTGTAGCCTTGTTTTTTTTCCCTTTTTTTCACAGATGATGATAAGTCATCAATTCGATCCAGACTTTTTGCTTGAAAAGGTCTGACAAGTAACTGATGGTTTGCTTCGTCTCTTTACTCTTGGCTAAGAGAGTTTCGATGCGATCAATTTCTCGAGCAAACAATGGAGGAGAGGAATGATCACGTAAGCCTTTATACCACTGATGTAACACGTCTTCTTCTGAGATGAGACTCCAAGCTTCGTTCAGATAATTGTCCAATTTTTCTTCTTGACTCATCATCATACATTTATCGTGTTGAATTTGACTGGGATGATCGATTTGACATCCATAACAATCTTTTTTAATCATGTCTCTCATTTTATCTTCCAAGTGTTGTGCAAAACAAGACACTAACTGTTGTTCTTGTTCTGGCCATCTGGATTGCATGATCACTACCTCTTTTTTTTGGTCTTGGGGATCTGCTTTTTCTGACACCTTCCATTCCATGGATTCTTCACTATTCAAAGAAGGACAAATGTCTTCCATAGTGTCTAATAGTCTAGAATGACTTCTCTCAAACTGTTAATTTCTATGGTATTATCGAATTCAGCATACAGAATGACATTCACTGTTTCGGTAAGAGGTCCTGCAAACTGAAGTTCCACACGCAGTTGCCCTGATTTTATAGGGTGGAAATGTCCCTCGTCGCTGCCTTGGTCTGGAGTGAAATCAAAAGCCCACAAAGTGTAACCTTTTGCATAATCGTCGTAGGAAATACCGTGACTGGTGTTGGTTCCTAACTGACCTGTGGCTTCGTACAGTGACAAGTACGACCTCAAGTAATTCTTCTGTTCGCCAAAGTCGGGTTCGAAGGGTCGGGTACACAAAGTTTTGCCATCGCGACTGACTTCGATTTTGGATACTCTGCTGTGCTTAAACTGGAAAGGATTTTCATCGTGGGCTCCGTTGAGAGCTGCATTGTTGACGATACCGATGAATAAACGTTTGGGTAACTGTCCTTGGAACAGATGATCTTCGATCTTAGATCGGAGTCATGCGGCAATGGTGAAAGTTTTGACTTCAACGCGTCGTATCGGATACTTGGCTGTCGTTCTGCTCAAAGTGTGACTGATATCATTTCCCACTTTAGGTAACACTTCCACACGACGCACGTATAACCTGGCCTCCTGGATAATGGTTTTGTATTCGTTGGCATGAGCCATCAAATGGAAAGCAGCACTACTACGATTCAGTCTCAAGCGGATATCTACTCCGTTCAGCAAATACTTTTCTTGAAACCACATGTCCAAATGTAAACGATCGAACAGTTCTAAACTACGGCCTTGCAGAATTTTCTTTCGACGGTCGTTAAAACCTACATTGTGAGGATCGGCAGGATTGTCACCCTCAGCGGCTACGGGCAAGGCTGTGTCGTTAAACTTATCTGCTGTGTCAGGTTTCCATACCACGCAAGCATCTAGATGAGTGTTTTTGGCTTCTTTTCCGTACGTTAAGAGATTTTCGAGGTACGCTCGGTAAGGGTAAGTATCCATACTACTGCTGATCAGTTTGTTATTCATGTACAAATCCACATCGCTGAACAAGGAATGCATGAAATTGTTGACAGGAGCAACTCTATCATTGACTCCTGGAATGGTGTTGTCCGTTTTGGTTACTTTCACTTTCAAATACAAGTAACTGTTATTGAGATCGATGTAATCTTCGGGTTGTCCTTTGATTTCAAACTCAATGGGAGCTGAATCCGTCAAAGAGGAGACGGGATGAAATTCAACCCATTGGGCTTCTTGCATGGTCATCATCGTGGGTGGCATGGCAAAGAGATCCAGTTCCGACTTGGAACAGGCACAAGATTCTTGGTGCATCATTTTTTACTTTTAATAATCAAAAATGTCTAAGTCTCGAGCGGTTCTTATTTTCTTTGTCTTTCTAGCTTTAGAGGTATGGAGACTTTTGAAAGGGTGTCTTCGTCGACGCTTTCTACCTTGTCCTTGCTGTGTCCTCAGGGAAGTAGGAATGTCAGACTCGGTACCGTTCTGGGCATTTATAGGACTTTCTCGTCGACCCAAAATTTCTTTACCCGTTTGAAGCAAGACATTTTTGCCTGCTCTCAAAAAAGCTTCTTTAGGGTTTTGTTTGTCAATGAGAACATTTTGAAGAAAATCTTTGCCGTGAGTCAATGCGGCATCTTTTAAGGCGTGCAATCCTCGTGTCACCATCGGTTTCAAAACAGGGACCACGGAACGAAAGGCTGATTTAAACATATCTCCAAAACCATGTCCTCGTTGTCGAGTGACTCCATGGTACACAGGATACGTCAGTTTTTCAGTTGTTTGAGAATCGTTTTTGAAAATGGAGTTTCACTGTGACTTTCCCTTTGGTAAATGGAATATTTTGTCCTAGTTCTCCTTTTATAGTAATGTTGACACTGTCGAAATACGACTTACTGACAGGTAAATAATGAGGATGTACAAATTCACGGTGAACGTGATAGGTATTTCCACCTTCCTCGTCAGCGGTAGTGGTATCCACTTTGAAAGGAATGACACGTAGTAACGGTACAGAGGTGTGTCCTACCACGTTGTACTCCACCACATCGGAGTACACAAACATCAAGTTGAGACCTTGGTTCATTTCTACAGGGGATCGAAAATATTTTACAAAGTCCACGTTACTACTTATGCCTGGTATTTCTTTTTTGTTCGGGAGCATCTTGAGGTCTCCACCTAAAATATCAAACAATTCAGGACAAAAGGTAATGGTTATTATTTTGTCATCTGAAAATTTCATCAAGAGGCGACGAGCTACTTTAATGTACTCAAAGGTAACACTTTCTTTGATTTTGTCCAGGGGTTTACCAAACACAGTATTGAACCTGTTGGCAATCGTAGTCACTAAATGTTGACCACTAAAATAGTAGCCTGCAGGAATGGTAACCACATGAGTGGACAGTTGTTTCGTTAAGGGCTCATTTGATTTCATGGTGTCTATGCCAGTGATGCCTCGTTCGTCTAAGGCTTGTTGCAATTGCTTGTCATACACTTCTACTGTAAAAGTGTTTTGATTTTCGACGATGTTTTTGATTTGTGTCGGGTGTATTATTTCCGCTAAAGCTACTTCCCAATGATCTTCTTGATCCAAATGCATGGCTTGAGGTAATTTAGACGTGTAACAGCACAACGTGTTGTTAGGAAACACCTCCATGGAACTGTCACTAGGTAACGTTAAGTAAAATTGGTTAATCGTGTTGTTCATATTTCCAATGTTCTTCTGTCCGAGGAGTCACTCGAGGTTAAAGGAGTGTCTAAAAGAGGATTGTAATTGGAAGGGGGACTGTCAGGAGAATGACTAACGTTGGACGCAGGGCTCCCAATAGTGTTATTGTTGTTCCCGTTGTAAGAGTATTTCAGGGAAGGATTGGGAAGAAGATACCCGATACAACTGCTGAGTAAAATGGTCCACAATTGTTTGTCTCCTTGTTGCAAACTCAAATTAGCAATGGCTGCACCGATGACACAATACACTACAAAGATTTGACAGAAAAAGACGATTTGCGTTTTAGGGACACGTTCTCCACACCACACCCACAAGGGTTGTTTTTGTAAATCTTGCAGAGAGGAAGTGGGTGAAGGAGTAGTCACTGTGGTCGATGAAGCTGTATTGAAGGGCATGATGATCACTTCTTTTTATAGTCAATGACTTGCGCAGCGTCAATCCAAGAATCAAAACTAGGAGGATATCCTTTCCAACGTACTTTGACTTCTTTGACACGACGTTTTCCTACTTTACGAGTTCTTCGTTCGAGAATACTTTCAATGTCGTACACGTCGTCTTCTTTTTTGGTGACACGTTGTAACTCAGGCAAGTAAAATGTTCCTTTCAATACTTCTCCGTTCATGTCTTCCAATTTATAGACGGTAGGATGACGATCACGCACTCGTCCAGTAACACGAAACAATTCGGTGGTCCAGTTGGGTAAGTAACCTTTGTCGAAAGTGCGTTTAGTTTTACCAATGCGTACCCAATCTCCCGGGGTTAACACTTCTCTACCTTTCTTGGGGACAGCCATCGCCCGGGACGTACCAAACAAACGCTCAAAAACAGTCACTTCGTTGTCAGGTGTCACCTCTTGTGGGGCACGTCCAATGCTTCTATGGTAAGATTGATTGTAGGCTTGGACTAAGTGCGGTAAGATGTCGATGTACTTGAGAGTGTGTTGATGCGTAAAATATTTCCACATGCGTTCTTTCAAGGTACGTTGAAAACGTTCCACGATACTGGCTTTGGTTTCAGGATTTTCGGTGGTGAAAAAACGAATGTCACGTTTCTTTAATTCTCGTTGGAAAGCTTGGTTCAGAAATTCGGTGCCTTTGTCGGTTTGCCATCGAAGAGGGTGACGACCGCTTTGTTTCAACACCAGTTGCAAAGCTCGTACTAACTCTCCGCTCGATTTGGATGTCAATGGTACAACCCAGGCAAATTTAGAAAAGACGTCGATGACACAAAACAAATATTTGTAGCCACGATTGTAGGTGGCTAAATGAGAGACATCAGCTAAATCGGCTTGCCATTGATGATCGATGCCTTCCACTTGAGTGCGACTTCTGTGAAATTTTCGTCGAATGGGTTTGTGTAAAGTGTACGTCGCTTGTTCTTGTAACCATCGTTGTACTGCTGGTAAACGGAGCTTTTTCAGGCGAGTTTTGGCAGCACGATACAATTTCTGAATGCCTCCGTAACCTGCAGGGTGAGCTGGATCGTAGTAAATGCTGGCTAAGACCTTCTCCATGGTTTTTGTTAATAAGGTACCCACTCTTCGAGGATATTGCTTTGGGTGGGACGAAATGCGGGTTGTTTGGAAACGGTTTTACGTGTCCGATGTGCCACAGGAGTTGACGTCGAGGGTACTGGTGGTGGTGGTGGTGGTGGCGGAGGTAATGGGATAGCTTCTTTGACCTTCTTTTCTTTTCTCACTTCTGGTTTCCTTTCTTTCTTTTTCACATCTGTCGAAGAAGGAGTAGCCATCATCTTTTTAACCCAAGTTTTGAGTTCTTCTCGTGGGGGAGTGGGAGAAGGGGTCAATAAGGAAGCGGCAATCTTACTCGGAATGGGGGTGGTAGTGGGTGTTTGAAAGAGATCATGTGGTTCTTCTTCCTTGGGTAATGGTGGGGTAACGTCTGTTTTAACCGCTGTAGAGGGTGAGGGTGACGGGTTATTCATTAGAGCCTTAAAATCGGACAAAGTGGGTTGAGCTGTTTGTTCCACAGCTTTCTGATGAAAGAGTTGTAGCCGTTTCAAGAGTTGACCGTACTTTTGTGATTTTTTGGTTTCGGATAAATCGTGACGATGGATCAAGGATTGCAATTCGTGTTGTAATTGGGACATCTCTGCCAAATTAGGATTGGGGGGTAAATGAGGGGTTCGTTGTTCTTGCCAATGATGGTATTCCATCCATCGTTTGTAAGGAACCAAAGTCAGTTTTCGTCCTTCCATAAGCTTTCAAAGGTTATGTCTGAGATGATAGTACTCCATAGTGTCCTTTTATCTTCTACCCATCCCTTGAGTCATCCCTTGTATCAAACCTGGCAACACACCGGTCATCACACTTTGCGCTAATCCTCCCAACAAAGGAGCAAGAATGGGTAAAAATCCTCCACGTTGCACCAACATCTTTTTCTTTTGACGAATAGGTATTTTCTTTTGAACCATTTGACGAAGAACGTGCCGATGTTTGGCGAAGCATTTTTTCTGGTGTGGAGACAAAGGTATCGTGCCTTTCAAAACATTCAAACAACATTCGCACACGGTATCGATGACATCTTTGGAGGCTGTTTTAATGATTTGTTTTCGCATGGGTGGAGAGGCTTTGGATAGGACGGACAACACGTCTCCGTGTTTGGCTAAACGTGGAGGTAGTCCTTTCCTTTTCTTTCCTTTGTGGGGTGCATACGAATGTTTTCTGCGAGGAGACATCTTTGCTTGTTCGTTGCAGAAATACACTAACGTCAAAGACTTGGTACACACCCTCTTTTATCTTCTTTTTCTATTGGCTTCTCAAAAAGGCAGCGGCATGCCTCGCTAAATCCTCAAAACCAGGGCTAAAGAGGCCAGTTCGGTTATTAGCTGAATTGATAAATTTTGTTATTAAAGATCCTCCCCTTTGGTGACTTCTCTTTTTCTTTTGACGTTTGGGTATTTTCTTTTGTGTCCTTTGACGAAGAACGTGTCGATGTTTGGCTAAACGTCCTTTCCTTTTCTTTCCTTTGTGGAGTGTAGAAAAATGTTTTCTGCGAGGTGTCATCTTTGCTTGTTCGTTTCACAATACCACTAGTGTCAATGACTTGGTATACACTCTCTTTTATTTACTTTTTTGGGAACTATCGCTTCGTCAAAAAGGTAACAATGTGTTTCCCAAAATTGTCAAAGGATCCTCCTTTTTGGTGTCTCTTCTTTTTCTTTAAAGGTCTACGTCTTTGGAGGGAAGGACGTTGATGTTTGGTTTTAAAGCTTTTGGTGAGATGACGAGATTGTCTTGTTCCTTTTTGGACAGCAGAACGACAAGGGTAGTGGTGGTGTGCATGTTTTTGAGGAGGCATCCTTGAGTGTTCAGCATCAGCACAGAAAAAATACTGATTGACGTCGTGGTCCTCAAGTCATATTTTTATACTGGAATGCGACGCCACTGATTATCTTTGCGTCGTATCAACTTCATGGCAGGTAACACACGCCGTGAAGGAGTTCGCAATGGACTCAATCGGGACAGTTCTTGTTTGGACAAATCTAGTAAACTCTTTAACATTCCAGATCTTTCTTGGACTTTGACTTTCGGGGCAGGTACTTTGTGAGCAGCTGCTACTGCCGCTAATGTCGATGAGGGTGTCTCCGGTGGAGGAGACGTTTTGGGAGACGCAGATTTCCAATGTTTCATCAAATTAGGAAAAACGGGTGTCAAATTGGGTTTGGCTGGCATCACCCGCAACGGAGAAGTGGCAGCCCCTGAGGCTACTGGCAACGTAGTCCCTGCCAAAAGTCCTTGTAGATCTTTTCTTACAGGTCGTGGTTGACGAAGGTAAGGTTGTATCCTGGCCGAAGTGCCTCTTTTGCGGGTGACCGCTTTTTTCTGTGGACTTTTCTTTTTCTGTGCTTTGGTCTTGGTACCCTTGTTCTTTTTCTTAGGGGTTTGTTTGGCTTTTTTTGTTTTCTTCTTGGGGTGAACTTTGGGAGTATTGGGATCCCATTTTAAAAGGGAACGAATGATGACACCTCCTAGAGAACCACTACCTCCAGGTTTCAATATGATTTGCTTTTTGGTGTGAGTGTCAATGCGAGGATTGGCCAGTTGCGTCAAGGCTACTTTGTTTCTGTCAAAAAAGCGTTTGGTTTGATGTGGAATGTGAATGATGCCTTGCAGTATTTGACGTGCTGTCACCGTAAACCATCGTAAGACTTCTTTTAGACTGGCTTCTAAGACGTGAGCACGTATTTGTGGATTTTTTTCGCGACTGATGCCGTACAAGGCACGAATCAATTTGATCGGAAGATGAGACTGAAGGGACGTCATGTTGACGATGTATGAGACCAGGTCAAAGTAACCCAAGGTTTTTATAGATTTTTTTAGTGCTTCATAGGGTTATGTCGACGAGGAGGACGTGTACACGACAGGTCCTCCGTCTTGACACCAGTCGTGAAACAAATCGGTACGAAATCGCAAATAATCAGGGGTAGTGGGTTTTAAATCCACGAGTAAATAGGCGTGTGGTGTTTGAGTGGCATCATCGTACGCATGAGTTAGCCAAGGTGTTCCTAACTGTTTGGCTAAAACTTGCACTTGTGATTTATCTCGAGGACTTTTAAACAAGACCACGTAATGAGCATTAAGACTAATGGTACGATGGGCTTTACTTTGTTGAAATAAATTTTGTGTAATGTAAATGACACTGGCATTACGATGATGCCCTTTACGCGTAAACCATAGTTTAATTTCTTCTTCGTCTTCTCCTAACATGTCGTCAAAAATGACCCAATGAGTTTGACTAGGGTCAGACACGATCCCTTCGTCTTCTTTAGGAATGCCTGCTACAAACACAATGGAATCACCTTGACTTTCTTGCAAGAGGCTGTATGCCGATTGCCACTCTTTGTAACACCACACGATGCGTTGAGGTGGACGATCGATCAAATGATGTTTATGTTCGATCAAACGTTTGACAAATTCGGTTTTGCCTGAACCGCTCGGTCCAGCAATTAACATGTTAAAAGGATGACGAAGATACAAGGCTTTCCAACTAGCAGAATCTAAGTGTTCGTCAATGACTTTGAATGTGGAGGAGGAAGGAGGAGTAGAAAGAGTAGAGTGAGCCATAGTCGTGTAGTTGTATGACAGTATTGACACAAAAACAGACAAGACAAGAGGTTTTTATACTTTTTTCAAGACACGTTTATTTCAATGCATGTTTAAATTTGAACAACACGAAAACATAAAAGCCAAATGGATAAATACAGGAATAAAATACCTAGGCAAACGATCAAAGTGGAATATAAACAAGTCACTGTACAACGTGGTTTGGGTAACGAAGGTATCCTAGAGGTAGTATGTAATGTTCTTATAGTCTCCTCTACATGAGGTATAGTCACATAAGTGTCTTCTCGAAAGGGTCTTTGTGGGGGAATGTCCATGACAGTTTTGTCTTGAACAGAAGGATTGTCTTGGGTGATAGATTCTTTTTCTTCTTCTTCTGGTACTGTCACTAACACAGGTTTAAAAGTGACTTTTTTCACACGACGATGAATTTTAGGAACACAACGTTTGGGCATAATGGGATGTTTCGTTTGTCCACGCCTCATAATCTCAACTTTTCCAGTGACGTACATCTGTCCAATGAGGGTGTAAATCACAAGCTACACACACATCTTCGTACACTGCTTCCGTACGTAAAAGTTGACGAATCTTTTTTTCTTGGAAAGGTCGAGACGTATCCAAATGAAAACGTAAGGCTTTGAACAGAATAAGTCTCTCGTGGACATTTAAAGGAGTCACCATACTGTCTTATTTTTTGATAGGTAGTGTTCGTAAAGTGTCCACAAGGAATCGACAGGTAAACGAAATCCCAGAAAGCAAGTCACTAAAACACACCACACACTACACGTCGACCCCAATTCATAGGGTACAGTTCTTGTAATAAGTGTTCGTAATCTTTCACCGTGTGAATCTTCTCATTGATATCCTTCCACGGAATCTGTTGGATCACCAATGATAAAGGTTGTGGCATGGTTGTTCTCTTTTATACTTCTTTAGGTCAAAGATCATCAGTGTAGATTCAACCCAGAATTAAACACAGAATTAAATTTGCTCAAAAAGCGAAAGTGATTAATATAACGTGTAATTTCGTCCCACTGCCATTCAGGGTAACGGTTAAGAAGGATCAAAGTATCTTCAGATGTAAACGTAGTAAATTGGTAACGGAGCAAAAAAACACCCTTGATCCAGAGAAATCTAATACGTTGGTTAATTTTTGTCACTTTCCTCTTGTGAATTTCACGACACAAAAGTTCTACAGTCACTCCTTGAGATTTTTCTTTCGCAAGGCTTTGCCAAACGTCCTTGTAGATCTTCTCTTGTAATTCGTAGGGTAATCCTTGAATATTATGTTTTATATTATATACTGGTCTTGGTTTGTTCAACGCCATGAAGTAGTAGTGTCACTTCCAATCCCTTGGTCCTACTAAAGGTAGGTATTGACAATTCGGAGACCATCGAGCATGTTCCAGGTAAGCGGAATCTTTATGTTCCCACTCGTAAATGGACACACCACATCTGAAGCACTTGATTTTATCCCCTACGCCCGAGTAGAAAAATCCAGCTCTGGCTAATTCTTCAGGAGTTGGTCCAGGCAAATATTTTGGCCATTTATCTTTGAAGGTTTGGAGTCGACTTTTAAAGTGACAGTATTCAGGCAAGCGCACAGGGAACGAATATTCGACTCTCCTCACTTCAGTTTGATGTAGGTACGGTGAAATTCCTAGGAGTCCACGATAACGTGTGGCATCGCTTTCGTATCCCTCAGGTCTGACACGCATAGCATCACTTTCCACGGTAGATATAGGGGTAGTAGTCATAGCAACGTTCCCACGATATCCTGCTGAATCGCTAAGGCCACAGCATCTGGAATCACTACAATCGCAAGGTTTATAATCGCTCCACTCTGAAACGCAATTACAGTGCATACCGCAAGGACACTTACAGTTTCCTTCCGGACAACGACCGTTACAATGCATAGGTCTTATCCATTCAGTACTTTTCACACTTGAGGAAGGTACATTTGTTTTACAACCCTCAAATTTGAATGATGTCTCTTTAAATGGATTCATCTTCGTTTCGCTTGGTCAATGTAGTGACAAATGAACTATGGGTCTTAGACAATAGTCCTTTTTATATGCTGCCCAATTTCGATGTGACCATACGGTAGAGTGAAGTGATTGGGAAGTCGTACTCTTTTTTGGTACACGATTTGATAGACTTTTTCCAAAGGTCGGCTAACGATTTGGTATGTAGGTAAACGGACAATCTTGTGTGGTTCATGGGTAGTCACTTTAAACGTTTCATCCTGTCCCGACTGTAAGGCTTCTTGTAGCACGTCAAAGTTTACCACTCGACTGGTGCGATAATTGAGAGTCAATCCTTTCACTTTACATTCGGTGTGCATTTCTCCTTGTGGGTCTCGGTATTCGTAGCCGTAATTTTTAGGACCGCCACTTGCAAAACATAGAATCTTGTCGTTGGGATGTTCATCGGTCCAGGCTCCTAAACGGTCTCCTTCGATGACAGGGTTACACTGGTTCGGTCGGTGAATGTAGATGCAACTGTCCGTGTCAAAATACAACACACGATCTCCTAACAGTTCTAACACTTCGTACAATTTTAAACGAGCGTGGGCTGTCACGTAAGCCGCAATGATGACATTTCCAAATTTGTCGGCTTCTACAAAGTCTAGTTCTTCTTCGTAATTGACTAAGATCAAGTCCTCACGAATGACGTCCACGTGTTTCATGACTTTGGTTGGGTCGTGAATCATCTGGAAGTAGCGAGACGGCTCGGACAAATACTCCGTCTTGGGTAAAGAGGGTCGTTGTGCCATTTTACCCCACAAACAATTGAGCATCACTTTGGCAAACGATCGCCGTCCTTCGTTTTTCTCGATGTGGTCTAAAGTGATACCTTCCTGCTCCCTATATTTTTCTTTGAATATCTTTTGGTCTTCGGGAGTGTGACACCAGGAAGGATAGCCACTAGCTTCTTCTTTTAGTTTTAAAAAGGCATCCACGTAGTCTGCAAAAATACCTTTCTGTGTCTCGTCGCCCTTGCGGTATTGTTGTGCCTTGGGAAAGTGATAAATTTCGTACACTTCTAACAGTTGGTAACCCAGTTCCAGAGCTTTAAACAATTCCACGCTCACCCACGTTCCTGTCAAGGCACGTTCTTCCTGGCTGTGCTGACAAGGTTGGTCTTGGTTGCACATTTCGGCACATGTGCGACACAAAGGAAACATCAGTTTTCCTTGGCAATGGTGAGGTAAAACGGGATGGTACAAGTCTGTGGGAGGTAAAACTTTGCATTTGATTAATCCTTCGTACTGTCGAATGTGGTCCAGGTCAATGTGTTCTGTCATTAATTCTGGATGCCCTACGGGAAAGTGACAATATTTGCACACGTAAGGATACAACGAACACACGTCCAAGTATTTGATTTCTTCTCCCTTCTCCTCGTCCGCTTGGTACAGCAAACAGGTAGCATTCGTTCGTCCTCCGTACAAACTATCCCGAGGGTTCAGGGGGTCCACCCACTTGTAACTTTCTACGATGCGTTTAAACTCGGGATCGATTTTCAAACGCTGATCGTACTCGTGTTCCCACATTTCCACTACCTGGTATCCTTGTTGTTCTAACTTCAAACGTCGTTGACAAGTGGTCTGGTACAAATCTTCCATGGTTCGTTGTAAAAACTGATTTTTGGTGTTACGCTGAGGGTAGCATAGGGGACATCCGTGAAATAAACATCCGTTAAACTCGTACACGATCTGAGGGTTTTCTAAGTCCCAACCATCTACCGAATACGTTCCGATGGTCTTTTCGCCTCCTCCGTTGCGAGCGTGTTGGATCCATTTGTCTTCCTTGTCGCACAAGTAATGGAGCCAGCGTAGGGCTTTAACCGAGTATTGACGTTTGACAAATTTGTCGTTTGAGGACTGATGACCGCTAGAGTATTTTCGGGCATAAAGCGTTTTCGGTACACTAAGGAACATGCTTTGGCAATGGTACAAGCTTCTTTCAAAGGATCGATCCCTCCGTATTCCATGAACAGTTCTCGAAATTTTCCACAACAGCGTCGTAAAATGTCCACGTCAGATCGACAATACTTTAACATTTCTTCTTGAAAGTCAAAGGGGTCCGAGGCGTGAGTCTGGTACCAAGCATGGAAAGCTTCTCGTTGTTCGGTGCGCATGTTGTCGGGGTCGTAGTCGTCAACCTCAGGCAAATGGGGTAAAATGGCATGTTGATTGGCTTCGGTATTAAAAAAGTGTGGAAAATAACCTTTAACCATTTCTGTCATACCAAACGTTTTAGGCATGCGACTCAAAGGCATGGCCAAGTAACTCATCGAATCTTTAAACTGTACTTGGCCTACTTGCATAGAAATGATTTTGGCTCCGTTCAAAGTCACTTGAGGCCGTTCGGTACTTTGTTCCGCATAGTATCTAAGCAGAAATTGCCCATCGTATCCCGAGAAATTGTGAGCCATGACCGTGGCATGGCAATGACACTCTCCGTAACGTTCGATGTCTTCTGGACTCCACGTTTCGTCGATGGGGTTTAGGATCCATTGGGCAAAATCGGCTAGCGTATTTGACCCTCGAAAGATTTTTTCACGTCCTCCAGGAATCTTGCTGCAGTAAGGGCAATGACTAAAGATAGGTTCTTGGATGCACTGCTCGCACGCACGGTGAGCCACGCAGAAATTAGGAATGTGAATACCAGTTTCTTGCATGCATTCGAAATCAAAAAAGATAAAATTCCCTTTCTTCTGGGTATCTTTTGGTTGGGGTTGATATTTTTGAATGAAGCATTCGTGCTCCAAGTCCACAATTTGGCGACAAATGTGACATCGTTTCTTCCCTCGACAAATGTGTAACTTAACACTATTGGTACGTATGCCTTGTCCACAAGTAGGACACAATCTCAGAAGCTGACAAGTACTTTTCTGCTGTGAACCTTGCATCTTCAAATGTTGTTGGTAACAGGTAAGACTGACAAAAGTGCGCTGACACACAGGGCAATGCACTCGTACTTGTCCTTTGTCCAGACAAGGTTGAGAGGCCAAACATCCCTCACATTTCGATCCACAATGCTTGTGTTGTTCTCGATTGTTATAACCATAGTCACATTTTTCACAGTAGTAACTGAATTTCAGAAATCCAGTGATACTGGTAATGGTATCAAAATGACCATCGTGATGATAGACGTGAATGTATTTTCCGTCTTTGAAATCGTGGCCTCGAAACAAAAGAGGACCACGCACTTCTTGAGGGTGTACTTTCAAAGTGTAACGTGGAGCCAAGACGTCTTGCAATTTTTGCATTTCTGGAATACCGCAAGGGGTATCTTTGGATATCCCCGCTTGCTGTAACAGGAGTTCTGCTTCACTTCGTTGTTTGGCTCGGTCCGATTGTCGAATAGTTTCCCAGGCTCTTTTCCATTCTATCGTCTCGTTCTTGTTGACCTACATTTGTCCCACGACGATGGCACGGGCTAAACACATCTGGTCTTGAGGATTGTTAATTCGGACGAGGCTTCGCTTCATGTTACGAAGGCTGTCCACCAATAACACTTTTTTGCGTCCGGTCCCCTCAGGAAGAGACACGTGGGTCATGAACAGTGTGGCTTTTCCATCGGTGATGTGAAACTTGTCGTTGGATTGTTGCACATGTTGAATTTTGTCAATGACTTTGGAAGGGGTTAATTCTGATGGGCTAGTAAACTCGATCCAAACGGGAGACTTTAAATTATCGTGATGAATAGAAAGTCTCAAGCGATCGTCTTCTTTGGCTTGACATTGCTGTTTCAATGCAGTTAACACAGAATCCCACACCTTGGTAATGAACCCTTCTGTATTCTCCAAAGGTACATTGGCCTTGAAATCTTTAAACTTTACGGCATACGTGTAAGCCGTTGTTCTAAATTTTCGAGAGGAACGCTTTTCCGTCTCTCGAATGTGATAGTAATTTTCAGGGTTTACTAAGGGTGATGTACTTTGTTTGGATGTCGATTGTCTGGGTGTAGATTCGGGCTCACTCATGTCATCTTCAAAATCACTGGCATGAATTTGAGCCAAGACTTCAGCTACTATGCTAGGCGATACATTACGTTTCTGTCTCTTACTGTTTTCTCCTTTCTCGACAACATGATGTGGCCTTTTCATCTTGTCTGCAAAAAGTCAAATGACTACCTTTTAAAGACCATAACCCTATATATTCATGTCCAATCTGTGCATATATAAAGGGCTAGTGTCTAACCGTTCAGTATTCATTTCACTCTCACATTGACCAGAACGATGGAAGAACCTACACAAGTGGAACTTCTCATCAGAGGTTTACGTGCGGTCATACGAAAGTATTCTTCAGACCAGCCGACGGACTACTCTTCCTCCTATAGAGATAAAAGTCAAGATACTTGCTATATCTGTAAGAAGAAAGGGCACTGGGCTACAGAATGTTCAGATCGTAACAAAAAGAAAAAAGATACCAATAGAGACAAAAGTCAAGATACCTGTTATTATTGTAAAGAGAAAGGACATTGGTCTCCAAACTGCCCTAAGAAACAACAGGAGCAGGAGGAGGGGAAGGAAGAGGTACCCTCCCCCAAGGAAAAACCCCGACACGTTCACAAAGACAAGAAAAGAAGAAGAAATGAAAGTGAAGAAGAAGAAGAAGAAGAAGAAGAAGAAGAAGAAGAAGAAGAAGAAGAAGAAGAAAAAGAAAAAGCTGTGACAGTAAAGAAAATGAAAAAATAGAAAGAGTGAAACAGAAGAAAAAACTATGAACTTTTTAAAAATGGTATTGTGTTATGTTATGTTGTGATATTGAATTGTAACGTTTGTACTAGAATACACCAGAGAGAAAAAACGTAAGTGTCTCTTGGTTTTGATTTGATAGAATAAGAACCTACACTCACACATTCCTTCACTCACACGTACATCATGGATTTTAAAAAATATATAAAAGGACTTTTGAGTTTTCATTGAATTAGGCAATTGAAATAGTATTTCTTTTCGAAATAATTGGAGTGGCCCTGAAAAGGACCGTTGGTGTTTTGATTGTTTAAAACAAAACAAACTCAGAAACGGGACGAAATCCTTTTGAGCTGTCTTAAGCCTTTGCCACGGCCAAGGCCTACTTCGGGACTGGTGGTTCCTGTCAATGATTTGGTAGAAATCACTAACGGTGGTAAGGTAGACGTAGTCACAGAGAGATCGGGTTGTTTCGCTCGAGAAGGTCTTTTTCTCTTCGGTCGTGATAAAGAAGTCTGATACATTTGTTTCAGACTCCTTAACTCAGCTAAAATATCTAAAAGTACCGTCGTGACCGTTTGATTTTCACTATTTTCTTTCTGTCCTTGGTCTTCTTTCTTCTCGGTTACTGCTACTGTTTCTTCCTGGTGTTTCCTTCTTGCTTCTTCTTCTTCCTGCTGTTACATAAGAAAAGCTTGTTCTTCTACTTTCTGTTGTTGTAAAAATCGCTCCAATTCTTCTTTTTGTCTCTGCTTAAAATCATCGACGTGTCCATAAGAAGATACAGAAGGCAACGAAGGTTCCGGAATAAATTCTTGCGATGTTAAAAAATCCACAATATCCCAGTTAAAATCAACTTCTTCTGGATGTAGATTTGTCATGACTTTAGTAGTCATTGCTGGTCCGTGACTTGCTGTCTCTACTCCTGACTCACTCCAATTCATCGTCTTCTTACTGTCCGCCATGATTGACAACTCTCTCGAATCGATTGACTGCGCACAGGCGCTAGTGACTCTATATAGAAAAGGTGACGTCACAGACTGCTCTCTTCTGATTGGATGGCTGTGACTAACTTTTGTAACGCGCGCTTGGATTGGTCGATACACTCAATCCGTTTCGATCCGCTCTTCCCCTATAAATAGCCGCAGTACACAGCATTCACTTCACCTGTTCTCATCACAAGATGTGGACTAACGTTGAATTGTCAACCCTTGTGTCTAGCATGCTGTTTAGGACTGACATACCCATGTATGTCAGATCATCATGGAGTGTGATTCATTTGACGGAGACATCGTTTTGGAAAAGAAGGGTCTACGTAGAAAGACAAGGTTGCTTGAAGAGAGTTCTCTTCTATGGACCTACAGTGAGGAGAAGTTTAAGGAAAATAAGAAGATCTGTGAGATGCCATATGTGTTAACAAGACAACGTTAACATTACACATAACGGTCCTTTTCAGGGCCACTCATAAATCTCGAAAAGATATTAGCTTTCATTGCCGCCATTTTTTCCCTTGTCCCTATATAGGCCCACCCTGTTCCATTTCCCTTGACGCTATATAAGCCCACCCTGTTCCATTTCCCTTGACCCTATAGTGCCCCAAGCTGTTTTGACCCTATAGTGCCCCAAGCTGTTTTTGACTGGATTTTCCATTGACCCTATAAATCTTGACCCTATAGTGCCCCAAGCACTTTTTGACTGGGTTTTCCATAGACCCTATAGTGCCCCCTATTACTACTCACGCTATCATCTGCCATTGAAATAAGCACAGAAGGATACGTCGTAGATATCTATCACAGTTCTATAAGGACAATACTAGGATGGCCTGAATTACCACCAGGGGGAAAAACCGTTGATTTACCAGAACCACAAAAATATGATTATATCACCGACAGGATAAAATCTGATAATCCAGTAAAAAGCTATAGCGATTATGATAAATTGAATTTTTTCACTGAATCTGTAGATCCTTCCACTAAAAGAAAATCCTACTTAATTCGACAGCAAAATACCACTGAAAATTTCAGAGCGATGAATAATGATTTTTCATTGTTGTTGCCATCTCTTAAATCCGGTACTCTCACCCGAGATGAATTTATCAGCGTTGTAGAAACATGTAACAAAATCATCAATGACATGGAAACATTTAATTCACAAATTATTCAAGAGATATTAGCTGACGATAATCCTAAAACAAGAACAGAATTTGCAATACCAGGATATAACGTACCAGAACTAAAAAGACTTCTCAGTGATGCCATCGATGTTGGTTTTAAAATAACTCATGATGCGTGGAAAGAAACAACATCACCGGAAATAAAAATCCTTAAACACAATAATGACCCAGACGGTGGTGGCAGGCATATCGCTCCGTTCAATGTGAATATTTCATCGGTGATTGCGCTCAATTTAGTATGTGATGTTATCGAAGGAAGCTATCAAATAAATTTAGAACGATAAAATCAAGTTCAGCAAGGATATATTTTGTATTCATTTGCACCAACAGCCCCTCCAGGATTTTTAATCATTGAGTCTCCGGTTAATCCAGTCTATATGCGGTGTCATAATTATTCATTAACCAGAATTAATTTCAAACTCACTGACCAGTCCAATAATCTGATTGATTTACAAGGTGAGGTTTTACAAATTAGTCTGTTTGTGAAATCGTGAAAAGATTTTCGTTCTAAGACCCTAGGACACGATATCGTGTCGGACTGGATCAAATATTCGGTTGAAATCCTAAAAGGATTTTCATCGTAGTGATTTTCATTGTTGATGATTTTATCATTGACCCAGAACTGAAAGTTCTAGCAGCAGAGAGGGTGAATGACAACGACGTTGGCGTCATTATTTTTTTGCCTGTTTCGGGGTTAAGCCCTAATCCATTGAAAACTTGTTCAAAACGTTATCTGATTCACCCCTAATCCATTGAAAACATGTTCAAAAATGTTGTACGATTCGCCCCCTCTGCTGCTACTGCTGTTATTCACTTTGGCGACATATTTTCCCAGCGTTTTATATGATAAAACACAATTTTTATAATAGGCAAGATTTGGGCTTTTTGATGCACAACGTGATCTGTATATAACATATTTTGCAAGCAAAATTAGGAAGTTGATAAGATCGTCAAAGTTGTTATTTCCTATAAAGACATCTTTTCGTGTAATTCTAAAATTTGGGTCATAAGTTTGGATCCATTCTACCAACAGTTTCCAAAAGTTTTCAGTAACTAAACAGTCATAAAATAAGTGCTCAATTTCTTCTATTCCCTCATTACAAAAGGTACATTTATCATTGTCACTTAAATTAATCTTTTTTAGAAACTGGTTTGTGGCAATATTTCTTAGGAGAAATCTAAAGTTAAAGCTAATCAGTTTTGTGTCTTTTGTACAAAATCTAGCCGAAACAAAAGAGTTGGTCCATTCATTTGTACCAATCGCACACTTTAGCTGTCTGGACCAAGTTTCCTGTTTACCATTTGGCTTTAATATTTTGGTTCTTATCAGGTCTTTATAGATAAATTTATTCTTTGCTCTTACCCTAAAGAGAGATGTTTTGTCCAAAGCTACAAGAAAACTATTTCCACTTTCATAGAAAGTTTTAATTTTCTTTTTCCACATCACAGAGATCTTTGAAATAAGAGCAAAGTACTGTATGAAATTATTTGTTTTTGTTTTTTGTTTTATTTCATCAAAACTTAAAAACAAAAACTTAATATAGACCCTTGTGCATCAAAAAGATGTTTAATAATTACAATACCATTTGTTCTCCACCTTGTGTATGATTTAAAATTATCTACAGTCACTAAATTAAGAATATCTTGAGACAAGTATTCATTGACAGTAGATGGTTCATTTTTCCATTGAGATAACGCATAAATAACATCACGCCAAAAAATATTTTTAATTAATTTAGAGATTACTTTTAATTTAGTTTTTCCTAATGCAAGTAACAGTATACCTCCAAATTTTCCAAATATTTGTTCAGAAACCAGTTTTTTCCATAAGCCATCTTCGTTTATTAAGAGGCGCCTAATCCAGGTAAGTTTTATATAACACACAAATGAATGCAAGTGAATCATATTTAATCCCCCTTCCTCAAAAGAAGCTATAAGTGTGTCTCTTTTAACTCTCTCAGTTTTACTGCCCCAAATAAACTGGAAAAATAATGTATTCAGTTCCTTTTCTATATGGGGTGGAGGATTTGGCAAAGCTGCAAAAAGATGAATGAATTTAGGCAAAAGCAAGGACTTTATCAAAGTAATTTTTCCAATAATGGATAAATTTCTTCTACTCCACCAGCCAAGCAGTTTCTTAACTTCCTTTAACTTCATCGAATGATTAAGCTCTACCATATCCTCCAAGTTCAAAGAGAAATATACTCCCAGCAATCTAAAATTGGACATTGACCAGTTAATATCAATTTCTGGACATATTTTTTCATTAGAGTATTTTTTGTTTCCAATCCAAATTGCTTTCGATTTCAAAACATTGCAGTGCAGACCTGACACCAAAGCAAAATCATTTAAAATCTGCATGGTTGTCCTCAAGGACAAATGAGAACCATCCAATAATAGAAAAGCATCATCAGCGTACTGCCCTAGTTTGAACTCCATTTCATTATAAAAAATGCCTGTAACATCTGTGTTTTTCTTTAGTTCTGTTGCAAGAAGTTCAATTCCTATTATAAAAAAGTAGGGTGATAAAGGGTCTCCCTGGCGACAACCTCTCTCCAAATTAAAGAATGGGGATAAATGTCCATTATTAATAACACAACTTTTTGATTTATTGCAAAATAGCCTGAACCAGTGACAAATTGATTCTCCAAAGTTAAAAGACTTCAGAGCAGCTTCTAGAAAGTCCCATTCAACTGAGTCAAAAGCTTTTTCAAAGTCTATCAATAGGAGAAGACCAAATTCATTTTTTTCCTCAAGGTATTGCATCAGGTCATACAACAATCTTGTATATTTACCAATGAATCTCCCTTTCATAAAACCCTTTTGGGTGTCACTGATGATAAACGGGAGTACTTTTTTGACCCTATTAGCAATTGACGCTGAAGCAATCTTGTAATCCACATTAAGTAGAGAGATTGGTCTCCAATTTTTTTTTATTTCCTGTCTTTATCTTCTTTTGGAATGCATGTTATGATCCCCTGAGACTGAAATTCTGAAAAATGATTCATATCATATCCAGTATTTAGAGACCTAAAAAGAAAACCGCCTAGGTCTTTCCAAAAGAATTTGTAGAATTCTACCGTAAATCCATCAGAACCAGTGCTAGTTTCATTTTTCATATTTTTTAGTGCTAAACCACATTCTTCAAATGTTAACTTACCTTCACATGAACTTCTTTCAAAATCTGAGTTTTTTATCCTGGTTAAAAAAGTGGTTAAGCGTTTGAAATTTACATTTGTTTTTACTTTGGTATAATTTTTCATAAAAGTCTTTCTGTTGATTTAATATTTCTTTTGAATCTGTTACCCTTGTTCCATCTTCCTTAGTTAACTCTTTTATTGTTTTGTTTGTCTAATTTCTCTTTTCGAGATTCATAATTGTTGGGTTTATATGTGAATACTCAAGGAATGCAGAGCATATAACATTACTGGTGGATCATACACACTTTTGGAGAAAAAAGTGTTTTGTTTTTTTTTCCATTGAAAGTTTGATGATGATGGAGTAAAGATAGAGTTTTAGTGGTGCTTTTTGGAGAATTTGAGATATTTCCCGGACTGCTTTGTTTTGAGTCGTTTATTTATTCCAGAGTAATTACCTGTCCACCAGTTGCCTTCAATTGTATAAGTTGTTTGACACATGGTGAGTAATAATCAGAATCATAAATGAGTAATGAGAAAAGATTAGTCCAAACAAGATTATCTACAAGCATGAGTGGAAAGAAAGACCAAGGCAAGCAACAAATAAAAACCAGATTACAGAGTGATGCTCTAATGGAGACTTCTGACACAAGTTTGAGTGAATCAGGTTTGAGCACAATTCAGATGGACTTAGATGAAATGAAACAATGCCTCAAAAGGAGCATTTCAAAAGCAGATTTCACATCTGCTATAGCTGATTTGGTGAAAAAAGATGACCTAACACTAATTGTTTCAACTATTGTGGAGAAATTGTTAGAGAATGTGAAGGAAGATCTGAGAAAAGAGATAGTTGCAGAAAGTGAAAGGGTAGCAAAGGAGAGGACAGGGGAGTTGATGGATAGGATGGACTCACTGGAATTCGAAAACCACCAACTGCAAGAAAAATTACAAGAGGCAAAGAAGGAAAATGACAAAATGAGGAGTGACATGAATATTTCTGACAGGAGATCGAAGCTTGCAAGTGCGGCTTCCAACCAAACAGAACAATATTCAAGAAAGTTGAACATTAAAGTTTTAGGGCTGGAGGAGAAGGAAAATGAATGTCTGAGAGAGAGAATTCCAAACTTAGTGAAGGAAGTCACAAAGATTAATCTGGACAACAGGGATATAGTAGCGGTGCATAGGATCCCAAGCCGACATGGACAACCAAGGCCAGTGATTGTCAAATTCTGGAGTCTGGATTGTAAACTACCAATTATAAAAAAACGAAAGGATTTCAAACAGAACAAAGGAATTAGACTGGTAGAGGATGTGACCAAGATGAATACTGAACTCATCAATAAATTATCCAGGCATCAAGAAGTTGACAGTGCATGGTACTTTAATGGATCTGTGTATGGTAAAACAAAATCAGGAAAAAGGATAAAATTTGACATCTGTGATGAAATTGATGAGAAAAATAAAAAATAAGTGTAAATAGGCAACTCTATGAACTCTTGGAATTGTCCATATAGGTATGTGAACTTTTGTTTTGATACTCCTTTTTCTACTCGGATCTGTTTTAAGATTTTATGTTGGTTACTTATTTCTTATACCAGTGTTGTTACTAATTAATAGATTGAGTTGTTCTTTTGTACATCCATTGTGTTATATCTCTTTATAATTCAATTCAATTAGTTCAAATATCATCTTTCATTCATATACATACTCATCTACTCAGTCGTGTATTGACCTTATTCAACACTGCTCTTCAACGTTAATGGTATGTTTCAGTCTCCCATTCGTGTTCAATCACCCACCACTTTCATGTATGCTCTCAATTGAACACTGTTTTTCAATCATTAATTTGTAATTTATGCTCTTATTAATCTGGCTCTATTGGTTTGCAAAGCTGTTGTCTATCCTATACTGTATCAAATACTAACTGCTGCCAAATCTACAGCTTGTACTTTAACACCATGGAGGATTTTATTATGGATGATTGTTTTCTGTGTGAGAGTGAGTGTGAAAGGCATGCATATGATAAACTTAAGGTGATAATTAACTCACACATTCCTGTACAAGAACATGTATATGTAAACGTCATACTGTTGTTATGGATAATAACATAAAAATTATATCTATAAATGTTAGAGGCCTGCAAGGTTCAGTCTTTAAACGAAGGGACATTTTCCACTGGGTAAAACAAAAGAATCTATCTATAGTATGCTTGCAAGAAACTCATAGTACAAAGAATGATGAATCTTATTGGGCAGCGGAATGGGGATACAAATGTATATTTAGCCATTGTTCTAACAATAGTGCTGGGGTAGCAATATTTTTTAGAAATACTTTTGAATTCATAATTCATAGAGAAAGATGTGACGGTCAAGGTAGATTTATTATTTTAGATATTACAATTAATGGTAACAGAATAACCCTTGTAAATTTGTATGGTTATAAGGATGATAATCCTAGCTTTTTTAGAGAGTTAAAAGAGGAGATCTTATTTTTTGAGAACTCATCAATTATTATGTGTGGAGACTGGAACACTGTTCAAGACATAGATTTGGATACTTATAACATTTTACATGACAAACACCAACAGTCCAGGGCAGCGATTCAAGACCTCAAAAACGAATTGGAATTAATTGACCCCTGGCGAAATTGCAATCAAGACTTAAAGATGTATACCTGGAGGCAAAAGTCTCCCTTGAAACAAAGTAGATTAGATTACTTCCTTGTATCAGATGACATTCACATGAATACAGTTGATGTGCGTATATTACCAGGGTATAAGACTGATCATTCAGCTGTTGTGTTAAGTGTGGCATTCTCAACGAGTCCAAGAGGAAAAGGATATTGGAAATTTAACGCCCAACTATTGAAGAACATTGAGTATACTGATTTAGTTAAAAAGTGTATAACTGACTTGGTAAATGAATACTATGTAAGGGGAAATAAAGATGACTATCTCCAAGTTTATCTATCCTGTAATGATCAAATGTTCTTTGAAATTTTAAAAATGAAAATAAGATCTGAAACTATATGTTACTCTATTAAGAAAACAAAAGAAAAACAGAAAAAATTAAAGAAAATTGAACAGGAAATAATAGAAATTCAGGGGGGACTGGGGAATAACATAGAAGGGAAAGCTCTAGAAAATTTTGAAAGAAAAAAGTTAGAATTAGAGGAAGCTAGGAAAAATTACATAGAAGGTGTTATATTAAGATCTAAAGCTAGATGGTACGAATCTGGGGAAAAAAGCACAAAGTATTTTTGAAAAAAGAAATTACGTCAATAAAACAATAAAGGAAGTTATTTTAGATGATGAGACACATATATCTGACCAAATTGATATTTTAGAAGCACAAAAACAGTTTTATATGGAATTGTATAAAAGTAGAACTGCTCAGCTTAATGACGAGGCTACTCAAGAAACTCTAAATAGATTTCTTAATCACAATATTAAGCTTAGCCATGAAGAAAGATAATCATGTGAAGGTCTGGTAACAATTAATGAAGTCGGTATGTCTCTAAAACGGATGGAAAATGGAAAAAGTCCTGGCTCAGATGGATTCACTGTAGAGTTCTATAAATTCTTTTGGAAGTATCTTGGGGGATTTATATGCAGATCAATAAATTACGGATATACTGTAGGTAAACTTTCAGATTTTCAGACTCAAGGAGTTATCACATGCCTACCAAAGGAAGAAAAAGATAGAAGATATTTAAAAAACTGGAGACCGATATCACTTTTAAATATTGACTATAAAATTGCTTCGGGAGCCATTGCAGCCAGGATTAAAAAGGTTCTTCCATCAATAATCAGTGATACTCAAAAAGGATTTACGAAAGGTAGATTCATTGGAGAAAATACCAGGTTATTATATGATATCATGGACCAACTTGAGAATGAAAATAGATATGGTTTACTATTGTTAATAGACTTTGAAAAAGCCTTTGACTCCATTGACTGGACCTTTGTGGAAGAAACTTTAAAATCTTTTAACTTTGGTGATTCTGTTTGTAAGTGGTTTAAACTGTTTTGTAATGACTCTAAAAGTTGTGTTATAAATAATGGGCATATGTCATCATTTTTTAGACTAGAAAGAGGATGTCGTCAAGGAGATCCCCTTGCTCCTTATTTGTTTATCATTGGGGTTGAGATTTTAGCTATAACGTTAAAGCAAAATGTAGATGTACGGGGATTGATCTTTGATGGCACTGAATATAAATTGGGTCAGTATGCTGATGACGCTTTTATTCTTCTTGATGGATCTCAACTTTCTCTTAAAACAACTATGAATATCTTGTAGAGTTTTTATCTATTATCTGGACTTAAATGTAATATAACAAAAACAAAAGCTATCTGGATTGGAAACAGGAAATTCTCCAATGAAAGAATATGTCCATAAATGGGCCTAACTTGGTCCAATTCTAATTTTACACTACTTGGTATAGAATTTTCTCTAGACTTACAACAAATGGTGGAAATTAATTATATGAAAAAACTGACAAAAGCTAAACGAACACTGGCAAGCTGGAGTCAAAGACATATGTCGTTAGTTGGTAAGGTAATTGTGATAAAAACTCTTGTTCTGCCGATATTCATACATCTTTTTTCAGCACTTCCAAATCCATCAGCAAAAGTTGAAGCAGAACTAAATCGCACACTATTTAAATTTGTATGGGGTGGAAAAGTAGAGAGAATAAAACGCGATATACTAGTATCTCCAGAAAACGAGGGAGGACTAAATATGATACACATGTTTTCATTCATTAGATATATTAAGATAAGATGGGTAAAACGATTGCTGGAAGGGGAGAATGGAGTGTGGCAAACCTTAATCAATTCAACTGTATTCAGAAATAAAAAGAATATTTGGATTTTGGGGAGAAGGAAATTAGAAGAACTTAGTAAGCTCATTAAAAATAGTTTTTGGAGAGATGTAATTTTGGCAATAGCCAATTGGAAAGAGGAACCGCAGGGTCCAAATGAGTATCTATCTATGAATATTCTAAATTTTGTCCCAACTAAATTGTTCCATCAATACAATTCATGGAGAGAGGCGGGTTTTGAAAATCTGAAGGATCTAATAGATGATAATGGCAATTTAATATCTTTTGAAATAATAAAACAAAAAACTAGAAGCGATGATTTCCTAAAATACTTCTCCTTAATATCCAAAATTCCAAAAGCATGGAAAGATGCCATAAAAAAACATTTACTACAAAATAAGTTTGAAAAGCAGGAGGATAAAATAATGAACTTACAAAAGCAAAATTCACTGAAGTTTGTTTACAAAGATCTTTTAAAAAAATATAAAAGGCAACACATTGCTAAACATGAAACTTGGATACAAGTATTTAATAAAAGTATAAGTAGTGAAGAATGGTCTAAAATATATATCCGAGCGAAATCATGTACAAAGGATACCAAATTGATCGCTTTTAACTTTAAATTAATCCATAGAATAATAGCTACTATTGATTTTCTGAAAAGAATTAATATATTAGAAGACAACAAATGTACTTTCTGTAAGAGTGAAAATGAAAGCATTGAGCATCTCTTCTATGATTGTAATATTACTTCACAGTTTTGGTACCGTTTTATTGAATATTTTGCAACTTTTTACCCAAATATTGCACATTTATCCAGGAAAGAAATATTTCTAGGAAGTGAAAAACTGGACTGTTTGTGTAATTTCTTACTTGTTTTGGCAAAGTATTATATTTATACTTGCCGATTCAATATGAAAAATCCTTCTATGTATGCTTTTAAGCAAATAGTTGCAATGCATAAAAACATAGAAAAATACACTGCTATAGTAAATAAAAAAGAAGACCAATTTCTTCAAAAGTGGACCTCTATAATCAATATGTAATAGGTTTCCCATTTTATGCTAAACAGGAACATAATACTGCAATATCATCTTGATCATATGCACGTGTGGGTGTGTGTGTGTGTGTTTTTTTTTTGTTTTCTTTTCATTTGCTGTAGATTATATTTATTGTCCTTAGATTATTATAAATGTTACATTGTAAGGTGACCTTGGGATGGTTCCCCGACCCAGTGGTCTACCTATTACGGGGATAATAAACTTATAATAAAAAATAAAAAAAATAAAAAAAAAAACATCTTTACTCTTCCAATAATCACTATATCAAAGTTTCAAAAATTGTTCTGTTTCATAATATTGAATTCTTGATACTATAAAATACTTTAGACATAAATGTATCCTTGAGATTAACTAGTTCTGGAAGTTCTTGTTTAGCTTTTTGAAGAGATCGTGGTTTAGTAGTGATTTAGAAAGTGGAAATGTTGACGGTTTGTCTTGCTGTTTTGCTATTAGTTGTAGTATTTTTGCAGAGAACTAAACAAAAACTTTAAATTTCCTTTATTCTGTTATATGATTGACGGGTGTAAGAACCTAAATTTTTGGTAATAGATTATATACCCTGGCCTTACTTTAGATGTACATGTTTCAAAATAATGTTCGCTCCACTAGGCCATTTTCACTTCCTGGACTTCAGAGGTGTATTGTGAAGAAAAAAAAACTGGATAATTTTATTTCAGTGCATTTGACATATTTTGCATTTCATTCGCTGCCCTTTCATAACCTGGTATTATCTAGCAAACTGCCAAAATTTGTTTCTATATTATAAATACAGCTGAAGCTAATATATTTTTGACAAATTTATGCTGACATTTCGTGTGCATGATAGCAGTAATTTTGGTTAGATGTGTGCTTGGATAATATATAATATACAAGGCATCCCTCTAGACATATCTAACAAAGTTGTCTAGGCAACTCCTGCATGACAGACAAGTCTTTAAATTTGATCGATAGCTTATGCAGATAAACATGACTTGAGTGTCGCATATGCATGAACAGGACACAACCGAGTCAAACATGTATAGGAAGCTGATCTGTGCCACACAGAATGGAAGAAATGCATACATGTATACAAGTGACGACACTATACACAAAAAAAGCCTTCAGAAAAAAGGGAACTGAGGCCCAGTAATAGATACATAAAATGTAGGTGCAACAATACCAAATATGAGGCAACTACCTGTTAAAAAAAAAGCCCACAGATTGCCTGTACAAGCAAAAACATTGAAGAGGGTGCCCAAATCCTATAATTACCATGGAAATAAAACTTACCGATATGTACCTGTGCATAGTGGAATAGCAGTTATTAAACACTAGAAACTTGCACGTACAAAACAAGTACAGCCCAAACTGAATGTGAAGTCACTTAAGCTCCCCGTGAGTACCTAAATGCATGACAATGATAAAGTGTTAGTAAATTGTAAAGGCATAACTTTTTCGGCATATGAAAAGAACAAGCAGGAAATATATATCCTGTATTCTTGTCCTAGAAGTGATGAGATGAGATGAGAGTGTGCTCATGGCACAAGCGAAAGTAATAACATTTAGGTTCTTAACCATTTGCAGTCAATAGTTCTACAAATCGAGAGATCACTCTGCCTGACTGCCACATAAGTCGACAGAACACTAACTAAAATTAGTATCTGGGAGACCTAGATTTAGGGAGTAGTAGTTCTCCAAAGGTATGACGACTAAGTAACATATTTAAAGAATAAACTAAATCAACCACATCCTGTCCACATGAGGATGCAATACAATATCACACAATTGTCATTTACAAGCATACAAATAGAGGACATATATGTTCAATTAGTATCTGTAATGCTAAATATAAATATATTAAAACTTACCAGAGGCATGATGTGTAATAATACCAAAAAGTAACATTATTCCAGGAATGGAGTGATGAAGCAAACACAGCCGTGTCATTGTACCGGACATCTTTTTCATATCCTGAAAATGGGGAAAACAATTCAAAATAAGCATCTCTATTAGCATCTCCCCATACTATTTTCAGAGTAAATTGTAGTGTAATATTAATAAGATGAACAACTACAACAATAATTGAATGTATAAATGTCATTATTTTAATTTTGGACCAAATATGTATTATAAGAAGATCAATGTTGACACAGAAATATGAAAGGAATAGAGATAACATTTTCAAGATGTTCACCATGATGAGTTATTTATTTTCTTTATCACCAACAACACACCATACACCAGCTGCTTATGAAAAACCATGTCAAGATGATTTCCATTAAAGAAAAAACAAGATTTAAAATTTGGCAATTGCCGCATACTGGATTTCAGATCAGCAACATTTTAATTGAGAATCAACAAAACATTACAAGACATTTCTTGGTGAAAAATCCATGATAATTCATTTCGGAGAAATATTGATAAAAAGATTTTCCAGATGACAAGAGTACCAATCTCATGATCTGTCACAGCAGCAACATTTAATCTGGGGTTAAAGGAATAGGGATGTACATGTTGATTTTAAATTATCTGATTGCCTGTCGTGCCAAATTATATTTTATCTTACTCCCTTACACCGTTCTCGGGCCCTTTAGTTACTACAAGGAAATATTGGTTATACACGGAAGTGCATTGAGAGATAATTAGATATGTATCAAGTGGTCGGTAGTGATGTCATAGGATATATTGCTTACAGCCAACGGAGCTAACTACAATGGTTGCTCAGCGTGATTCAGATAATTTAATTTTCCCTTTTGCATCATCAAAAATTGCGAGAACGACTTCCCCTACTTCTCTGTAAGCGTGAACAATTTACTGTATCAGCTTGAGCCACTTTTGAAGATTAACAACGAAGAAGGTAGTGATGACACGTCGTCATGTTCTTCGAATGTCAGAATGATGAGGATATATTTTGCAGAGTGAAGAAGGACGACTCGAGAACACAAACAATAGTTTGTATCGATTTATTTCATATATATATATGATAATGAAGATATGATGAGACATTACCGATCTCTGTGTACTTGCACAAACATGCTTCTGCGTAAATTCAAGAATTGTTCATTGTATATCAAAATTAGATTATTCAAATCTTATTGCTGCACCATGTATTGCGTTCCTCTGTGGACAAACTTTAGTGAATGTATTTAAAGAAAACTAATAATAGTCTTCATTTTCTATTAGTTCTTCCAAGGTGGAACAGTGCCTCCAACATGTTTGTTAACTATAATGTATTCAGTTTTGATGAAATAATGTGAAAGTTTGTATTCTCAATGATGACAAGAATATCTAATAGTAAGAACTGTATTTTGAAATCTCTTTGGAACTATGACATTCATGTAAATTCTCATATTAGTAGTAGATGGAACAGATTACTCTTTAAATATGTCATTTAATTTTTATTATTAATAATGCATGATGCACTTAATAGTTGTAGATGTTGCTGTATGTATGTATGTATGTATGTATGTATGTGTGTGTGTGTGTGTGTATGTATGTATGTATGTATGTATGTATGTATGTATGTATGTATGTATGTATGTATGTACTTTTATGTTTAAAATGTTTTTTTTATAATACTTTATATTTTAATTTAAGAAGTATGGACTTTGTAGTCTGAAATAAAGAATTCTAATATATATATATATATATATATATATATATATATATATATATATATATATATATATATATATATATATATATATATATAAGCAGAATGCACGTTAAATTTCACTAAAAGAAACTGAAACTTTGTCATCTCCTGTGTGTATAAATATGCAAGTTTTGGTGGACCAGAATTTAGATATTCCTCCATCAATTGCCTGAAATTTTTAAAGATTAATGATTGTGTGAGTTATTTTAGCAGATGCTTGTAAAAACTGTATTTTTGTGTTTATGTCTTACTAAATTAAACATTTTTCTTAAATATTAATTAGCATTGTTTTCATAATTTTTAAAGCAATGAAAGCCACATATATATTTTGTAAATTTATAATTGCTGCAATGTTTCAGAACACTTATTCTAGTGGAAATAGTGACGTGCTGTACACTGTAAACACGTATATCCAATTGGAGAAATGAACCTTTATTTTCACCATCACGGTCACAATCCCTGTCTGGAATCGATCTTCAAGCAGAAGTAGCCAATTCTACCAGTATCTACCCTGCAGTAAATAAAGATTGATTCCAGACAGGGATTGTGACCGTAATGGTGAAAATAAAAGTTCATTTCTCCAATTTGATTCAGGACAAGGTCATTTAAGAGTTATGTGTTGGTACGTCTCTCTCTTTTGAATATATATGTGTAGTTTTTCAGTCTTCTTGCGATTCTGAAGCAATAAAAGACTCGCGAGAAAATGTCGAATCGAGCGAAGGGTTGTGGTCACGTTTGCATTCCTTGTGTTTATTTATATTACTGATAAGGGGAATTCATGTTGTCAGAGATTTCGCCGTACTTTATTGATAAAACGCCAGACTCCAGTGGTTTAACATAGAGTGGATTGTGCATATTACCTTTCATTTGTCAACTTCATCAGGCATTTTAGAAGAAGGATTGAAGTTTATATCTTTATATCTTTATATCTTTATATATATATATATATATATATATATATATATATATATATATATATATATATATATATATATATATATATATATATATGAGTCTTTGTTTTCTGTGGATCAGTGTCACCAGCACTTTTGTTAATTATAATGTATTCAGTTTTGATGAAATAATGAGAAAGTATGTATTCTCAGTGATGACAAGAATATCTAATAGTAAGAACTGTATATTGAAATCTGTTTGGAACTATGACATTCATTTAAATTCTCATAGTATTAGTAGATGGAACAAATTACTCTTTAAATGTGTCACTTAATTTTATTCTTAACACTGCATGGCACAGTTAATGGTTGTAGATGTTGCTGTATATTTGTAGGTATGATATATATATATATATATATATATATATATATATATATATATATATATATATATATATATATATATATATATATATATATATATATATATATATATATATATATACTTTTATGTTTACAATGTATTTTACTTTATATTTATATTTTACTTTAGAGGTATGGACTTTGAAGTCTAAAATAAGGAATTCTTATCTTCTTATCTTATAAGATAGTTCTCAATTTCCTAGATATAAAAATTATTGTTTTAATGAGATTAAATACTTTTGAAAATGTATTTTTTCCCCTCTGATTTCCTCTTTCAATCAGATGTGAAAAGTGAAAAGTACCAAATGAATGCTTTGTTACTGACTTTTAATCATGTTGGTTTAAATTTACTCCTGTGCATTTGAGTGATAAGGAGAACAGTTTATAATCTGAAAATCAGATGCATAGTTTCTTTTATGCTTGTTTTTAGATGTAACTTTGCCTTGTTATATACCATAGCAATTTACTGTGAACAATCATATTACACCGCTCCCTTGATAACTCGCGCCCTGATAACTCGCGAACCCGCTTATAACGCGGTGTCCGGCGTGGATCCCGTTTTTTTTAAAGAAAATATTTTTTAAAAAGGAAGAAAATCGTGATCAGAACTGGTGAATGAAACCTTGATATATCGGCCGTTTTATCATCGAAAATGACGGTTAGTGCCCGAAAAGTTAAGAATTAACATCGTGAAAATTTCAGGTTTTAATAAGGAATCACATATCTTGTTAGATTTTATCGGGAAAAATATTCTCTCAGTTCACTGTAAATAATAATACTGTATATGTATGTATAGGGGAAATTAGTGTTTTAATCTTTTCATTGTGTTGCAGTGTAAGCAGTATAATCGTTGCATGTTCTCTTCTATTCAAACATGAAAAGAGTCAATTGACCGTCACATCGATGCCCGCGAGCACATCTGTGAGAACCTAATTAACTGCCGGCTGTGTTTTGATCGACGACTTGGGGAAGTGTTTGTTGCATTGTAAAACTCAATTAAAATAGACCTGCTTTGTTTTAAAAGGCGGTCTTCTGTATCCAATCAGGTAAAAGACGTACAATACAAAAGTTCAAAGGAATGCAAATCCTACATGCATAAACTCTTGTGGTCAATATCGTGTCTCAACATCAATCAAATTAGTTGGACCAATCGAACATGGTTTCAAATAGTATGTACTTATTGTCATTAAAGTATATATTAATCAGTAGTTTATCCTAATCATTTGTAAATGTGATCATGGAGAGCAAGGGAATCAAACGAAAGGCGTACTCGGTGAATGAAAATCTTACTGTCATAGAGAGGGTTCGTAATGGTGAATCAAGATCAAAAGTTTGTAGTGAACTTAAACTTGCCGAGTCGACACTCAGAGGTTGGCTCAAGGATTATTTGCATGAAGTTGATTCTGATGATGGATTTAAACGGAAACGGGCACGCACTGCAAACGACAGAGAATTAGATGATGCTATGTATACCTGGTTCACACAACAACGTGAACAAAGTGTTCAGATTTCGGGAACAATTCTCAAGGTCCAGGCAGAGAAAATGGCAAAAACTGTGGATACTGAATCAGATTTCATGGCAAGCCATGGATGGCTTTGGAGATTCCAGCGCCGACATGGAATAAAACAAAATTCTTTGTCGGGAGAGATACGCTCAGCAAATCAGGCGGCCGCATCTAGTTATCCCAACCAACTCCGAGAGATACTGACCCGTGATGGATATACAGACGACCAAGTTTATAATTGTGATGAGGCTGGTCTAGGCTATCGGATGATTTAAATATTTTTTTATATATATTTGTTTTACATGTCTGACGTTTAGACCCATTAAATTCATGGTTGGTAATGGTTTATCTTTGTAATTTTTTTTTTTTTTTACATTTTACTCTATCTATCTAATCAATCTATCTATGTATCTATTTAGTGATAGAAGAATTTTATGTTTTAGATAAACACAAATTTCGACGTCGTTTTTCGATATGCATGTTATCGTTTTTGATAAAATAAATCTTGATTCATTTTGAACAAACAATAAAACTAGAATGTATCCAAATCAACACAAAAAAAAAAAAAAAAGCAGTGACGTAATACACAATGTGTTTAGCGATACACATGTTAAGAGTACTGATACCTCGAGCAGCAGAGGAGGTGAACAGACCAACTTTTCTAGGCGTCAATTTAGTAAACTAAGGCTTCCTTGAAAATACTTTTACAAGTGTCAATTTAGCAAACTGACGCTTCCCGAAATTGCTTATATAGGCGTCAATTTAGCAAACTGAGGCTTCCTCAAAAATGCTTAATAGAAGCCTCCATTCAGCAAAATAGCAGTAAAAAAAAAGACGCCATTTAGTTGGCGTTCACCTCCTCGGCTGCTAATGCGCTAACTAAATATTTGATCAAGTCCGATACGATATCTTGTCCGAGAGTCTGCTAAATTTATCGTTATAAATCCGTATGGGGCGGTTCTAGCCATACTAAAGAAATTTTTAAATTTATTAAAATCCATATCACCGTCACACCAGTAATTAAAAATATTTTGTAATGTGTATTTTCCAGTACCGTTAAATACGCATACTAAATTGCAATTTTCTCTTATTATACTTGGAATCTGTGCGTATTTTTGAGTAACATATATCACATCTATGTTTTTATGTCTGCCTCGGGAAAATATTCTAGCAGGATTTGTTTGTCTTTCCAACATAACATCATCATATACGACTAAATTGTTAATACTTCCATCAATATCATCAATACTAGGTGCCTCTTCGATATCGGTTATAAACTCAATGATATCATCACCGTTAATTTCTCGCGCGGCATCATTAAAATCCTTTAGCACTTCATAACATCGTTGATCGTCTACACTCGGAGCAATCATGTACAATTTATCCCACTTCATCCATCTCGTTATCAAATTAAGTAGCAATTGTGTTTTGCCACTTCCAGATGGTCCGATGATAATCGCGCGAATAGAATCTGGTAACATTGCATGATGTTTAATAGGTTTTCGTTGTCGAGTAGCTGAATAATCAATTACATTCATAACTGTTATATATAAATTATGGATCTATATTGTGTGAAGTGTAGGACACGTACTGGCACAAATGACTTGACGACGATTACAACGAAAAATAATCGATCAGCGTTTTCTGGTAAATGCGTACAATGTAGTACGAAAAAATTTAGATTTACTTCCACGAAACCTTTAAAAAAAAACGAGGAGGTGATATTGCAGCCAAATTGACAAAACTCCCAGGAACACCGTGGGCAAAGTATCCAGGAGAAAAGCACCTTCCAGGATATAGCTACTGTGGACCGGGAACACGATTAGATATCAGACTTGATGATCAAAATCAGCCTCGACCCGGCGAATATCCAATAAACGCTATTGATAAGGCGTGTCATGCTCATGATGTCGCTTATAAAAGCAGCAATCTTCAACACAGACATCTCGCAGATGTAAAATTAATTCATGCGTTAAATGCTATTCCTGATAAATCCTTCAAAGAAAAGTTGGCTTCTTGGTTGGTAAAATCTGCTATGAAGGGTAAATTGATGTTAGGTGCTGGTAATTGAAAATGCTAGCATTTTAATATGGAATCTATTTATTATTCTCCGAGAGGATACTGGAGAGGTTACGCAGCAATCAATAAACTAGCTAGTGCATCAAAGGTGAAAAAAACTACAGCGGCAAACTGGTTATCTAAACAGGCAATATGGCAAATTTATCTACCAGCGCCTAAACAAATTAACTATTCGCATTTCGATGTTACAACACCTAATGAAGTTCATCAAGCTGATATACTATTTCTGCCGCATGACAACGGTTACAAATACGCGTTAACGTTAGTTGATATTGCAAGTCGATACAAAGAAGCAGAACCGTTAAAAACAAAATCATCTACTGAAGTAGCTTCTGCATTTGAAAAAATTTATCGACGAGGTCCTCTGCGCTGGCCAAATCTGTTACAAGTTGATCCTGGCAAGGAATTTCAAGGTGTTGTTACATCTACGATGAAACATCATAATGTCGCCATCAGACGAGGACACACTGCGCTACATCGCGATCAGGCAATTGTTGAACGGTTTAATAAAACCCTTGCTGAGCGGTTATTCGGATATCAATACGCAAAAGAATTCATCCAGGATAAACGATCCCGTGAATGGGTCAAGAGATTACCAGCTGTGATTACCGCAATCAATAATGAGATTACAAGAACAATTAATATGAAACCTGTTAACGCTATTAAGAAGGCGTCTATCAAAATGGAAATCCAAGGAATTTCACAAAAAGAACCAATTCTTGGTAGTAATGTCATTGTAAGGTACTTATACGAACCAGGAGAGCTTGAGGGTGGTAAAAAAAGAGCTACTGATCCTATTTGGAGTGTCACTACGCATAAAATATCCGGCATAACACGATCAACTGGTAGACCTCCAGTCTATAAACTGGATTCAACTGCTCCTCAGCGAGGATTTACACGCGAACAATTACAAGTGATTCCCGAGGATACTCAATTACCACCGCGTGGTCTTAATTAGCACCCAGGGTGCTGTCACCCCGGCGTCTATTACACTCAAGACAGGTCAACATCACATTGTTTCTGACATGACCGAGATTGTTATCTTTTCTATCTACGGTGAATTGGCGAGGATCTTTATCCGAATACTGCCAACGCATTATACAATTGCAACTCGCGCAGTGATTGTTCTGTTGTTGCTTTAGTGTCTTAATTAATTCAGCATCAATGTCAAATTCTCTTTTATTTTTTTTATCCTGTTGTTTATAACCAGAGAGTTTTTTTCTGATTATATTATCATCGGTGTGTATATTACTTATTGTATTGTCATTATCATTAACCACAATTCTTCGAAGTTGGTTTATTCGCCGTACTCTGGATACTGCGAGATAAACTAAATTTGACCACTCAATATGATTATCTACTATCCAAAGAGTTGTATCGGATATAGTCAATCCCTGTGAAGAGTGTATTGTTGCTGCATAACCTAACGTCCATGGGGATTTATCAGCACCTAATGCATCTTTAACGACGCTGATATCAACCAACACAATATCATTTAATACTAAATTCTGCTTTTGTTGTTGTCCAGGAATGTCAACGTCGATATTCTGCTTTCGTGTATCCTTAGGTCTATAACAGAGTGGTACTGGAAGTGTTGCAAATTTTTCTTTATGTAGCGCAAACAACTTCATCTGAAGTGCGTCTCTGACTATTTTTCTACTCGCGATTATTAAATCATTTGGCTTCCACATTTCCCAAAAATCATTCATGGGAGTTTCAGAGATTATTTCACGCGCTATTTCACATTGGATTTTATCCGGTTGTAATCTAATTAGCGCTTTGAACTCGCGTAATTGTTCATCAAGTGATCTATGGTCGGTATTAATCTCTTCATAATAATCTACAAATCCTTTTAACCATTCATGTGGAGATCCACCAACAAATGGCTGCGGTTGGCCGTGATCCCCGCACATGACGACTTTTGTGTTTTTTGTCAACAACCATGATAGAAATGTCTGTAATACTGTCAACGATATAGTACATACTTCATCAATGATTATTACATCAGGAATAAATTTATCGCCCATTCGATCAGGAGTCCATGTATCGCCTTTCCATCGAAAGAAGCTGTGATAAGTACAGGCTTTTACTCCACGCGCTATCATCTCTCTGGCGAGTCTGTGAGTTGGTGTTAACACAACCATGTTAGAAACGCTAGCGTTTCTACGGAATAATTCGATTGCACGAGTTGTCTTTCCTGATCCACCACAGCCGTTTAAATAAACTGTCTTGTATCTACAAATCGGATCGGATACAGGCGGTGCAGTAGAAAATTCTGATTGAATCTCTGAGATATTATGGTTACTTTTCAAGTATTTATCATCCATAGCAACATCTGCGGATTTACAATACTCATGTAGTGTTTCTTTTTTAAACCTCCAATTCCCCCACGCTTCCTTAGGATCTGTGAATTTAGCTACATCTGATTTGTATTTTTCATGGATATACATCGAATCAGTAGCTACTCTAACCGCGGTATTAGGAAATCTATTTATCATCGAGAATAGATTAATACAAGAATAGGCTAGCATAGAACTTCTCAAATGTGTGTACTGACAACTATATCCATCACAGTAGGTAACAACCGTACCTAGTTTCTTACCATTTCGAAGGACATCATCTACCCAAACATTATTAGTTCCGCTCGCAGATTTGTAAGCTTCCTCATCTAATTCCCCTGATAGAAAAGCATTCTTACGGGTTACAAATTTCCCTTTTTTTATTAAATCAGATATTATGAAATTGTATTCTTCATCGTCTATGATTAATCTCGAAGAATATTTTGCATTGTCAAATCTTCCACCTTGAGTGAATTTACCGATTATTTTTCGTCCGAGATCTTTAGCCTCTCTATTACTACCTTCGAATAATTTCTTAGACCAATCTATGATTTGTTCCTCGCTGAAATTCTTCGAATTTCCATCTAGAAATTGTTTTCGTTGTTCGTTAATTATTTTTTCGAGATCGGGTTTTGGTAACCAAACATCTTTCTGAGCGTTATAACAAATAATCGCTTCACTGACAATTAACGATATTAGCATACCACAATCGATCATATACCGCAATAGCACAATTGACATCCACGCTTTTTCATACATATGTCTACCAAGCCAAAGATAACTACACGGATGTAACCCTGTAGCTAATTCGAATGATATCACACGAGCGAACCCGGTTAAATCAAAATCAGGCAATGGACCATTAATCGCAACACGAGTCATTTCATGTGTGGGGTGTCCAAATCGTTTGAAGTACTTAGAGCATTCTCCATATCCGAGAAAACTTCCAGGATAACACGCGGATATATCAATTGAAATCATACCATCACGTGAGTATTTCGTATTCCACAATCCTCCATGACCAAATTCGACGCAACTCAACTTCACATCCTCCAGAAAATCACTTCGTGTTGGACGCCATGAATTCTTTTCTCGTGCGAAGTGAGCTACCACTGATGGAATAGTAAAACTATCCGTAAGTAGTTTTTCTGTAGAAATGCTAGTGTTTCCTTCTAAATACTCATTAGCGATTTTTCTCATTCTAGTATCTAATTCTTCAGTTCGATATAATTCACCATTTGGTTTTACAAACTGATCAAATCCTATTTCCGGATCCTCATTACTCCTGAGTAACCATACTGACACAGGGTCGTCTTTGGTTAACGCGTGAATAGCATCAAATAATTTCTCTTCATAGAAATCATCCCTAGAAAATTCTTTAGGGATATATCGAATAGTTCTTTCTCGTGGAAATATATTTACCGCGGGTGTCCACGCGTGTTTGTTATGATCAATAATTTCAATTGGAGCTCCTCGCGATTGATATTTCGGTTCGTATAATACTTCTCCGGTTATTGTCGCTACCGATATTGGAAATTTTAATAATGCTTCTAATTTAGCTATATCGGAAATCGTTGCCCCGCGCTGTTTCACTGTCAATTCCCATTCGGTTATTTTTTTTCTTCGTAGATCAGTTAATTTGTTTCCCCGGGATGCATTTTTGAAGTGTTCTATTAACCGTGTTGCTACACAATTAAGTGGCAAAGCCACTGATGATGAAAACATTGGAGCTAGTTTTGCAATACTTGGATTATTATTTATTGGATATAACCCATACACAACTGCTGTTACAGGGTAAGATTTCTCATAGTATGGTTTGTCAATTCCAGTTAGAATTCCTGGTTTGGAATCTCTACTCACAATAACAGTTTTTTTATCCTTAAGGATTGGGTCAAATTTATCTCTGATAATCCATTCACCTTCCTCTTCGATAATGAATTTTATTCTAAAAAAATACTTCAGTAGAGATTTCCCGCCAAGGTGTGAAAGTATCACAGCTGCTCTTATATCATTCATAGTAGCATCAATTACAGGTACATTGACATCTTCATCAATAATTCGAAATGTCGACCACGTATGAGATGCTCCATCACGCTTAAACTCATTAAAACAGTCGCTGATTTTACTCAATAGTGGTTTATCATCTACTAGACTTTTAGGTATATCAGAGATTCTATCGAGATTAAATCTAACATTTTTCCAAGGCTTAATTTTCGATAATCTCTTGAACTCCTTCATATTATAATTAAAACAAGTATTTAAATAAGAAAATTTTATATAATGAATCATTGCAAATGGCTTATGATTGGATCAAAGACTCCATGTAACAAATCATGCAGAAATGAATTCTGTGGGTATCATATGCAGAGTGTGAGAAACGGTTCGGAGGGACCTCTACCATGCTTGCATTGTGGGGTAGGTGTAAGAGGCAAGTCGCAGTTATGCATTAATTGCGGGGGTAAGCGTTATAGAGAGTTAAAACGTTATTATGACAAGCGAAGAATCAAAAATCCTGACGACGTCAATAGCAAAATCATAAAAACTGCTCAAGATTACTTAGGCAGATTTTCCAATGTTATAATTCAGCCAATTAACGAATTAGACAAATAGATATATTATATATACAAATGAGCCAAGAATTTCAAAGACATCCTGTTATTAAAAATTACGAAGCTTCTAGTGATGGTGTTGTTAGACACAGTAAAAATAAGAAATCTGTTGGGCGGGATAATGGTATGGGTTATTTGATGTTTAATGCTGGAGGGAAAATGTATCTCAATCACCGTTTCGTTTATGAAGTGCATAATGGATTAATCAAGGATGGTTTTGTTATTGATCATATTGATTCTAATCCCAAGAATAACAAATTGAACAACCTTCAAGCTATTTCTCAATGTGAAAACACAAAACGAGGAAGAACTGGGAAATACCCGAAAATTGCTAGACCAGTAAGATCGTTTAATACTGACACGGAGATGGTATTTCAATCAATGTCAGAAGCTGGTAAGTATTTCGATATTTTCCCCCCCTCGGTACAAAAAGTAGCAGAAGGAATTTATAAGACCGCTTTTTCAAAGCGTTTTAAAAACAAAATTCAGTTTGTTTATGTATAATTTGCATTGGAAATTGCTTCGTGAAATTGTGAAAGAATTTCCATTGAAAATCTTCAATTTTGCAATTTCACATGGGAGATAACTCCGTTAGGTATAACGCGTGTGAAATCCGTAGGATTTCCACCAATGACAGAGTTACGGATCTTAAACATTGAAATCTATGTGTCATTTACCTATGTTCTCTCAGCCGGAACACGAGTGTTTCCTATTCATTGAAGTAGGTGGGTGTGGTTAAAATTCCTTGTATTACAATAATCTAATTGATAAGGATATATATACTAAAAAATCTCTATTTTGTATGACGGCTCTGTGGTGTAATGGTATAGTGTGTTTGTCTTGTAAACATAGATCTATATCAACTACGTGTTCGGTCCCCATAGCAGATACATTATTTGATGGCGAAACGGAAGATGTTTTTATATTAATTGGGGGGGAGGGGCGGATCCCCCTCAGCCAAACCAACATTGTAACTCATGCTATCGCATTCTCGGTAGCGTGGGTTGGTGTTTTTTCCAACTCATGCAACCATGAAATCGAATTCATGTGTTGCCATGTTGGTTTGGTTTACCACGCCCACATCACATTACCATCATCGTTCCATTGAATTATAATCCATCCTTAATTAAGTACATGTTATGCCTAAAATTTGCCGCAACACTCGAGCGCGGAGATATATGGCATTGTACCGTCCTATGTGTTATAACCGCCTACAACACTAGATCAGGGGTTATTGTGCCGTCATCCATTGTCATTGAAATCAATTCATTCATTGTTCACCTATAATCTATTGTTATGTGTTTGTCGGTTGTAACCGTTGAGCGCTGCTTGATGTATAAAACACCAAGGGGGTTCAAACGGTAAATGTGCAGTCGTCATTCATTATATATAATCATAATCACCTATAATCGCATTAAGCTTCTGGGTATACTAAGATGATCAACACCTTAGTGTATCCAGAATTCATTTTAAAATACTTTGTATTTTTAATACTTTTAAAGAATTTTCATATTTTGTATTTGAAAATACTTTATTTAAACAAATATATTTTTATATATATATATATATGAATCTTGAAAATCTCAAATTGATTATTATTGAAATCAATAAGTTGAAGGATCAAAATGTAAAATTATGTTCAGGTTTGGATTGTGATCAAATTATGACCAATTTCGAGGATATACAATTTGCAGAACAGACAGGAAAATATGTTCTATCTAAGAAATATTTTTTAATCAAAAATATCCAAAAGCTTATACGTGAGAGTTTAGTAAATACTGAAGATGTTAATGTCTTCGTACCATTATGTAGCATCGTTGAACGTGTACGTAAGCAATTAGGATTAGAATATGAACAAAAGAGACTTATTAATTGTAAAGTGAGACAATTAAAAATGTTAATGGAAAACTCTGAAGGTGATGAGCCCACGCGTAGAGAGCCTCCTTTGTTTGTATAACCGATACGGTATGAGGAAGTAAAATTATATGTGTAACAACAAGGAAGTATTAAAATATTTTACATTTTTTAGTTAGTGATTTCTTTCGAAATGATTTGCAATGAAATGCTTTGCAAAGAAATGTTTTGCATTTGAAAATTAGTGATACTCTTTTAATAATGATAGGACAATCATTAACTACACGGAACACTAAAGAAAGACTTGAAGCTCTTAAGAAAATATTACCCCTTCGTGATAGAATCCGTGAAAAACTTCAACAACGGCAATCAATGGCCACCGACTTCACAGAGGATACAGAACAACTCTTCAAACCGGTTGTCAAGGCAACTACAGATGTGAAAACAGCAACTGAACGGGCGATATACGGAGATGTCCCTAAAGAAGGTCCTAGAACAGAGAAGCCTCTTCTCCCTGTGTTGGAGAAAATAGCAAAACGAACTAAACAAACGAAACAAGCTGTACAAATACTTCCAGGTGAAATCGCAGGGGAGATGGAACTACAACGACAGCAAGAACAAGAAGAAGAGGAAGAAGAAGAAGAGGGAGCTGTTTCCACAAAGAGTGATGTTCCCCTTATAAACAAACTCACTCCGACGGGTATAGAACAAATAAAACAATTTCAATCAATAAAACCCAGCAATTATGATGTTTTTGGTGATTTTGCTGTTCAAAGCTATTATTCAAAAAATGATTTTTTGAAGGACGAGTATAAAAAGAGTAAAATATCACGAAATGACTGGGTTAATAATTTGTATAAAATAGTCAGGGGTATTAATCGTTTGAATACGAAAGAGTTGAGATATATAAAATTTAAAGATGGAATTAAACAATATGACATACAACAACAACAACAACAACAAAAACAACAAGAAGAAGAAGAAAAGCAACAAGAACAACAAAGAAAAGGAGAAGCAAAAACTAAGAAAAAAACTGGAAAGGGATATTCACCTATGGATTTTCACTCTAGTGTTGGAAACTCTAGTGTAACATGTCCCGGTAATATTCTCGGTGATATAGCACGATTAGAAATACTTGTAGGAGGAAAACGAGCCGGGAATAACTCACCAGAAATAATCAATGAAGCAGCTGATATCTGTAGGAGGTTATTTCAAGGTGGTATCATGGATATTGCAACATATAGAGATTTCATTGAGGAGTTAGCCGAAAATTCTTTGGATGGAAATTCTTCGAATTTCTACGGTTACCACAGTGACTAATGTCACTGGAAATCCGTAGGATTTCGCGATTAGATAAATATCAATTTGGAAATGCTTTAGTATTTGGAAACACTAGCATTTGGAAAAACACTAGTGTTTTTGTATATAGAGAATGATCATACACTACAACCATGATAAACCAACTAACGTCTACGTGGTAAACTCACGATTACCAAAATACCGAGTATACTATGGAGATGGTCTCGGTAATACTATAATGGGATTATTTTCAAGAATGGCTCCAAAAGTGGCTCCATTTGCAAAACAGGCAGCAATGAAAGCAATTGATGTTATCCGAGATAAGGGTATTAACACTGTTGGTGATCTTGCTAGTAAGGCATTTTCAGCCGCTCGGGATAAACTAACAGCGCTAGTTAGACGTGGAAATGCTAGCATTAGAAACACTAGTGTTTCTAGAATGACTTCACTGCCATCTACTGCAGTAATGCCTACACAGGTTAGTAAAATAATAAATAACGCCGTGGATAAAAAACTACAGTCGTTAATGACTAACGCCCAGGATAATATAACAGCAAATATGATAGCCGGAAGTGGGCTTTCGGGAAGTGGTTTTAAGAAGATTCGCCGGAAACGTTAGAAATATTTATTTGAACAGGATTTCCAATTATGATAGTTATTGTAGAAACGCTAGTGTTTCTAATGCTAGCATTAGAAATATTTGTGTCAGAATCACTTGTGATTCTATTTATTTGAATAGGATGCTCAGTTGTTATGGTTATTGTAGAAATGCTAGCATTAGAAATATTTGTGTCAGAATCACTTGTATCAGAATCACTTGTGATTCTACTTACGTTATCTTCATTATCAGATATTTTCATCATCATTATTAAAATACACCCAACTAAATATTTATTTTTATATTATAAAATATTTATTTTTTGCTAATTTTGTTAGATTTTTTACTTTTTTTACTCATTTTTCTAGTGTTTTTACTCATTTTTCTAGTGTTTTTATGCAATCCGTCGACAAAATTTCATGAAAATCGAGGATGAAAACCCCAGGAATTCATTTAGAGAAAATCGATTTTGATCAGATTTTTTATCCTGTGAGGATAAAAATATGTTGTTTCATCGAATTTTCGATGTTTTTTTTATTGATTTTGTATTATTTTTTGGCTAATCCGTCGACATAATTTCATGAAAATCGATTTTCTCTAAATGAATTCCTTGGGTTTTCAATTCAAAATTCCTTCAGAATTCTTTCAGAATTTTTGATTTAGACCATCGGATATATAATAAAAATGTTCAAACAAAACCCTGATGTTGCATTTGACATGGAAGCCCCAGTGCTTAAAGATGAATCTGTACGTGATTATCAATTTTTTGCTTATCACGCAGTGCAACCTGATCTTCGGTCACGAATTGAACTTCAAGTTCATGATACTAGTAAATACTTTTTACCCGCTGAAGCCTTTATTGAAGTCGAAGGTGAACTCGTAACAGCTGCTGATACTCCTGCGGTACCAGCGCCATATCCAGCCGGTACTCAAGTCGGTTTTGTCAATAATGGTATCATGGCGTTATTTGAAAGTGCAAGATATCTCATTGATGGAAAGGAAATTGAGTCGATAGAACGTGATGTTGATGTAGCAACAACAATAATAGGGCTAGCGAGATATTCCGACGATTATACAAGATCGGCCGGTCCCTCTATGATGTTTGCAAAGGATATTAAAAATACCACTGGGAAAAATCCATTTGTTGTAGGAAGACCAAATGATCGTGCTGGTGCTCCTGCTGGTATCGAGGATATGATTATAAACAATGATCCTAATTTCAATCTAGGAGCTGCAACACGTATGTCAATGTTGGAAGGGGTACGCAGATCATTTTCATGCGCGATTCCACTACATCATATATTTGGATTCTGTAGAAATGTCCGAAAAGTTATTTATGGAGCGAAACATACTATAGCGGTTGTGCGAAAGGGTACTGACAATGATGCAATTTGGAGGATTCCAGCAGATCCTGCAAACCCAAATGCTGATGCCGGTAAAGTCATTTTAACAAAACTATCACTCTGGATGCCAGTGCTGACTCCATCGTTGTCAACAGAACCACGTTTACTATCATTTATGGATCAAGGGGGGAAGAGATTATTAAGTTGGCTAACAATGAGTACAGATATTGTACAATCAACTGTTAACGGCATATTTACGTGGAACCTGGCATCAAAACAGGGTATTTCAGCTCCACGTCATATATTTATTGCGTTACAGGATACGACGAGAATTGGAAATCAACTCTCCTCCCATATGATATTTGATCGATTAGGTGTTAATGAAGTCTCGCTGAGAATAAACGGACAACAAGAACCATCCGAGGATATACAACTTAATTACGGTCAAAACCATATTGCACGAGTTTATCATCGATTGCTGTCGTATATGGGACGTGATCAAAATGTCGATACTGGTCTACAAATATCACAGTTGGATTTTAGTACTCTTTATCCAATTTATTACTTTTCGTTGGAACATCTTGACTTAATGAGACAGTCCGTCGTTGATATACATTTCCGAGCTCGTGTACTTCGTGGTGCTATCCCTGAATATAGAGCTATTGCTGTTATTCTCAGTGATAAATCAATGCTACTCGAAGGTGTTGGTGGACGAATGAGACTTATTGATGCACCAGTGGAAAATCTTTAATTGAATTTAGAAATACTTGCATTTCCGATTTAGAATCAATCTGTTTTGTATAATGTCGTATAGTAATATCAATGTTACGTTGACACCTGGTCAGCTAAAAAAATTACAATCCAAATCAGCTAAGCAATGTGGAACCACAATAACGCTGAAACCTAATCAAATGAATGGCGGAGGAAATAAACTATCGCTGACGAAAACTCAAACTAATCATTTTAATAAAGCGCTGAAAGAAAAAAAAGGAGTTCAGATTACTCTTTCTACGAGCGCGATTAAAAACATGGAAAAGACTGGTGGTATATTCCCGTTGTTAGGGTTGATTCCAGGGTTGATTGCCGCAGCAGCCCCAGCGGTAGCGAAGGCAGCAGCATTAGGAGCTATTGGTACCGCAGCAGGAATGGCATTGAAAAAGGCAACTGGAAAAGGGTATAAAAAAAAAGGAAAGGGTCTAAGACTACCAGGAACCCCGAGTTCATGGTACAGCGGAAAGGGTCTTCGAATTCCAGGAACGATATAGTTCCGAAATCTTCGATTTCCAAACCGATGGTTCCCATGTCCAATTTTGATTTAATTGATACCGCTAAAAAATTAAAAATAAAAAATTTCAGAGGGGTTTTTATGAGAGATCAGTTACCGGCACAACCAAATGATGTTGAAACCGGTATTATTAATTTAGATAACAGCTCCGGACCTGGAACACATTGGGTTTGTTACGCAATTGATCCACGTGGGATTATTTATTTTGACTCATATGGATTAGCGCCGCCGAAAGAATTTATGCGTTATATTAAAACCCTTCCAATGAAGACTTGGTATTCTACGTTACCAACACAAACAATGCTTGATCCACCAATATGTGGTAATGAAGTATTAAACGTACTTGATGCTATATCCAAAAGATTTTCGAAACCACCTCATATAGTAGTAAATGAGTATACTAGCGGTAGAAACGCTAGCGTTTCTCGGATTAGAAATCCATAGGATTTAAATGATAAAAAGATTTCTATAATAATGATTGATATTTGGGGACGACCTTTATCATCGCTGAAGAAACCTGATAGTGGAGTTGAAACCGTTGATAACAAGGATGTTAAAAAATTAATCGAAGATGAAATAGCCGAAATATTAAACCTAACAAATGTTGATCCCGGTGAAATAGTTGTATTTCAATATCGTCAGGGTAAGTTGAAAAGTAGTAATATCTCTCTTAATGATATTTTGGTTAAACAACGAGACGCAGCAAAGGATACTATAGCGTTATTTTCTGATGGGGGTAAACTCAAACCAGGTGTACTTGTTTCAACAATTACAGATAAATTAGCAACATATGATAACACGGTGAATTCATTGAAATCGCTTAATGATAAGTATGATGATCATATAATTGTATTTGACCAGTTTAGTGAAACACAAAGAAATACAATTAACAAAATTGACAAACCCATACTAGAATTTTTTGGAAATCCACCAGTAACCACACCAAAACTCACCGTAATAAAAGATTCTATATTAGAACTAGCAACTCTTCAATCCGAATATGAAAAACACACTAAACTATTTACGACGTTTCGTAAAAACCTCATAGACAAGTTTATTGGGAGCTCATTTGATAAAATTGAAATAACACTTCCCGATATTAAAAAATCCATCGATGAACTTAAAACATTCAACAGCGCAATAAAGGATGATGCAACGAGGATGATAAGCATTGTTGAAAAAGTAAAAATTCCTCATAATAAATCTATCGTCAACGTAGTATACACGATTCAACACATATCATATACGTGGACTCCCACAGACAATATTTTAACCGTAACCGCAGCAGTCAAGGGTATTTATCGATTAACAATAGTATCACCGATTAAATCTCAGTTTGAAATATCATCAAGTAGTTCATTTGGAGTCAATACGATATCAACGATCATCGACAAGGATACAATTGAACAATTCAAGATAACGAATACAGATAAAAATCTAGCCAAGGCTTCAATAACGTGCTACGTAGAATTCGTAGTGGATTTAAGTAAACAATTAAATTGATTTAAAAATTCTTTCACGATTCAAAATTACAAAGTAATTTGTAATTGAAAATGCTAGCACCTTTAAAATAAAATGACTCCATCATCGAATCAGTATCGCTATGATCAAGTCAAAGAGTTTCAAACTAAACTCAGTTCTCTCTGTGAAGAATATCAAATAAAAATCAAAAAATACAAACGAAGAATAACCACAGTTGATATCACCGTGTACTCGGTGTCAGGAGTAATCACTGCTGCTGGAATAATACTATCTTCGGTTACAATGATTGCTCCGGTCGTAGTTCCAATCGCTATTTCCGCAGTGGCTACAATTGCTGGTATATTAACTGGGATCACAAAAAAACTATCATCGTGTAGCCAGAGTAAACTACATGATTATTTAATTAAATATCATATTGCATCTGCCGGTTACTCGCAATTATCCTCGTTGATATCATCGTCGTTGGATGACACAACAATATCAGATAGCGAATTTTCAACTATGGTTCAATTATATAAATCAATAATGCTGAAATTAGAGCAGAATAATAATAATAATGTCGTCGCAAGAACTACTTCAACAAATAGTAACAAATACAACACCGGTGAAAACAAGCACGATATCAATAACCTCAACACGTCCCGAATTTAGTGTTAATTTTCCAATTCCTGTTCCCGTGAGCGAGATCGCACTAGCAAAACTACGAGTGTATCATAGCTGGCCTAATATCAGATCGGTAGCATTTGGTGGTCAACAACCGAATAATTCCTTGGTATTTGCAAACAAGAATCGTGAAGACGGAACACCAGATTGGCAGGTTGTTTCTATACCAACTGGGTCATATCAAATCGAACAGATCAATGCTGAATTTCAACGAAGAATAAAATCTCTCACTGGAAAAGAATCAAAAATCGCTATAACAGTTCATGAACCAACACTATCATCTGCTATCGAGATAAATACAGAAGGATACGTTGTAGATATTTATCAGAGTTCTATAAGATCAGTGTTAGGATGGCCTGAATTACCACCGGATAACTCGCGAGAAAATTCGAAGGATTTTCCACCCGAACCTAAGAAATCCGATTATATCACAGACAAGATGAAACCTGATAATCCAATAAAAAGTTATCAAGATTTTTCTCCCAAATTTATAGGATACGACAATAAAAATAATATGATATTTTACACCCACCTAATCAAAGAAAACTTAACAGCGATGAATAATGATTTTTCATTATTGTTAATATCCATCAAATCCAGCTCTCTCACCCAAAACGAGTTTATTAGTGTAGTACAAACAGGTAACAAAATCATCAACGATATGGAAACATTTCATACGCAAATTATTCAACAAGTATTAATGAGTGAAATTTATAAAGAAGTGTTTGCGGTAGAATTCAATATCCCAAAAGAGGATATTCAAACATCTAAAATCCCTGGATATAACCCGGATAAACTAAAGAAACAACTTGACGATGCTATTGATATTGGGTTCAAAAGAATCCACGATAATTGGAAAAAATTGAAGAATTCTACAGCAAATATTCTGAAATATAATAATGATCCAGAAGGTGGAGGTAGACATATTGCTCCGAACAATGTGAATATTTCAACGGTGATTGCGCTCAATTTAGTATGTGACGTTATCGAAGGAAATTATCAAATAAATCTCGAACAATCAAATCAAGCTCAGCAAGGATATATTTTATATTCATTTGCACCAACGGCTCCTCCAGGATTTCTAATTATTGAAGACCCAACTAATCTAGTCTATATGCGATGTCATAATAATTTGTTAACGAGAATTAATTTCAAACTCACTGACCAATCTAATAATCTGATTGATTTACGAGGTGAGGTTTTACAAATTAGTTTGTTTGTGAAATCTTAAGGACTTGATCAAATATTTAGTTAGTGAAATCCGAAGGATTTCCAATCGAAGATTTTCATAGCAGCCGAGGAGGTGAACGCCAACTAAATGGCGTCTTTTTTTTTACTGCTATTTTGCTGAATGGAGGCTTCTATTAAGCATTTTTGAGGAAGCCTCAGTTTGCTAAATTGACGCCTATATAAGCAATTTCGGGAAGCGTCAGTTTGCTAAATTGACACTTGTAAAAGTATTTTCAAGGAAGCCTTAGTTTACTAAATTGACGCCTAGAAAAGTTGGTCTGTTCACCTCCTCTGCTGCTCCTCGTGGAATAATGTTTGTTTTTACGATCTTTTCAAGATATTTTATCCAGAAATTAAAGGTAATTTATAAAGAAAAACGAACAACACCTTTATAAAGAAATATTTATTCACAGTTATTTTCTGCACGATTATAAAACGAGTATTTAACAATGCACCCCCCCCCCTTTCGCCTCTCTGTCGATCTCCCATCTCTTTATTAGTTTTTATTTTATAGGTCCCTCGGTAACTCGCGCCCTCGCTTATAGTGCGGTCGATGTTTTTGGACCCCGTTGTGCGCGAGTTATCGAGGGAGCGGTGTATCACAATGCTGGTAATCATTCCCATGACTTACAGATGTAATTTCTGTTATGACTTAATCTTAATGTGTAAAAGCATATATTTATTTTGCATTATGGAAGAGTTAAAAAGACAATACTATATTTAGTTTCTATTGTTTTAAACATATAATAGAAGACCTATGATGAGTGAATGATGGCTATTGGTAAACTGACAGCATCCCAATAATTTGATTTCCATGTATATTCATCACAGATGTTTGTTGACTGTATATCTGTGTGGAGCAGCTGTATTTATGTGATGTAATTTTTGAGATAAATATATATTCATAAGATAATACGTGATTAAACACATCTATAAAAGTAGAATAGCTTTCTTAATTTTGTGCACTCTTACACACCCACAGATGCTCTCATAAATGCGTATCCTCTCTCTATCTGTCTCTCTCTCTCTCTGTCTCTCTCTCTAGAAATCACATGTGTCTGGAAAAGGACTTTTACCACATCTGCATAAACCTCAATAAACTGAAAACAATGCAATACAGAATCAAATATTGAATCATTGACATTTTATCTCTATTTGCATTGGTTTGAAAGTCTGGCTCTGTCAATGCAAGGTTTATGATATCTGAACTTTCAAAAAAGAGAGTATTAGTATCTACAGACTCGGCTTGTATTAATGTGTCATAATAAAGGAGGTCATGTTTAGGCAAAAGAGGCCACACTATAACCTGGTCAATGTGAGAATGTGCTAACTCTTGTCTTGTTTTGTAACTGGGTGTTCCTGTATATTATTTCGTGTTCTTTTGGCTGCCATGTATAGCCTTTAATGTGTTGAGAAATGGCATTTAAGCCAAACCACAAGCCTAGACTGTGCTGCTGTATGGGTATTCTGGCTTTCTCACATTCACATAAACTTTCACATATAAACATAAACAAATATTAATCTGGGTATGGTTGTCGAAAATATCAAGCCTTTGACTTTGTTCAGATGTAAAATACTATCTGTTCTAATAGAAGTATTATTTCCACACAAAATCTGAAAAATGTATACTAGAGGGAAATTCCACCACATGGTACATATTAATAAAGGGTCTCATGTCGCTTCATGAGACAGTTATGAAAAACGAATTGTATCTGGATTTGTTGTAAAAAAAAAAACAACGTTCTGTCATATGATTTACAGTGTGATAACCACTTTATCCACCAAAGCCAATAGCTCACCTATCTCGCCTCCACTGTACTGATTTTACTGTTTTTAAAAAATTGGCAAACCACACCCACACAGCTTGAAAGAAACTTCTTGCCTTAATCAATAAAAAAGGAAATCATTATATTGATTATAATGGTTACCCACTACATTTGTTAAAAGTATATTGTAGTATAAAAGAAAATTCCATGCAGCCACCCCCAACGGAAAAATTAATTTATCAGTTCCTGGTATGTAAGACTTGATGATCAAAGGGTCGGGACAGGTTTAATCCAAATGTCGCTTGTACTTTTTTCCGCTGTGAAACGTCACAAGCAGTGATATCAGTTTTTAAAAATAGCCATTTGGACAAGGCGAACTGACGCAAGGGCTTTCAGTCTTCTTTTCCGTATTATTCTTATTATTGTTCTTACTGAAAATCGTGTCAATTTGTTCATCTGATTATAGATGTGCATTCCAATATTTCGTTACAGTGGTGATAAAGCCTGCAGACTGTATAAATCATATAATCAAAGTTGATGTATCTTCTATAACAGTACAACGTTGTCGGGCATATCTGCGCAATAGGTTTCAGTCTCCAATAATGAAGCAAAACGCAAACCGAAAAAGGCCATTGTCGCCAGAATATTCTGTTCCAAATAATATTAAGTTTGGACACACGAGATTACCCCCTCCCCCCCATTTTCCTGACTCGCGATATGTCAGCCTATTCTGCGCACAGCTTTGAAAAGATGTAATATTTATCCATCGGGCTATATAAATGAAGTATGTTGCTTTGGATTGATTCTGTCAACAGTTCAGTCGAGTACTTAAGGCAGGTTTATAACTAGTTTTATAAAATTCAACGTAAAAATGTCAATAAATGGCAAGAGATATTCAGCAAACTAAGCCGATCTTGTACAAAAGTTAGTAAAGTCCAACATTTTATATATAAAAATAAGCTATTACGTGGAAGACAAGCAACAATGAATAGGATGCAATGTATTTAAAACGTCTTGTTGATGGGAAAAAATTACTAAAGAACTTCCAAAACGACTATGCGCCGGGGAATGTCCTGAGAATTTATATTCTAGCGACAAGTTGACACGTTGGGTAGCAGACAATTTTGTACGTGTAGGACAACTTCTTGGATAATTGGAAATTTGGATTAAAATTCAGTATTGTTTAAGGTATACACTTCCATATTTTATATAATGTATTTATTTGTATGATTCTAACAAATGCATAGTAAATCGGATTTTCTAGGTTACCGGTTCAAGAAGGTCATTGAGTTTTCATGTTGACATTTAGAAATCACATTTTCATATGCATTTCAAGTCAAAATGTGGGATATTTTTGTACACTTTATGAATATCACTTCCCATAATTAAAGTACGATCGTTCTTTCTTGATACAAAACGGACTTTTGAACAAAAATAACACGTGTTTACAGAAATGACGTATCGTCGCACAGAATTATTAGACGCGCATAATTAGCCGACATGGTGGTATAATACACAAATTCCTTGTATTTCAGCACCGATAGATATACCCTGAATATTTTGAGATGAAAATTACAAGGGACATTTACCCCCCCCCCCAGTCAATAATATTGATGAAGTATTCTTAAATGTGATTTATGTGTTAACTTATAAATAGAGAGGGAGGTGTGTAGGAAAGTGACTATTTATTATATTTTGTTTAGCGTATAAAATTACGCTCTGTTTAGTTGATGTGATATTATGCATGCAGAATTCAGAAATGGTGCATAAATATTCCATAAGTTTATAAAAAGATGCATCGCTGTTTTGGTTTGTTTTTTTTTTAGATTTTAGGGTGGGGGTTGTATTATGCATTAGTGTTTGTATTAACCTTTTCTGATTTTGATGTGTTACTCGGTAACAGAGTTAAGAAAAAATGAGAGAAATTTTTTATATTTATTTTATGATCTGTTTTACAAATAAATCGTAAGTTTGAATGACAGTTTTAAACATAAAAGAATGCATTAAGTCCATTAGAGTTATGATGTTGAAAAGAGCAGCACTGGTTGATTATATTTATACTAAGTGGATAATACATTTCCTTAATTAAAAGATATATACAATTATATTTTATCAGGAAGTATAATTATATGCATGCACGGATGGAAACAGCAATACAAAACCTGCTGTCCTTAATGACGAAAGCGACCCTTACAGTGATACACATTTTACACAGAAATGCTGACTGAAAAGGAAACAAAGTAGATATAAATGAATATTATTGGTTTTAACACATTCATTTGGGACACACACACATTATAATATGTGCATACAATATATCAATCCGAATGAGTATTAAAACTAATGAACAGTTTATACTAATCGTTAACCCGAAAAGGGGAGGGGGGGGTGGGCGCAAGGTGGAAAGTTAAATACCGTTACTGGTAACGGTGATGGCCATATGATCATTACTTTATCCTTGAATATGTGCATACCAGATTATAACATTGTACCAGTTGTACCTAAAATCACTTGGGATAAAAACGGCAGCCGTGCGAATAGTCTTTTCCAAATTGGCCACACGGCGGCCGTGCGAATAGCCTCGGCCTAATTTTAAACTCACTGACCAGTCAAATAATCTGATTGATTTACGAGGTGAGGTTTTACAAATTAGTCTGTTTGTGAAATCGTAAAGAGTTTTACCATAACTATTCGTCTCCGCGACGACATCGGTGCCGGGTCTGTAGCGTGACAAACCGAAACTATTTTTTTTTTTTTTTTTCTGTCTGCCTGAATTGGTTTTGGCTGCTTGAAATAGTTTCGGTCTGTCCACCCTCTTTGCTGCTAAATGTAATAACGAAACTGGAATGTTTAAGGCAACCAGTCAGAAATATTGGTGGAAAGAATATTCACAAAAAAAGTACTAAATACTAACCTTCTCAATGAAAGATTTTGGTCATTAAAACAGGAACTGACAGCAATAAGCAACGGCGTCCAAAAGTAACTAGCGATTGAGCAACCAATCGAGGACGGAGCATCATGGGATACCAGTGTACATGGCTCACTACGCATATGGAATCACACCACAATTAATACTTCCAGTTCAGTACCCACGAATGTAGTTCCAGTCTATTTTTAGAACATTTTTTCCTCTCTCCTTTTGGTGGTGATAGAAGAGTTATATTGATGCATATTTGGTAGGGATTTAAAGATAATTGTTCATTCTTGAGAATATGAGCAGAGAGAGTGGTTGTCAGTGTGTAATTTGGCGACAGTGCACATGGAGTAATAAGGCTTTGGTGATGATCCGGAAGTGAAATATGTGGTCTGTGTACATGCTGTTCTGTTTACAGTGCAGCAGCTCAAAAAAATGCCGATCAACCCTTGACAAGAATTTCACCGTGAAGTCATCTTTGGAGGTATTTTAGATTAACATATGATTTGTATTGATTGTCACACTGTGGAAAGGTCAGCACTGAGAAATATATGTAGAGAACATATAGTAAAATTAATTGTGGTCTATGTCCTGTACAGGCAGTTTTGATGAAACTTTAATATGCTATAAAATTTTTATTATTAATGATAAACACATGAAATTTAGAGGTGTCATATATATTAACATTTAAAATAGAAAAATGACATTAAAATTTAAAAATTGATTTTAGTTTTTAAAATTTTAATATTTTTTTTTTTTAAAATTAAAAAATTAAAATTTGCCCCTTAAAATGCACATAGATAATATTTTTGGAAATTATATCCAATGATATCAGCATATTTATACTCCTACACCATATACAAGCTACAATGATGGATATTTGTCAAATTTTGTCAGAGAAAATATCTTTGTAAGTCAAAATGAGACATACATTTAAAATGTATGAAAGACAGATTCTATTTTGTATTGATCATTCAAACTATTTATTAGGGGTCCAATCAGTTAATTTATGTGTTTATGATGGGGTGACTTCCTGAGTAACACATATCTGCTTATATAGCCTTTAGTAATTGTTAACAAATATAGTTACAGGGTGTTTAGTGAGAGGACAGTGATGAAAACTTTATACTAGAACCTACTCAAGTTCTCTACTAAATCAGTTTAAACTTTCTGAGAATGAAATGCAGGCTGAAGGGATAAAATATACTTTCCACATGTATATTTACCCTTGGATGTAAGAAAACAGCAAAATTATGTAAGTTGAGCACAAAATGCATTCAATTTTATTGTTCAGTTTGGCTAAGATATTGATTAGTGAAGTGCGGCATTGTGGCCTGTATGATGTTATGTGAATTCTTATGATACATCTTAATTTATGCATTGTTAATTACTAATAATATTTGTTAACTGACACTCTAAAGATTGCACAAGATATATTCAAACAGATATTTTGAGTTTAACTGTGTACAACTGATCTTAGCATGGTTACATATCCCACATGAACAAATATTCACATATTTTAGAATGTTTGGGATCCAAAGTTCACATTCAGTACATCATATAGGCTGACATTGTACCTACAGTGAATCTGTAAGACACATTTCTGGCTGTGTGCACTAAATGTATCCCAAAATGTTATTTTCTTCATTAATATGCCCATGTATGGTAACATATTTCAATTCAGTACTTGGATAGAGTGCGGTATTGTAATATCAGCTGATATCTGATTCTATTGAACCATTGAGGTTAATAATTGGTATCAAACACCCTTAAAAATACACTTTAAATATTCAAACAGATCATTTGAATTATTTTTGCACATTTGAACATAACAATTACATTGTATATGTCCCACATATGCAAATTTCCATTCTTGTTTACAAGTTTTGGGGATCAGAATTTCACATTTAGTTTATGATATAGGATGTATTGGTACCTGTAGTTGATTTGTGTGGCCACATTTGACTGTATTCTCTTGCAATATCCAGAATTATTATTTATCTCATGAATAAGATTGCTTATAGTAATATATTCTTTTTTACTACATTGTCGCTTGACTATCCTGTATACTGGCATGTACTAATGTTTCCACCAATGATCAAACCTCACCGTCCCCGCATTTCCTTAATGTTTGTGATGCATAGTCTACCTGATTAGTTATTTAACCTGTAAATGACCAGATATGCTTATAGAAACTTCATATACTTTTAGGATGAATTTATTACTTTAATACATGACTATTACTTCACATTTCTGAGTGTCACTCTGTCAAGTTTAATATTTATTTCCTATGCTTGCTGCCTGAATGTTATTTGGAAATCACTATATCTAACACATTTTAACTTCATTTACATACATCTTACTGTTTTCTAGATATAAGTGAAACATTTTATATCTTTTCAGGTCTAGGCTGGTATCTGGAACAAAGTGTTAGTGGTGGATCAGCTTGGAAGCTCTCCAGTAGTCTGGTGGTGATAGCAAGGTTTCATAAGGACATATGCAGTGTACTGCCATAAGTGATCATATCACCACACTAATATACAGCACCTCAAGGACATGGCTTAGATCTTCATGGGAGAGATTAGCACCATTGTTCAGTAAGGTAAAGCCTGCCTAAAAACTGTATTTTCCTATCTTATTGTCGCTTTTTGTAGTTATCGACACTGAAATGTAATGCAATTTTCCTATAAAACATGGAAGTGGTCCCATCAGATGTTTAAATCTGAGTGCACTATTAATTATACAAATAACTGCCTAAATACCTGACACAATAAATATGGAACATAGCACCTGTTGTTGCTTCTTTAGTGTGTACACCTATATGCACCTTGACAGGCATATTGCGGTTTGTTGCCAAAATCACTATGAGTCATGCTACTTCACTACCCCTGGGAAAAATGTTCTCAGTTACACAGACCCAAACCACCATTTATTTTAAAGACCATTGATTGATCAACTTTTCTGCCTAAACTTTGACAAAATCTGTTTTCAAACTTTTATGAAAATTTAATTTTTCAATAAAATTTAGTTTATAAATTTATATGTTTATTTAAATTTCCATTAAAATTTGAATTGATCAAAATGTATAAACTTTCAACATAGTTTCAGACAGGCCTTATCTTGTAGTACAATTAGGTTTTTACAGCATTGAAAAAGTCCTATAATTAAGGAAGATATAGCAAATTTAGTTTTGGTTTCTCAAAAGCACATGAATCAACACTTGCACCCTGTGGAACACCTGCACTACACACTTTCCAGCAGGTGTCACATGTCTTGTATGCAAGGAAATTCAAAAAGACTTCATGTATAAAGTTCAAATAGGTGTGGCATTCAAAAATAAAAGTTTTACTAAAATTTGCCCCAAAAAGTTGGGCCTGTCAGGAATCACACCACAATTAATACTTCCAGTTCAGTACCCACGAATGTAGTTCCAGTCTATTTTTAGAACATTTTTTCCTCTCTCCTTTTGGTGGTGATAGAAGAGTTATATTGATGCATATTTGGTAGGGATTTAAAGATAATTGTTCATTCTTGAGAATATGAGCAGAGAGAGTGGTTGTCAGTGTGTAATTTGGCGACAGTGCACATGGAGTAATAAGGCTTTGGTGATGATCCGGAAGTGAAATATGTGGTCTGTGTACATGCTGTTCTGTTTACAGTGCAGCAGCTCAAAAAAATGCCGATCAACCCTTGACAAGAATTTCACCGTGAAGTCATCTTTGGAGGTATTTTAGATTAACATATGATTTGTATTGATTGTCACACTGTGGAAAGGTCAGCACTGAGAAATATATGTAGAGAACATATAGTAAAATTAATTGTGGTCTATGTCCTGTACAGGCAGTTTTGATGAAACTTTAATATGCTATAAAATTTTTATTATTAATGATAAACACATGAAATTTAGAGGTGTCATATATATTAACATTTAAAATAGAAAAATGACATTAAAATTTAAAAATTGATTTTAGTTTTTAAAATTTTAATATTTTTTTTTTTTAAAATTAAAAAATTAAAATTTGCCCCTTAAAATGCACATAGATAATATTTTTGGAAATTATATCCAATGATATCAGCATATTTATACTCCTACACCATATACAAGCTACAATGATGGATATTTGTCAAATTTTGTCAGAGAAAATATCTTTGTAAGTCAAAATGAGACATACATTTAAAATGTATGAAAGACAGATTCTATTTTGTATTGATCATTCAAACTATTTATTAGGGGTCCAATCAGTTAATTTATGTGTTTATGATGGGGTGACTTCCTGAGTAACACATATCTGCTTATATAGCCTTTAGTAATTGTTAACAAATATAGTTACAGGGTGTTTAGTGAGAGGACAGTGATGAAAACTTTATACTAGAACCTACTCAAGTTCTCTACTAAATCAGTTTAAACTTTCTGAGAATGAAATGCAGGCTGAAGGGATAAAATATACTTTCCACATGTATATTTACCCTTGGATGTAAGAAAACAGCAAAATTATGTAAGTTGAGCACAAAATGCATTCAATTTTATTGTTCAGTTTGGCTAAGATATTGATTAGTGAAGTGCGGCATTGTGGCCTGTATGATGTTATGTGAATTCTTATGATACATCTTAATTTATGCATTGTTAATTACTAATAATATTTGTTAACTGACACTCTAAAGATTGCACAAGATATATTCAAACAGATATTTTGAGTTTAACTGTGTACAACTGATCTTAGCATGGTTACATATCCCACATGAACAAATATTCACATATTTTAGAATGTTTGGGATCCAAAGTTCACATTCAGTACATCATATAGGCTGACATTGTACCTACAGTGAATCTGTAAGACACATTTCTGGCTGTGTGCACTAAATGTATCCCAAAATGTTATTTTCTTCATTAATATGCCCATGTATGGTAACATATTTCAATTCAGTACTTGGATAGAGTGCGGTATTGTAATATCAGCTGATATCTGATTCTATTGAACCATTGAGGTTAATAATTGGTATCAAACACCCTTAAAAATACACTTTAAATATTCAAACAGATCATTTGAATTATTTTTGCACATTTGAACATAACAATTACATTGTATATGTCCCACATATGCAAATTTCCATTCTTGTTTACAAGTTTTGGGGATCAGAATTTCACATTTAGTTTATGATATAGGATGTATTGGTACCTGTAGTTGATTTGTGTGGCCACATTTGACTGTATTCTCTTGCAATATCCAGAATTATTATTTATCTCATGAATAAGATTGCTTATAGTAATATATTCTTTTTTACTACATTGTCGCTTGACTATCCTGTATACTGGCATGTACTAATGTTTCCACCAATGATCAAACCTCACCGTCCCCGCATTTCCTTAATGTTTGTGATGCATAGTCTACCTGATTAGTTATTTAACCTGTAAATGACCAGATATGCTTATAGAAACTTCATATACTTTTAGGATGAATTTATTACTTTAATACATGACTATTACTTCACATTTCTGAGTGTCACTCTGTCAAGTTTAATATTTATTTCCTATGCTTGCTGCCTGAATGTTATTTGGAAATCACTATATCTAACACATTTTAACTTCATTTACATACATCTTACTGTTTTCTAGATATAAGTGAAACATTTTATATCTTTTCAGGTCTAGGCTGGTATCTGGAACAAAGTGTTAGTGGTGGATCAGCTTGGAAGCTCTCCAGTAGTCTGGTGGTGATAGCAAGGTTTCATAAGGACATATGCAGTGTACTGCCATAAGTGATCATATCACCACACTAATATACAGCACCTCAAGGACATGGCTTAGATCTTCATGGGAGAGATTAGCACCATTGTTCAGTAAGGTAAAGCCTGCCTAAAAACTGTATTTTCCTATCTTATTGTCGCTTTTTGTAGTTATCGACACTGAAATGTAATGCAATTTTCCTATAAAACATGGAAGTGGTCCCATCAGATGTTTAAATCTGAGTGCACTATTAATTATACAAATAACTGCCTAAATACCTGACACAATAAATATGGAACATAGCACCTGTTGTTGCTTCTTTAGTGTGTACACCTATATGCACCTTGACAGGCATATTGCGGTTTGTTGCCAAAATCACTATGAGTCATGCTACTTCACTACCCCTGGGAAAAATGTTCTCAGTTACACAGACCCAAACCACCATTTATTTTAAAGACCATTGATTGATCAACTTTTCTGCCTAAACTTTGACAAAATCTGTTTTCAAACTTTTATGAAAATTTAATTTTTCAATAAAATTTAGTTTATAAATTTATATGTTTATTTAAATTTCCATTAAAATTTGAATTGATCAAAATGTATAAACTTTCAACATAGTTTCAGACAGGCCTTATCTTGTAGTACAATTAGGTTTTTACAGCATTGAAAAAGTCCTATAATTAAGGAAGATATAGCAAATTTAGTTTTGGTTTCTCAAAAGCACATGAATCAACACTTGCACCCTGTGGAACACCTGCACTACACACTTTCCAGCAGGTGTCACATGTCTTGTATGCAAGGAAATTCAAAAAGACTTCATGTATAAAGTTCAAATAGGTGTGGCATTCAAAAATAAAAGTTTTACTAAAATTTGCCCCAAAAAGTTGGGCCTGTCAGGAATCACACCACAATTAATACTTCCAGTTCAGTACCCACGAATGTAGTTCCAGTCTATTTTTAGAACATTTTTTCCTCTCTCCTTTTGGTGGTGATAGAAGAGTTATATTGATGCATATTTGGTAGGGATTTAAAGATAATTGTTCATTCTTGAGAATATGAGCAGAGAGAGTGGTTGTCAGTGTGTAATTTGGCGACAGTGCACATGGAGTAATAAGGCTTTGGTGATGATCCGGAAGTGAAATATGTGGTCTGTGTACATGCTGTTCTGTTTACAGTGCAGCAGCTCAAAAAAATGCCGATCAACCCTTGACAAGAATTTCACCGTGAAGTCATCTTTGGAGGTATTTTAGATTAACATATGATTTGTATTGATTGTCACACTGTGGAAAGGTCAGCACTGAGAAATATATGTAGAGAACATATAGTAAAATTAATTGTGGTCTATGTCCATATGGACTCGCATCACAATTAATACTTCCGGTGGCGCTCTACAGTTTCGTACTTTGCATAGATTTCTTCACTGGTTATACTGGCAATATAATAAAGACTTTGTATATCTTAGGTGTTGGGAGAAGAACATTCAATTCCCTTTACTTTGATGTATGATTGATGGGTGTACTTTAGGTTCTAGAGTATACAGCATGGGATAACATAAGATGTGCTCATGTAAACAAACTGCTAGCTCCGCATGGTCATTTTCACTCCCTGGACTTCAGAGGTAAATTGTAGAAAAATGGTACGATAACTTTTTTTACTTTTCAGATATTTTGTAATTTGTTCATTGCACTTTCAGAAGCTGCTATTGCCTACTTCAGCAAACTTCGTTTTCCCTAGTTTAATAACTGCTAAATTTAGTGTACTTTTGATTAATTCTGGCTAATTTTTCAAGCACATTGGAGCATCCATTTTGTTATACCATGCGCTTAGATCATTTACAATTTTCACAAGTGCAGTATCCAAAGAAATATCAGCCACATTACATCAAAGTAGCATTGAGATATGCCAACATTATCTCCATTGTGCATGTTACAAATGCAAACAACTTCACCTCACATACGTCACTATCTGAAAAGTACATATTAACTGGTGAGCGCCCCCATAAAGAGCATTCGGGTGTATACCCATGGAGTTATATTTATTGCTGTTTGTATTAATATTGGCTCATTTAGTTTAAATTCACTGCAGTTTAGAACTTAAATGTCTTTACATTACAAATTCTGCTTTAATTAAGCGGCTGCAGGTGGGCTTGAGAAGAGTTATGTCCCTTGCTATTGTACACAATACGACATAGTCTAGTGGCAATTAGAAACCTCTGTGTGTCATTGTTTTTAAAAATGTTTCATTAATTTCACATTTCTCAAGGAAGATGCTATCAGTTCTTCTTTGAACTGGTAATAATTTGGATATTTTTCCCTGTTTTTTCATTGTCAAATTAAACTATTAACAAAATTTATTTTCTTGGTATTAAATAATTTTGTATTGACATATAAAAAAAATTCTATTGTATCATATGCTCATGGTTTATTAAGCTAAGTCAGAAATATTTCAAACTAAATTAACAGTTCAAGATATAATGACATATAAAAGAGCTTCAACTCAACATACACAAGTCTGCATCAAGTGTCACATTTGGACAGGCTCACATGAACAACATGGTTATGGAAAAATTTATGTAACCTTTCGTGGGAAAAGAAAGATTGCTTTGGCTCACCAACTAAGGTTCTATGTTGAAACTATGGTAAATTCACTACCATATCAGTGTGACGTATCACATAGATGCCATACAAAAACATGATCATTTATCACTTGAACCAAAAAAGAGAAAATTTGGCTAGAAAATCATGTAAAGCCTATGGTGAATGCCAAGGCAATATGGGCTAGGGGGGAGTGATGTATACTGTGATAGTCAGGTACATTTAATAATTGTTACATGCATTCATTTAAAGGATTTAAAGTGTATGGATGTTCATTGGGTACAAAATTATTTATTGAATTAGCAAAGATTGAATTTTGTACAAGTTTTCTGTTGCTTTTTGTTTGCGTTTGATGTAGCATATGTACTTGTACTGAAGACTTGATTTCCTCTCCCTGTCTTTTACTGTTCTCTGATCTCATTCTGCTATGAGCTGAAATACTGGATCAGACTGAGTAGAACAATTCCATGAGACTTGGTCAGTGGGAGTGTAAAATTTCCTGTACCATACTCAGAGCTATGAGGGAATGAATGACATAATGCATCAAAATTTCTGCTCCATACTGATATTTTAGGTGCATAGGTAAAAATGATATTGTGCAAGCTCTCGCACTTATTTGTGTTTAGAAAGTGTTAAATTTTACTTAGCTTGACATCTAAGACAAAATTTCTTAGTAAATATTCAAGCTTTTTAATATAAGAAAGATTTAAATGTTTCCCATATGGCAGAAATTTTGAGTAATAGGATGCTAAATGGGCAAGTCAGTCACTCCAACTTTAGCCTTGTAGCAAGAAAGTGCCAACATCGCATTTAAATTTCCTGTGCCTGGGCCTCACTTTCTATGTCCTTGGCACTTTTCTGGACAGGCAGCCTGTTCTGCTTCCTGCAGATTGCAGTTTGTACATTTAACTGTTAAAAAGGCACACAGTCCTTGAGTTTTGCTTTTATACATCGGTGGATTATATCGCTTGCAATTTCCAGCTCAGTCATACATTATGCACAATGTTCCCAATATCCTAGTTAGTTTTGGTATGTTCATAATTACATTTCCATTGATGTTGACAACACGCTGCAACATGTGACCCAACAATTAAATTTTCTTCATTTCTTTCTTTCTCCAATTCAGGACAAAGCTTGGGGGCACTTTATTTGGGCCACAGGAAGATAGTGATTCTTCATATACATCAATTCTTGGGCGCTTTATTTGTGGAGATGTAGAACCAGATTGCAACCAAAATAGGTTGGTCACTCTTGGATACTCGTAATCTATAGTCCTATGGTTGACTGTGTTGTATGAACTCTTGTGGACAAATAGCTATTTTCTTAGCTCTTCCTTTAGCCATGTTTTCTTAGATAGTGGCTAATGTGGGTTGATGTAGTATTAGTGACATCATGGTTACCAGTTGTTCCTGGTTGTGATGGATCTTAGACAGTATGTAACATCATAATCAGGCTGGGGCTTGAAATTGTTGGGAAACACACCTACCCCCTTTTTTGGCATACAAGTCTGCATGTTTTTGTTTTATACTTATTTTGACCATATAAAGCAGTCAATGTATTTGATTTTCATTGTAATCAGTTATGAATGTAATCATCAATCACATTCCTGGTCCATGGAATGGTCTCACCAGGAGTTAATTCCCCTTGACTTTTCATTTCAATTCTTTGGCATACAAGCATTAGTGCAGATTCAAATTAGATTACTAGTGCCGGGGAAAAGAGTAATTATTTACAATCAAAATATATATTTATGTCTACTGTTATGAATTTATAGCATCAAGGACTTTTTTTCTTAATCCAATGCTGGACAATTTTTGCACTATTACCTCAAACTTTATGGAATTTTCCTCACTTTTCTCACTTGATTTACATGTATACATGACCCAAGTATAATTTGCAACTTTGGAAATGATCAAAATACATTATTTGATGTTTGGATTGAAAAATAAAACAAATACTTCATATGCATTTATTCTTGAATGTCTTTCTTTAATGTCAAAATAATAGCATTTCCCAGTGACGTTAAAATACAGTTTTGACGTCATGAAGCTACATTTAAGTTACTTCAGAGGGGTATTGTAAATTAACTATTTGTTTGTCATTTTGGAAGTAAATATCATGTATGATATATCAATATGTTTGAAATTGACTGCAGAATGTGACAAGTTTTTCAATAAGTTGAAAACACATCTTCAGTGGTTCTTTAAGGTGGCGCTCTACAGTTTCGTACTTTGCATAGGGTTAGAATTTTAAAGAAAAATAATTTTCTGGGATTTCTTCACTGGTTATACTGGCAATATAATAAAGACTTTGTATATCTTAGGTGTTGGGAGAAGAACATTCAATTCCCTTTATTTTGATGTATGATTGATGGGTGTACTTTAGGTTCTAGAGTATACAGCATGGGATAACATAAGATGTGCTCATGTAAACAAACTGCTAGCTCTGCATGGTCATTTTCACTCCCTGGACTTCAGAGGTAAATTGTAGAAAAATGGTACGATAACTTTTTTTACTTTTCAGATATTTTGTAATTTGTTCATTGCACTTTCAGAAGCTGCTATTGCCTACTTCAGCAAACTTCGTTTTCCCTAGTTTAATAACTGCTAAATTTAGTGTACTTTTGATTAATTCTGGCTAATTTTTCAAGCACATTGGAGCATCCATTTTGTTATACCATGCGCTTAGATCATTTACAATTTTCACAAGTGCAGTATCCAAAGAAATATCAGCCACATTACATCAAAGTAGCATTGAGATATGCCAACATTATCTCCATTGTGCATGTTACAAATGCAAACAACTTCACCTCACATACGTCACTATCTGAAAAGTACATATTAACTGGTGAGCGCCCCCATGAAGAGCATTCGGGTGTATACCCATGGAGTTATATTTATTGCTGTTTGTATTAATATTGGCTCATTTAGTTTAAATTCACTGCAGTTTAGAACTTAAATGTCTTTACATTACAAATTCTGCTTTAATTAAGCGGCTGCAGGTGGGCTTGAGAAGAGTTATGGCCCTTGCTATTGTACACAATACGACATAGTCTAGTGGCAATTAGAAACCTCTGTGTGTCATTGTTTTTAAAAATGTTTCATTAATTTCACATTTCTCAAGGAAGATGCTATCAGTTCTTCTTTGAACTGGTAATAATTTGGATATTTTTCCCTGTTTTTTCATTGTCAAATTAAACTATTAACAAAATTTATTTTCTTGGTATTAAATAATTTTGTATTGACATATAAAAAAAATTCTATTGTATCATATGCTCATGGTTTATTAAGCTAAGTCAGAAATATTTCAAACTAAATTAACAGTTCAAGATATAATGACATATAAAAGAGCTTCAACTCAACATACACAAGTCTGCATCAAGTGTCACATTTGGACAGGCTCACATGAACAACATGGTTATGGAAAAATTTATGTAACCTTTCGTGGGAAAAGAAAGATTGCTTTGGCTCACCAACTAAGGTTCTATGTTGAAACTATGGTAAATTCACTACCATATCAGTGTGACGTATCACATAGATGCCATACAAAAACATGATCATTTATCACTTGAACCAAAAAAGAGAAAATTTGGCTAGAAAATCATGTAAAGCCTATGGTGAATGCCAAGGCAATATGGGCTAGGGGGGAGTGATGTATACTGTGATAGTCAGGTACATTTAATAATTGTTACATGCATTCATTTAAAGGATTTAAAGTGTATGGATGTTCATTGGGTACAAAATTATTTATTGAATTAGCAAAGATTGAATTTTGTACAAGTTTTCTGTTGCTTTTTGTTTGCGTTTGATGTAGCATATGTACTTGTACTGAAGACTTGATTTCCTCTCCCTGTCTTTTACTGTTCTCTGATCTCATTCTGCTATGAGCTGAAATACTGGATCAGACTGAGTAGAACAATTCCATGAGACTTGGTCAGTGGGAGTGTAAAATTTCCTGTACCATACTCAGAGCTATGAGGGAATGAATGACATAATGCATCAAAATTTCTGCTCCATACTGATATTTTAGGTGCATAGGTAAAAATGATATTGTGCAAGCTCTCGCACTTATTTGTGTTTAGAAAGTGTTAAATTTTACTTAGCTTGACATCTAAGACAAAATTTCTTAGTAAATATTCAAGCTTTTTAATATAAGAAAGATTTAAATGTTTCCCATATGGCAGAAATTTTGAGTAATAGGATGCTAAATGGGCAAGTCAGTCACTCCAACTTTAGCCTTGTAGCAAGAAAGTGCCAACATCGCATTTAAATTTCCTGTGCCTGGGCCTCACTTTCTATGTCCCTTGGCACTTTTCTGGACAGGCAGCCTGTTCTGCTTCCTGCAGATTGCAGTTTGTACATTTAACTGTTAAAAAGGCACACAGTCCTTGAGTTTTGCTTTTATACATCGGTGGATTATATCGCTTGCAATTTCCAGCTCAGTCATACATTATGCACAATGTTCCCAATATCCTAGTTAGTTTTGGTATGTTCATAATTACATTTCCATTGATGTTGACAACACGCTGCAACATGTGACCCAACAATTAAATTTTCTTCATTTCTTTCTTTCTCCAATTCAGGACAAAGCTTGGGGGCACTTTATTTGGGCCACAGGAAGATAGTGATTCTTCATATACATCAATTCTTGGGCGCTTTATTTGTGGAGATGTAGAACCAGATTGCAACCTGAATAGGTTGGTCACTCTTGGATACTCGTAATCTATAGTCCTATGGTTGACTGTGTTGTATGAACTCTTGTGGACAAATAGCTATTTTCTTAGCTCTTCCTTTAGCCATGTTTTCTTAGATAGTGGCTAATGTGGGTTGATGTAGTATTAGTGACATCATGGTTACCAGTTGTTCCTGGTTGTGATGGATCTTAGACAGTATGTAACATCATAATCAGGCTGGGGCTTGAAATTGTTGGGAAACACACCTACCCCCTTTTTTGGCATACAAGTCTGCATGTTTTTGTTTTATACTTATTTTGACCATATAAAGCAGTCAATGTATTTGATTTTCATTGTAATCAGTTATGAATGTAATCATCAATCACATTCCTGGTCCATGGAATGGTCTCACCAGGAGTTAATTCCCCTTGACTTTTCATTTCAATTCTTTGGCATACAAGCATTAGTGCAGATTCAAATTAGATTACTAGTGCCGGGGAAAAAGAGTAATTATTTACAATCAAAATATATATTTATGTCTACTGTTATGAATTTATAGCATCAAGGACTTTTTTTCTTAATCCAATGCTGGACAATTTTTGCACTATTACCTCAAACTTTATGGAATTTTCCTCACTTTTCTCACTTGATTTACATGTATACATATGTAAGCTATCAAATAAATCTCGAGCTATCAAATCAAGCTCAGCAGGGATATATTCTATATTCATTTGCACCAACGGCTCCTCCAGGATTTCTAATTATTGAAAACCCAGTTAATCCAGTCTTTATGCGATGTCATAATAATTCTTTAATGAGAATTAATTTCAAACTCACTGACCAATCTAATAATTTGATTGATCTGCGAGGTGAAGTTTTGCAAATTAGTCTGTTTGTGAAATCGTAGCGATTTTCATCGTAAAAAAAATTGTTAACCCAGAATTAAAAATTATAGCAGCAGAGAGTGTGAACACCAATGACAATGGCGTCTTTTTTTTACCCTTGGGAAGCCTCAGTTTGACAAATAAGGCCCTAAAATCGTTAAGGCTCCATTTGGTAAAAGGAGGCTTTAAATATTTTGCTTAGAATATAACCGTCTGATCCAAGGCTCTATTTGGTAAAAGGAAGCTTAAAATATTTTGCTTAAAAGTTATTTGTAGGGTTCACCCTCTCTGCTGCTAAGGGACTGAAGCCTAAAGATTCTTGAACTGATTCTCTAACAGCAAACAATAGTAAACGAATGCCTTCATCCCAATCTTTATTCGTATCAAAACAATATGATCGAATCATATTTTTCAAAGTCTGATGGAATCTTTCTAATGCCCCTTAGCTCTCAGGGTGATAGGCAGAAGATTTAAATTGCTGAATGCCCAATTCATACATAACTTGTTGGAAAATTCCAGACATGAAGTTTGAACCTTGATCAGATTGAACAGATTTGGGAAGCCCATACTGAGTAAAAAAACTTTATCAAAGCTTTTACTATTGTTTTCGATTTTATATTCCTCAACGGAATTGCCTCTGGAAACCTTGTTGATGCACACATAATGGCCAACAGGTATTGGTTACCTGACTTGCTCTTGGGTAAGGGACCTACACAATCTACCATAACTCTACTAAATGGTTCGTCAAAGGCAGGAATAAATTGTAGATGAGCCTTAGGTATCTTCTGATTGGGTTTTCCTACCATTTGACAAGTATGACAAGATCTACAGTATTTGGTAACATCACTTTTGATTTCTGGCCAATAGAAGTGAGTCAAGATCTTGTGATAAGTTTTACTAATCCCTAAATGACCAGCCAAAGGAGTTTCATGGGCCAGATTAAGTATTTCCTGTCTGTAAGGTTTTGGAACTACTATTTGATAGTTCACTGACCACTCATCACCAGCAGGTACCTCAGGAGGTCTCCATTTGCTCATAAGAATTCCATTTGTAATGAAATAACAGACAGGAACTTCAGTGGCTTCAGTCTCACTTATGGCCCCTTCAAACAAAGAGGAGTTCCAAGGATCCTTTTCTTGTTCGACGACAAGTGACTGGCGTTTATCACCCTGATTAGAATACCTTCTGATTGATCCAAACAAGGAGTAAAAGTGACCTCATCAAAATCCAGACCTATACACGTGTCAGGTAAAGGAATACTGACTTCATCAACATCATTCTCAAGAGCTTTCTTTGCCATAGCTCTGGTAACTGCACAAGCTTGAAATATATCAGGGAATTCTTTTTCAATTGGATCAACTTTCTGATCCAAATCAGGCTTGTCAGTTACAAGTGGATTAACCACAACCTTGTCTCCATCTAAGTCGTTGCCTAGCAATAAATGAATGCCCTCAATGGGTAAAACCGAGACTGTTCTGACTGTCACAGGTCCATGCACTAAGTCTGATGACAAATTTTGACAATGAAGAGGAACATTAACAATGCCGCACTCTACTCCCTGAATAAGAACACTTTCATTAGAAGAAGACTTCTCAGAAAAAGGCAAAGTACCTGATAATAAAAGACTCTGAGAAGCTCCTGTGTCCCTTAAAATTTTAATAGGGGTGGGATTGGCTGAATCACCCAAGAGTGATATAGAACCCTTCGATATGAATGGTTCATAATTCTCCATAATAAAATCAGATTGGGATTTATTAGACCCAACAAATGTATTGCTTTCAATACATGACCGTGACCTCGACCTCTTAGAAATAAGAGCATTTGGAACTTGTCTGTCTTGATTCTGATGCTTATTTTTCAATTTGTAGCAATCAGAAATAACGTGTCCTTTTTTCTTGTAATAGGTACACATCGGAAGAGACAAGGATCTATAATCAAGCTTCTCTTAAGTTTAGATTTTTGAAAGTTGTGTTAGCTTGAGTTTTAAAGGGGCTGGTATTAAGCTGAAATACTTTTCTGCCAGAAGACTGTTGAGTAGAAGTCTTATTAACAAAAGGAACTTTACGTGTCAAAGAATATTTGTCAGCTGCTCGAGCAGCATTTTCCAAGGTTTCAATCTTATGCTCGTCAAGATATGACTTAACGTCACTAAGGACAGTTTTTTAATTCTCGAATTAAAATAATTTGCTTGAGATTTTGATAATCTTGTTCGACTTTCTTGGCTAAGCAAAATCTATCAAACAACTACTCTTTTTCTCTAGCGAATTCGACATGAGTTTGTCCAGCTTCATTTCTGTAATTTCTGAATTTTTGCCGATAAGCTTCAGGAACTAACTCATAACACCTTAGAATGGATTCTTTAACCACATCATAGTCACCACTTTGGTGAACTGACAGTGAAGTGTAAATCTCACTAGCCTTACTAGTGAGTACACATTGTAATGCTCCCTGGGCCACTTTAAATTTCTGCAACTTTTTCAAAACGAATGAAGTATTTGTCTACTTCTTTTTCTCTGAAAGGGGGCACTAATCTAATATTCCTTGCTAAATCAAAACTTAAATTTGGATTTGAAGTATGAAGGTGTTTTTCACTTGCCAGTTCTATTTCTTTCATTTTACATTGATATTCCCTTTCTTCTCTCTCTCTTTATCAATTTGTTTTTCTTGTAACCGAATGTGCATGTTCTTTTTGTAATTCAAATTGTCTTTCTTTCTCCTCTTTGTCATATTGTAAATGTCTTTCTTTCTCCCTTTCCTGTCTCTCTCTCCTCTTTTTCATATTATAATTGTCTTTCTTTCTCCTCTTTGTCATGTTGTAATTGTTTTTCTTTCTCCTCTTTTTCATTTTGTAATTGTTTTTCTTTCTCCCTTTCCTGAAATTCCAGCTTCTTCAACTCTAATTCCATCTTGAATTTTAATTTTAATTTCTTTATTTTAATGTCAGAGTCTGATGCAGACTTACTGACCGAAATCAAAGCACTTTTTTCCAAAACATTCCTTTCTACCAAATATTGGATCAAAATCTTTTTGATATCTTGTTTCGTTTAAGAAGCCTTGGCTTCAGAAAGATCATATTTTCTGGCAAGTTGAATCAACTCATCCTTTTTGAAAATATCTGATTGCTCCTGAGTAGGACTAGAAAGATTTTTTTAAAAATAAAAAACTAGGGGAATTCAAATTTAAAACAAAAGTTTTCTTAAATCAGATATACATAACACATCACAATCCGTTGATGGTGACATCAAGCATGAGTACTGAATGTTTTGAAATATCTGCTTTCTTTGTTGTTGATATCTGTTGTGGAGATCAACTTGGACGAAGCATTGTCTCGTAATCTATCTTTGTCGGATTTTCAGCCACTCACTAGTAATTAATATATTTACTTAGATTGATATTATTATGTGGATGGTAGGTACAATACCTCATCTTTCCATTCAGAATTAAATCCTTCAGAACACCCACATTTTAAAAAAAAATCCTTGTCATCACACCGGAGCACATGTGTCTCTATCATACATTGACCCTTTGTTAAATTTCTGATGCATGAGTGCAAGGCAGCATGACTCCACTACCACAGATGTTATTTTTTTATTTTTAAAAAGAACATCTTTGTAGTTGATTCAGTAGTCAGGAGGAACTGTAGCTACAATCGGCCAAACGACGGCCACTTCATTAAAAAAAAATGTATTCAGATAAAATAGTTTCCTGAAATTTCAAAGGAAACAGATTACCTTTGAAGCACCAATTGTTATGAAAACGCACTCAGCAAATGGGGAAACATTTATCTCAATCATGCAATACAATTATTTGGTGTTGCCACCACAGTAAGAAATGGATATTTGTTTGGTTCTCCATAGCTATCCTTTAGCGGTGACTTCAAGAACGTGTACACCCGTCATCAAAGAAAGCCGATTACACACTTTCAATAACAACAAAGAGCTTTTATTCAAAGGAAGTTAGTACCAAACTTAAATAAAAGTGATGGAATCGGATAGATTTTGTATTTTCCAATGTGACTTGGAACATGTTAACTGTGCCATGAAAGTTTCCGTTTTGTTGGGAAAATGTTTATGCTTATGAACGCTATCAACAGCGGCTTAAAATGCAAACTAACATTTACCGACTTGGGACATACTGAAAAGTAAATGGGCTTCGTCATTCGTTACGCGACTGTGTTATGTTTTTCCACTGAATTCAGACCAATATAATCTAAGACAAAATTATTGAATATTTTAAAGCTGTGTGTGTGCATATTTTCAATTGAATCACTTGTATTGTGGATTCAATGTATATGATGAGGTTTGTAGGCGAGTACACGGTGTTGATACTCTATTCATGCTACACATTATACATGTATATATAAACAGCATTCACATATATGTACCAATTCGTGGTTCTCTAACAAAAAGTAAACTATTATATATGTCTTCACTAAAGGTGTATTTCTCATTTAATATGCATCAATTAAAGATGATAACTGTGTCGATGAAGCACGTATTTTTTACCGCCCGCATTTATTACCTAAACCCCACTCAGAATGTTTTTGGGGTACATGCATCATTTTCTTCAGCTAACTAACCGGGCTGCTTATAACACGGTTTGGTCTATAATGTCGTCGGATTCTTTGGCTCCCAACTACCGCATTATAGCGGGGTCACACTATAGAAAGTAATACTTTTGTATTCAAGGTACTAATTAAAAATAGGTACTTTCTGTAATACTTGTAAGTTGTACATTGAGAGCACGGATGGCTGTTACAATTATTAGATCATGAAAAAGTCTTCTACAAGCAATAACTGGCTTTTTGTTTTTCTTTTATAAGTGGAGAAGACTAATATTTACTAATTGCAAGGCCTATATTAGGTAGTGAAGGATTACAAAGGAATTCTCTCTGACAAATTCTACTGTTGAGTTGGAATACATGCCTTATTCAAAGCTGATAATTGTAATTTCGGGCCACTACATGATGTAATGATCAGAGATCGACTTGTAGTTGGACTGCGAGATTTAAAACTGTCAGAAAAATTAGTTAGATGCAAATCTAACTCTAGAGTCTGCTTTTAGTCAGTCTTGATAAAATATGAGGTTGTGAAAAAGCAACAAACAATGATACAAGCAAGCAGAGAATGAATGACTGAAATGGATGCAGTAAAATGCTGTCTGTCAAAATCAGCAGTTTGCACAATATAACTGAGAGCAGAACCTGGATTTCTCGGGACTATTAGCACAAAGAAGGGTCAGCCTTGGATAACGCATGTGAGATTGAACAACACTTCACTTCAAGATTGATACTGGAACTGAAGTGACTAATTCCTGAAATTCTGAACTTAAAATGCGCTGGGATAGTTTATATGGGGACTGGAATCAAACAATGCATTCAGTGTACAAGCCATATTTGTTGTAATGGGACTAAATCAGGCACTCTTGGGCATGCTCGTGTTTCAGGTTCTCAAGATTATTGAACAGGTAATTGTATCCTCACTAAATGCCTCCAATAAAACTCACAAAATGCAAACACAAGTCACGATAAATCCATGAATTTAATAGGGACTACTGCAAGAAATATCCAAATTTGTTTAAAGGTCCAGGGAAAACAAAATGGTTCTATAACATAAATGTTGACAAAAATGCCAAACCTTATGCCTTATCTACTCCAAGAAAGGTTCCTCTCCCTTTATTGAATAAAGTTCAAGAGGAGATGGATAGAATGGAAAAAATGGATGTTATTTTATAAGTAGATGAGCCCACTGAGTGGTGTTCGGCAATGGATGTTGTTTGAAGCCAAACAGTATCGTACGAATTTGCATGGATCTAGCTAAACTGAATGAATTGGTTAAAAGAGAACACCATCCCACTCCCATTAGATGAATAATAAGAATATCAAAGTTTGTCACCAAACTTGATGCAAACTCAGGATTTTGACAGATAAACCAGTCAGAAGATTCACGCTGTCTTACAACAATCATTACTCTTTTTGGAAGGTTTTATTTTAATCGCCTTCCATTCAAAATCAGTTATGTGCCTGAGTTTTTCCAGTTGTCAGAAATCCTAGAGTGACTTGACAGAACACAATGTCACATGAATGCAGTTCTTGTTTTGGGGGAAACGCAGAAACAGCAAAACAAAGGACTAGAAATGGTCATTTGCATCACGCGGTATGTCAGAAATTGAACAATGCTATGCTCAAATAGAAAAAGATACTTAGTCTTACTGGGAAACCATATTATAACATTCTTCATCAATAACAAAATTTCAAATTAGCCAGTGTGGTTGGTTTCTGCTCTGATTGGTACCATTTTAACTTATGAGAATGTACATGCATACATCATTAGAAGTTATCATTCATTCAGAAGGAGCAGAGAGACCAGTACATTTTGGATGACAAAGATATGTGGTCATATTGTGGAGCAGTTTGCATAATTTTCAGTAAGGACCAATAATACACCAAAATAACTCTTCTCATGAACAAAATAAGTTTTCATTTAAGAATAGCAAAAACAAGATTTTTAAGACGGACATCAGATCAACAACAGTTTCATTTATTATAAACTTAAGGTCTCTGGTCAAAATTCCATAATAAAGTGACTTTCTCCTTTGAGCAAGTAGCAAAATCAAGATTGTCAAATATGGGGCCATACTGAATATCACATCCACATTATTTCCATGTTGGACCAATAGAAGTCATAACAAGTCCTCTAAAGAAAGCACAATACTGATATGACCAGCTATCTAGAAGTAGCAATAATACAATTTTTTCTAACTGGCCATCTTGGTATCAAAATTGGAGGTAAAACCGGAGCTATTTATATTTATGAACAACAAAACACTACGATAAATCTTTCAAAGAAAATACTATGCTGATATGATATTCAGAAGAAGTAGTGATCAAATCATTTTCAAGATAACCACTATGGTAAAATTGGAAATGCAAATTATGTCACCAGGTTTAACCTTCTGAAAGGATTCTGGCAAATTTCACTGATGGAAAGGACAAAAGAAATTTTGGTTTGTTCGTTTGTTTGTTTGACTAGGATTTTTAACGTAGCTTTAACAATTTTTCAGTCATATCGCTATGATGTCTGCAGTGAGGCAGTTTCCGACCAGTCCTAACACTAACCTCTTAATGCTGAGCGTCAAGCGAGGCAGCTGTTAGTACCATTTTTGTAAGTCTTTGGTATGACTCAGCCGGGGATCGAACCGATGACCTCCCGCTTCCGGGGCGGACGCTCTAACCACTAGACCACTGGAGTGGTTGGAAATTTTGGCATTTGCAACTCAAGATGGAATTTATCAATATAAACTGATGCTATTAGGGATGAAAGGTTCACCAAGTACGTTTAATGAACATGATTACATATGGTCATTTTCATAAATGCTGAACCCCTGGCAAATTTATTAAACAACAAAGCCATGTTTCATTGGCCAAGTTAAAAGTCATACTTAAGAGTGCACCATAGCTCCCAATTTCAGCCAAATATTTAATCTGTCTATTGATGCAAATGATGTTGGGGTTGAAGCAGTATTGATTCAAGAAGATACAACTAGTGTTGATCATCAAGTGTCCTATTTTCCAAAGAAAGTAGCTAAGCACCAGAGAAATTATTCCATAATAGCAAAAATGAATGTTATGCTTTGATAGATGAAAAACAAAAAAAACAGAGATTATTAATTTAAAAGTAGAGTTTGTTGTTACAGGAATATAATATTGATATCAGGCACATCAGGAGAAAAGACAATTTAATAGTATATGCACTTTCACGTGTAAAGAAATGTATAGTTTCATGTAAAAATTACACTTTGTGTCATTCATAAGATTTCATCTTATGTTTTTTTGCACACGTATAAATCTTTCTTTTTCTTTACGAGGGGAAGTTGTTTCCATGTTAGTTTTAAATGTTTTTATTTCGTTATATGCTGTTGTAATGTAACACTGTTTGCTGGACTTGACCTTCTTCAAAACAGAGTTCATTTCTGCTTGACCTGATTGACTTTTTAAATTTCTTTTATGTAAACAACTAAAAATAGCATTATTATTATCTATTTGTGAAAGAGCTAATTAAGCAAATTGTTATTCAGGAAAACAAGACGTGGTAAAAATATGTTGATCAAGGTCTGGGGTTTTGGAAAATCACGTGAATTTTATATGCTATTGTGCTATAAGTGAACAAGACTCATTCAATAATTCTAGAAGGTTATTTTCCATCAGGTAATGGTTGCTGAAGAAATGCTAATTTGACCCGAGGTCAAGCAGAGAACTATATTATCTTGTGAATGTGAGTATTTTTAACATTTGAAGTTGTATTATGTTGTAAATAGTTCGGGCTGAATTATATTTTCTTCAAATTACTGAATTCAAGTGATTACTTTCCCTAGAAATACAAAAAATGCTCTGATAAAATTCTTTGATAAATACATTCATTGGAATTTATACTGAATTCACAATTGGAATATTTCTGTGATTCAACAGGAGACTGTTGACACATCAACACTTTGTAAATTTAAATTTCTTTGGGACTTGAACTGAGATTCATTCAGATCTTTTTATTACTAGGACTTGTGTTTTTAACTCTTGGATTATTTTTGTATTTAAATTGCAAATGTAAGTTATTTTTTTCTCATTTTCACTCTGTATTCAAGGGAAATAAATTAATTGCTAAATTTTACAAAGCTTATTGCCTTCACTCTTTTCTGTTACCTATTTTAAAAGCATAGACTCGTAACATACCTAATTAAAATCCTGTATGAACTATTTGTATATAATCATCATTTTTATACTTGTTCAGCTAATTATGTCCAAACATTTACATGGCAAAATAATACCAGAAAGATTAAACTTCTTTTAATAACTCATTAACATGACATGAGTATAAATTTTACAGGTCACATATCAAAATAGATATATAAAAAATGCAAAGTGATATTTATTTGATTAGGTGATCAAGCTTTAGTGATGATAACTTAGATGTAGATTATTTTACTCCATTTGACTTATTTGAAATAGAACATAAGAATAAAATGTTTTCATTTGGTGACAACAAGATGCATAACAAAACTGGTGAATACATTTTTTAAAGGGATAGCCTACCATACAAAGGAAAGACTTGTTTTACTCAATGTAATTATTATTTCAAACATTGGTGAATATGATCAAGGTGGTCTAGAAAATAATACATGCATAATGTTATCATAATTGAAACAAACTTCATTAAATTAATATGACTTTGACACCTGTAGTGCATTAGAACAAAATATTTTCAGAATGTCAGGAGACTCATGTATGTTATATAATTCTTTCTTTTAATTTTGTTGCTAAATCTGAAATACAATCAAAACTTGACATAGCACCCATGGAGGATACTGTGCTAAAACGTGTAAACATTTGTTCGGATGTTTTATCTAACTTTAATAATTTGAGTCATATTACTATGATGTCTGAAGTGTGGCAGTTTATAATGATGTCAAGCACTGGAGCATTATGCCACATACATGTGGCATCAATTCCCACCAAGTCACATTATCCTGAAACTAGGCCGACCAGTCCTAACAGTAACCCCTTTATGTTGATTCTAACCCATGAACTCCTGCAATTGAGGCGGATGCTCTAACCACTTAGCCACCAGTGGTCACATAAAAACTATAAACCAGATGTCAATAAATAAATGCGGTCCCTTGTGTGTCATTTATAAAGCATGCATTTTACTGTACCAATCAGTTAGCCTTCAATAATACTGTTTCCTAAATGAAACCTACCTCTCTTCAAGCTCTTGGTCAATATCATCTGAAATAAACAGAATGTAAAAATGAATAATTGGATCTATACACAGATGAGAACATAGGAAAGCTTTCATAAAACTGTCTTCATCCGAACTTTAAATTGCTATAATTAGCACACTATGGAGTCAATGCATCATAAATGAACTTTTAATCATATTAAAACATTACTTGAGCCCCTCTCCTGTGTCTATCTATCTGTTTCTAGATTGTTAGCTTATAATAGGTAATAAAAACTAATGTTGTCTTATCAAGTGTAAGCACAAACATGAATTATTTGAAAATCGCTTTCCTCAAAATTAATTATGACTTCTCAACTCTTTTTATCAGATAAAAAATGTACTATTAAATATAATATGTCCATTTGGAAAGAAAGACAAATCAAATTCATAAAAAAAACAAGAAGCATGAGACCAACTAAGGCATGTACACTAGTGAGCCCCGAGCAAAGGCCACTGAGCAGACTATAAAACCTAGTGAGCAAATTTTTTTAAAAATTGTGTTCACGAGAAGTTAAAAGAAGAATTATCTCTGTGTGCAGAATACATTTAGCATGCAGCTTAGCGGGAACATTGCATGAACGATACCTTACTATGTATGGCCATTGTTGCCATTTTCCACTAATATGTACAGTGTAATAGCTAATTCATTCATAATGTATTCACTTAATTAACACCTAATTCTTTGTATATATATTCTTGTCATTGTTTAATAAAGCCAGTGCATGTTGAAGAAATGTCGTAAAACACCTTAAGGTCAATAGGACTGAGTAAATTTGTTGCAAATTCTTTTTAATTTACTTCAACATATACATGTATGATAAAAGTTTTTGTAAAATAAGTTAAAGCAGGGCAGGATGAATGCAATAACATCATCAACAGTTATAACTTACCATTATCAGGTTTAAGATTAGCAACAAGTGGGAAAGGTAATTTGAAAACAACAGCACAATGGGCAGTTGAACAGATACAGTTGAAAGAGTCAGGAAATCAATGACAAATCTTGGTAACTGGCTCACAATCTTCTAAAATGGGTTGTATTTAGGGCTTGTCCTTCATTTAGTAAGGGTTAGCTAATCATATTCTGTAAGGGGAGTGAGTATTGGTATGTGATATAGTATATATAGATATAATGGATGAAGCGGAACAGATGATGAGAGAAAAAACATATAAGAAACTTATATGAGACACAAATAAAAAGACATATAGCTAAAATTGTAGCATAGAAAACATTTGAGAGGTGGATAGAAATATATATATATATATATATATATATATATATATATGCTTTGGTCATATATGAACAAAATATATTAATGGGTTTAAGTGCAAATGAAACCAGAGTGTAATCAACAATTGTGTAGTACATATCTAACATTACAAGTTTCCTGAAGAAATTGGCATGCAGATGATAAAAGAAAAAGTAAAGCTTCAATCATTGGCTAAATAAAGAGTTAATTATATTTTATTAGAACCTTTAATGATTTCAAAATTGTAAGTTTTGACCTTGATTTGGCTCTAGATGATCAGTGTTGTACTGATATATTGCAAAACTACTGACCTATTCTGACAGGGCATAAATATTATAAATAATTCTTTGAATAAAAATTTTTACCATATCAAAACTGTAGTAAATAGCTGATAATAACCAAATTGCTAATTAAGTATTTTTTAAAATAATGCTTGGAGTCCAGTGTAAATGAAAAAGCTGCCAATAGACGATTCTTTCCCCACCAACTATAATGATGACCAAAAGATCACATTGAAAATGGCAACAAAAATACATTGTCCACTTTCTAAAATAATCATGTGACTGGGTGAAAGTCACAGGCAATGAGTAACATTGAAACCATAGCTTTGAGTAGTACACAATTCCTACATCAATAATAACTTTATTAATTACAGGTGAAGCCTCACATGAAAAACAGGCAATACACTCATCAAAGTCCTAGACTCATACAATGCGTATTGAAAATCCTGAGAGTAGCATTGCATTATACAATGCATAGTCATTAATATGGAGTGTGTGTGATTTGGATTTTTAACATAGCTTTCACAAATTGAGTCATATCGCTACAATGTCTACAGTGTGACAGTTTATAGTGGTATCTAGGACTGGGGTATCATGCTGCAGATATATAGCATGATGTCCCACCCAGTCACATTATTCTGACACCAGGCTGGACAGTCCAAACACTAACCTCTTAATGCAGAGAATTTAGCAAGGCATCTGTTAGTACCATCTTTTATAAGTTCGAATCCGCAACTACCCACATCCAAGTGGACACTCTAACAACTAGGCCACTGGGGTGATCCATTAATACAGAATATTTACCATAGAACACATTTATTCCTACTTCCAACTGCACTGATCAGAAAAGGATCTACCTAAATCTAGCAAGGATTGATAAAAAAACCTTTTTTGGTTTCAAAAGCATTATATTGAGCAGCATCCCAAAAAAAAAAATTTTGCAGAAATTTTGAAAACTGTTATGTATGAAACATGCCACAAACTTATATGGTAATAAGCTAAAAGATGAAATATAGGTCATGATTAGTCACTGAAGCATAAAAAATGACCAATATTGACTTACAACTGTAAAACAAAGGAATAGTTCTCAAAGAGACACATCCCTAGATTCAATGATTTAACATAGGATTGTATACACAGTGCATGTGAAAACTATGTCATTAACTTATGCCATTAAAATGTGAAATATCGGCTGCATTGACCTTTTTGGTGCTGGTGTAGTACTATGCAAGAAATATACAATCACCCAATGAAAGGACTACAACATATAAACTTGAACCCAAGTAAGTGAAATGTGAAATATTGACCAACTTTTAAGAGAAGTGTGTAGTACTTGTCAACATGCATCCACTCATCATGTTTTATGAATCCAGGTACAGCAGTGTTAGATGTTGCTAACAATGGCATTTTTTTGCAGTAAGGCCACGCAAAAATAAAGATGCATGCAATCATCCAGTTTGATGATCCCAGCAAGAACAGAATTTGAGAAAAAAAATTAAAATATAATTGACCCGAGTCAATAACTGTTACAGTAGAATGATAAATAAAATGAAGAAAACCTAGTTGGTCATGAACTAAAGGCAAAACCTGGTAAAATGTGAAATATTGGTCACTGTGATGTTGCTTTGTGGTATGGGTGTAGTACTAGCAAAATACATTATACTCTCAATGATGTTACCATGATCTTGAGAAATTAACAAAGACTAAAATTTTAATCAAAGTTAGTGAAGTAAGAACCAGATCCAAAATTCAAATTTCCTAAGCCTGTAACCCAAGATACAGGGATGAAAATGTACGTTGTGGAGCTTCTTATTTATTCATGAACAAAATCCATCATGGGATTTGGGAAATACAAGCAAAATAGAAAACGGTGAACATGTTATAGAATGAATTGTAATAGCCTGCAGCTTGAAAACATTTCCTACCAATCACCATTCCTCCCTCTCTCATGGGCATATTCAAATGTATATTATATATTATGAGACTACAATTTGTCACATGCCTCAAAAGAAACTGAAAATATGCTTTTTATTTTGAACTGTTCTTTGAAATCTCAATGTTGTTTATTTTTCAAATTCTGAAATGGATAGGTATAAACAATAATCCATGAAGGGGACTTTCCATCTTTTGTCCAGAAATATTTTCCAAGAATTAAAGTTGAGACCATTTCTTCCTTCTAGCAGCTGAATGTTACAACCATCTTTGACATTTTTCTGTATTAGCAAGAATTATAAATAAGCTGACTATAATATTATCAGATATCAGATTGGCATTATATTTGTTAAGGGTCATCAAGACATCCTAAGAAGTGAAGAAATGGATGAGGATAAGATGGCAGGACAGGGTCCCAGACACTGAGGTTCTCACATTGACATTCAAAAAATCCACACTCAGCTGATGAAATCATAGTTGAAATGGGAAGACACATTACCAGCCTGTCAGAAGAATGAGTACAAAATAAGATCTTCTCTGGCAAAATGAAATGAAAGTGATCTCAGGGTGGTCAACATAAACACTTCAAAGATTCCTTTAAAACATCCTTGAAACACTTCAACATTGACCCAGAGTTTTGAGAAGACCTCATACAGCATCGTTCCACCTGGTGGAATCATGTCCATACTGGAGTTAGAGACTTGGAAACGAGGTGCAATACATAGAATATAGACCACCTATTCTGCACATACAGTTGTCAGTAGAACTGTGATTTTGAACAAAATGAGAAACCTGGCATAAACAGTTACAAAACGCCTAGAAGTAGGGACAGGGGTGACTCCAGCCAATGGGAGGGAATGTCTCCAAATCTAATCAGTCATCTTCCCTACACATCCTACTATACCCTGCAGACATCAATGTCAGGTGATTAAAGCTCACGCAACAACTACACTGGAATCATTGCATCAGACTATTCAACTGTCTACCTGCTGTTTTATATTAAAGTTTTTAGTCTGACACCTCATAAATAAGCATTTAGGTCCAGAAATATCTTCAAAACAAATTCAAATAGTAAAGATTGGTTTTTAAAAAAGTATGTGTTACTATTTAGTTTTTACAAAAATCTAAAGGATGTTCATATCAAAGCATGTGTAAAGTGTAGTGTATATGCTAACTGAATTGAATAATAAAAAAGTTTTCAATAAATAAATAATGATAACACCATAAGGGCACCATTTTTCAATAATTGTTCATCTTAAACATACCATCTGCAGCTTTGTTTGTGTGATTGTGTCTTCTCCAAAGAAAAATGACTACTCCTGTGATCAAAATAACAACAACACCTCCTCCTATCCCTCCAGCTTTTCTTGCAATTGATGTTCCAATATTTGCAACTGTGTTTGGTTCTGAAATACAGATATTAAATTTTATTGTAATATCCATTATGAAATGCATTATTGAAATACAGCTATTAAGCAGTATTAATCACTTTGACATGTCATATACAAATATTTGTGATACTTTTGGAATAACAAACTGTGTGGTCAAAAAAGTAAACTAGTGCAAGTCTTAGTAAATATGCAATATATTTACCCCCCCCCCCCCCCGAATTGACTTTGCTTGCTGATGCAAATTATTTAGCACAAAACAATATACCGTATTTTCCGGCCTATAAGTCGATACTTTTTTACTTGGGCTTTGTCTTGTTCTCAGAAAAGACTTATTTAAGGATTGAAAGTTTATATAAGTTATGTTCGTAACTACAGGTAATAAAATGAACTACAACATAGCTGTGCTTTCAATTATAATAAAAAAAACATGGACTGTTTATTCAGCTGTGTCAATTGATAACAGAATATAGCAATGATTTGTTCAGAAGTAAAATCACAAGCATATTAGCATCGGTAATGCAATTTCACGTTTGTCGGTAATATGGAATATCATACAATGATACCATTACAAGTGTAAAATACGGAGCCAAGATATTGACCTGGCCTCATCTTATACTCCAAATTGACTTGTATATGGACGAAGGATGGAAAATAAGTCGAATTGGTGAATTCAACTTGTACTCCGCATTGACTTATAGGCCGGAAAATACGGTAGTAAAATACCCTGAATCTTTTAGAGATCTTTCTTGTCAAGGAGACAAATCTTTATGAAATGATTGGTTTCATCAGCATTGGATCAAACTTGTATGGAACTATCAGAAAAAAGTATTATCCCCGGAGAGTAAAGGGGTATGCTAGATAATACTAATATAATCTGTATAAATGAATACATATTATTGTAGAGGTTAGAGAATTAGAGATCGGTTTTATAATGAATGTGGTAAAGATAAATAAAGAACTTTGATGGCGTATTACCGTCGTAGGATCAAAGAAGGGGTATTGATACCTAGAAAATAAACCCCTTCAACCGAGGAAGAATATTACTCAAAGTTTAAAAAAGTTTCAGATTGATCGTTTGTCTGAATTATTCATTTTGTTTGATTTATATACAAGATTTATTTTATCCTCAGATTGACAATTTAACAGATGGAGAGAGCAGCCAATAGGGTTGACTACAACATTTGTTGGAGTCAATCTAGGTGTAGTCATTGATTGACTTCTCTGTTAGTCACCATTAGTTAATTTGGTTTAGTTTGTTTGTTTGATTAGGATTTTTAACATAGCTTTAACAATTTTTCAGTCATATCGCTACGATGTCTGCTGTGAGGCAGTTTATAGTGATGTCTAGCACTGAGGCATCATGCCGCAGACATGTAGCATGATGTCCCACCCAGTCACATTATCCTGACACCAGGCCGACCAGTCCTAACACTAACCTCTTAATGCTGAGCGTCAAGCGAGGCAGCTGTTAGTACCATTTTTGTAAGTCTTTGGTATGACTCGGCCGGGGATCGAACCCACGACCTCCCGCTTCCGCGGCAAATGCTCTAACCACTAGGCCACCAGAGCGGTTAGTTGATTTGGTAATAAAAATAAGTGACGATTCAATTTAGTCTGTTCACCCTCTCTGCTGCTTCAATCTTGCAAGTTTGATTTTGTTACCGGTAATAGCATTACAACTATGACTAGAGCTTTTAAGTGAATTTAATTAATTATTGGAATTTTACTTCATTAGCAGGTGACCTTTTGGATGCTCTTGTTCCAAACCTGAAGTAATTTTTTATTTCTTAATATGTAAAACACTTTCATCTTTGGAACCAACTTTGAAGTTAGAACTATTCTTGCATGTATTTGTTCTGATATAAGTGACTTCCAAGGTTTTTCTTTGATGAAATAGGTTAATAAGGACAACTTTTGTATTACTCCTCAGATTGAATTTTTCAATATACCAGTAACCTACCAATCACTATCATCTTCAATTTGTAAAGAAAAAGAATGATTGCTTTACTCCCTTATATTTGGATATTTGACTACCACTGTCAAGCGTTCTGAAAAGTTAATGGTGGTCTAGGGTTATTTGAGAAATTTCTAAAATTGTGGTGGTGGCAGGAGTCAGATGTGCAGCAGGCTTTTTGAAGAAGAAAAAAATTGAATGTTGTTGTGAAATGGTAGGGAGTCACATGCTAGTGGAATGGGGCAAAAATAATGTGTGTGTGTATGTGTGTGTGTGTGTTAATTATAACTAAAAGATGCAAGCAATGCAATTTGTTTGTATTTTGGCATCAGTGAACATGAAATAAATATGGAACACTTGGAAATTATCAGCTGCTTTAAGTTAATAATTCAGTTAACAGTAAACAATATCTCCATCTAAAACTTACCTGCTTCAATGTAAACTGGTACTTCCTGTGAATACGTTCGTATATTTTTCTCATTGACAGAATACATTCTGAAGACATAGCTGCCTGGTTGAAGCTTTTCAACTGGCACAAGAAATGTCCCATTTGGAAGTCTGTATGTATCATCCATCTCTGATAAACCATGTATGCTTGTATTTTTCCAGGATTCATTCGAACTTCCTGATGGTTTAAATTGAATTGTGAAAGTTTGTTGATATCCTCCATTGAATCCAGGTACAAAGTAAAATTCTATGTATTGTTCTAACAACCTGTAGAAGTAAAACTGCTTTACAGGGAATGGTGGTTCTGAAAGAAAAGAAATTTAAGATACTTGTTGTATGACAAGAAACTTTATGTAAGGGTCCATAAAATGTCCACATCAAGGTTTTCCACTGCAATGTTTTGGTAGCAATGGCACATTCATCTTCACAAAAAAAAAGTGGTATATTTGCAAGGAAGCAGGCTGAAAAATAAATGTTGCATGAAAACTCTTTGAGATCATGATCAATGAAAACAAATGGCATATACCAAGTAAATCATATTCAACCTGTATTTGACAGCATTTGATGGCCAGTGAATTCTTAATAATTTCATCAATTCTATATGGATTTCATAATTTCTACCTGTCAGAACCTGAGAGCAGCAGAGCTTACCTACATGTATGTATTTATGTTTACTGACATGTTTACTCAAATAAAACATAAAGTTCCAAAATATTAACTGACAGAATTGCATAAGAGACTTCAGAAACGAAAACCCTTTGAAATAAACAAAACATGAAACACTACAAAAGATGCAAGGTAAAGATGTTATTAGTTACCAACATCTCCATTCTCATCTAATTGTATGAACAAATTAACGGTAGGTTTTACATGTACCAACATAGTGGATGAACACAAAAAGGCAAATCTAATATCACAGTACATTTAGAAAACTATATTCATATACAGATTCTGTTTGAAACATTCAAATGGTGACTATAAAGTATTACACTGGCATCTACAAATAGCACAGTACAATAAGAGATATACATGTATTGCAATCTCTAAGAAATCGCTTCATGGATGTGGATGAAAATTCAGTAAAAACAATAAAACCGATGGATGGATGGATGGATGGGTGGGTGGGTAGGTAGTTTGTTGCTGCTGTAGGGTTTAACACCATTTTTCAGCACACGATAGGCTATACATGGCTACAAGTACTAATGGTGCAGGAAGAACCTGGGTAAAACCCCCGGAAAGAACAACTGACCCATGAGTAGCTACTGGCAAGCTTTCTCACATTCCCAAATTAGCCGAATCTGAGACTAAAACCCATGCAGATAGAGGTGAGATGGCAATGATCTGTAAACAGAGAGAGCTTTAAACCCCTTGGGGTCGATCGATCGATAGATAGATAGATAGACAGACAGACAGACAGATAGATAGATAGAATTCAAGCAACTCTCAGCGTCCCCTCCCCAACAGTGTCTGTAAAAATGCCAGGTATGTCTTAAGTTGAACATATTTTAAATTTGATGGAGCATTTTTCTACCTGATTTTGACATAATGGAAGTATTCACAAGTTTTATATACATACATACATCTTGGTTCAAACTGGAAAAGACATTTTGGCTTGCTGACAAGCTCCTATAAATGTGATGCATGCTGCTAAGAAAAGCATAACTTCTTTTGCCTTGCCTTCTTCTGCCTTGATATTACCTCGATTTGAAAAGCAGTCACTTGTACGTGAAAGTCAAATTTCTCGGAATGGATGACACTGCAACAGGAGTCAATGCCAGAGTAGTTCCTGTCAAATATTTCATAAATTACTTGTTCAGCGATGTGGATTTGTACATAAATAACAAAACAATTATATCCCAGTCAAATTCAAAACAATAAAGGACTGATGATGAGCCCTGAGGAAAGATTGGAAAAGTATCTGGATAACATTTGGAACTCATGTCAGAAGAAGCAGTGTTACGTTAATATAGACTTGCATGACTATTCCTCAACTCCATTGACTTCTCTGTAGATCTTACACAATGAATCTCTCTTTCCACAGAAATTAAATGTAATGCCATTTCAAGGAAAAGATCAGGATTTGATAGATGACTCATTATTACCAGTAAAAAGCAAACCAATAGGATACCTGGGAACTTTATTGCATTTTGAGAAACAGTTTGTACACAACTTCTTGGAATCCTGTCATGTGAGCTAAGTATGAACTATCTAAGCACCAAAAAAACCTTCAAGCTTATGCCATCTACTGGAAATCTAATGATTAGCTACCTACTTTTCCAAAGATCATAGTGTGGAGTATTTTGATTCTTATGAATTACCAACTTTGGAAGAATAATTCATCAACTTCATGAGAAGAAATGCAAAAGAAGACAAGATTTAATAATTTGAGATTACAAGACACAGATTTCAGAGGTGTGCACAATATTGCATGTTTTCTTCATCAACGCATTCTTGGATATAGTGACTTATTTTGACAGTAATGATTCTAGAAACGATGATATTATAGAAAGCATCATTTGTGAACATTATGGTTGTTTTTTGTCGTTTACTAGGAAACATAGTGTGGATTTCTCGCCAAAATAAAGTCAATGAGTGGAAGTGAAATGTGATTTGAGAGGATTTCTCCTTCCACAGAAGTAGGCCTTATTTGATAGGAAAGTCTGCAGCAAGACCAAGATGGGTTTGTCATCCCAAACATTAAGAGATTGCCAAACCTCCCTCCCCCCACCCCCGTAAAAAAAAAAACAAGCTCTTTTCAAGCTATCCAGATCTCTGTTACTCCATTGAAAAAAACTATTTTTGTATGTACATTAGTATGCTGGTGTTTGTGCAAGTGAGTGAGTGAGTGTGTATCTTTGTATATACGAGTTAGAGAAGTGTCTATAAACATGTTTTGACCTTCCTTATGTGCATGTATTTACTGCAGTATTATGTTAAAAGTTTATGAGAGTGTTCATGTCCGCACAGTCCATGCTTTTCAATGTTAGGGCCTTGTGTGATGTGTGTATTGTTATTTTTGTGTGAGGAGTCTTTTCCTTCACATCCATGCTTCAGGCATATAAAGCTGGGCATTTCGTCAGTCTTGCTTCTCATCACTGAATTTTCAGCAATGACAATATATGCAGGATCCAGAAACTGCTACAGCTCCAGATACACGTGGAATATGTTCATTGTCTCCTGGATGAACTAGCCATTAAGGAAATCTGTGATGAGTCAAAAATTGAAGAAGAAGAAAAAAGAAAAAAAGAGGAAAAGAAAGAAAGGGTGCTGCCTCAACACATCATGAGACAAACCTACAAGGCGAAACCTCTGATACCACTGCCATAATAACTTCTACAACCACCACCGAGAGCCACTGTCCCTCTCATTGGGAACTGGAAAAATAGCAGCAAGAGTGTGAGCATGATCACCTGCAACATCCACAGCATACCCCTGACGAGGAAAAAGTGTAATCCCAGTGGTCAAAAAGAGGAATCAAAGCAGAAAAAGAGTAATCCACATATAATTTCAAAGACCAATGATTTATTTGCCCCTCTCATCTTTTAACATCCTTTACTGCTTCAAGCTTTCAAATGTAGCACTTTAGCTTTAGAAAGCAACATATTATCATGTTGCATTTCAAAACACTTTGTACCATCTGAGATCAATAATGTTTTGCACACCAGCTGAGCATTAAGTGCTGGGTTACTCAGCCTGGGTCTGAATTCAGTTTTAGTTTTTGTGAACAATACTATACAATCTCTCTCAGTCAGCTTTAGAATGGTAAAGAACCAATATTCCTTTCATAACCTGACAAAGAAAAGGACATTTATATATTCCAGTGATTGGGTCTTTTAGCTGAGACAAGATGAAAAAAAATCAACTCTGTCTGCTTTAATTAAGTATAATGTCAGGTAGAATCCGAACTTGATACTTGAGGAATTCTTCTTTCAGATCATCCAAGGTTGCCAAAGATGGCATTAGAAAGGGATATCTCTTGACAAAGAATCTAACACTTTTAAAGCCTTTTGACTGTTTCTCAATTACATCACCAACTGAAGCATTTAAAAGCATTTCATCTCCATATGGGAATTTATGGAGCATGTAATCACAGGCTGTAGCATAATAATCTCTAACATTATCATAGAACACCTTCACAGGAAGAGTATAATTGTGTTCTATGAATTCTCTTGCTTCTGAACCAATAGCAAGAACTTCATTATCTTTCTGGTTTGCATGGTCATGAAAGTCTATATCAGTTTTATGCTTGGCTGATGTGATGATTTCTGGCTTAATAACCCTTATTAGCAAATCCGACAACTGGTTTGACTTGTGCATAATATGAATGCATGGTTCTTCTTTCTGTAAGACATCATTTGCTGCACCAAACAAAGGAATTGCACTCTTCATAAACAAGCAATAGAGTATTGTAACTGGATTATTACGTTTTTTTAAAACCATCTCGCATTTTAATTCTTTAAAGCAGTGAAAACATTCTTTCTTTCTTAGTACCCACTCTGCTAGTTTTTCCCTTAGAAGAATGAGAAGATTCAGTATACTTTGTACTCAATTTATCCTCTGAAGAACCAGATGCAGTTGGCTGATGAAGTTTTCTATCACACGATTTATCTTTCACAATCTTGGTCTGAGCTTGGAGGCCCTCAAGCTGGAGACCTATAGACTAATAAAAACTAAACATTTTAAATTTCTTCTACTAAACACCAAAAAGTATAAGATGATTTTATTCTTGCACAAGCATATTTTTCAGCAATTTTGGAATCAGAAAACATCTGTTTGAACAAAGGACCAATGTTATCTGCTACCACATGGGGCAGTCCATGTTCTATTAAGAAATTGGTAAATAACACCTTTGCATTTATAACATTCATGTCCACACTTGAGCTCTACTGTAAATAGGAAGTTACCTTAGTATTGGAGTTTGTAAGACGAGCTAATTTGATGTGTGTTTCTTTCTTTTCGAGTGTTTTTCCACATCAAATTTAACACCATGACCAATATTAAAATTGTTTCTACACAGACTGCAATGAGCATGATGCTGTCCTAGAATGGAACACTGTATTATGCCATTCGTGTATTCATCTCTGAATCTTTGGAGGATTCAGTTTTTTGTTGTTGTTGAATGGTTTAATGCCATGTTTCAGCACAAGATAGGCTATACATGGCGGCCAGTATTATTGGTGGAATAAGAACCTGGGAAAACCCCCGGAAAGAACCAGACCCATGAGAAGATACTGGCAAGCTTTCACACATAATTACATTAGCCAAATCCTAGACTCGAACCAACGCAGACAGAGGTGAGATGGCAGTGATCCATAACAGAAAGCGCTTTAGACCACTTGGCCACTCGGGGCCCCTCAGTATTTTTGTCATTTTCTGATGCATCTGTCAAATTCTTGGAAAAACTATATATGTTTTCTAACACACACATTGACTAGAATCCATTTGAAGATGTTTATCGCCAAATATTAAAATTCTTTCCTGCAACAGACATCATGTGATGCTGTCCTCATGTCTTCATATTTGGTACATTCTGTTTTATTTTGTTTCATTTAGTTTTTGCCTTTTTCTAATATATCTCTTAAATTATTTGAAAGGAGATATTTTTGCTCTCATATACACATTGACTAAATAAATTATACTTTTTAGCGTCAAATACTCTTAGACTGGTTATGCACCAAATATGAATTAGAACAAAGAATATGTGCATAAAGATTAAAATTTTAAAAAACAGTCTGTTCTCTCCTCACTAAGCCATACATTTGCTATAAATATAATCCGAGGTCAAAAGATTGAAAGTAGAATCAGCATGTTTCTTAGTAATAGGATAGTTGCTATAAATAGAACATGATACTATTAGAAAAGTGCACGCAAGACCATGGACAAGCGGAGTCTTATATGATAGCTACGAAGATGCTGTATTTTCTAAAATACAGTCTGTGAGATTTATGCAATGATAATAAAAATGAGAAAATAAATAATTGATTTTTTGGGGAAAGTAGATATGTGTACCGAAAAAGTGTAATCCATAAACATTTAAGTCTAAGATGCAATTTAGTGAAAAAAAGCGTAATGATGACGCCAAAATTGTAATGGTTGGCATGTATACCACAGGCACAACGGAGAGTAAGAAGGTAATGAATCTTCAGAATCCCTCAAACAGAAGATTGGAATTCTCAAACCACTTAAACCCCTTGAGCTCTCCCTGTCATGATAAACTGCTGTGTTGGAAATAAATGGAATTACGTTGTGTGTATGCTCAGCCTACAAGGTAAGGTCACTAACCAGGTACACTGGAGTAAGAACAAAATGGTTCTTATCAGAGTCAACCATATTTCTTGAAAAGAGAAACTAAAGAATTGCCAAAAGTACATTCATTAGTATATTAATGTGTTGTGGTTGTAAGTGTATGTGTGTGTGTATGCTTTTTTTCCATTCACAAAATATATAACATCCTCCTACTCTAATGATTGTGTGTGTTAAAGGTTTAAAAGTATGACTATAAACTTGTTAAAAAACTTTGCTTTTTTGTGATACATGTGTGTGTGCGTGTGTGTATGTGTGTTAGATGATTGGTGATTGGCTGTCATTTCTGAGAATGTCTTTAAAAAAGCTCCTTTATTCGAGTATGTGTTGGTATAATAATAATAATAATAATAGTGGTCTAAGGTTGACATTGCCGAGGAGGGAGTCGGAGACAAGCGCCCCACTCCAGAATTCCCCTATATGGCTTGCGTCTCTGATCGCCTCTGTCAACTAAAATCCAGCTCCTGGCCTTCACAAGTAGCTTAGATTTGAAGTCAGGCGGACTGTGTTATCCACCAACAGGAGAAGGGGTGAAGGCGGGCCACTGGCACCTTAAAACAAGTTGCTTTGGGTAGATGGACTCATAAACCTTGGATGGTAGCTCATCTAGGAGAAGGAAAACTCTGATTCCAAAACCTCTGCTGCCTTACATCTATACACACTCATGTGAAAGGCTAAAGGAGTAAACCCCAACAAAAATCCAGAGACAGAGTCCCTAAGGCAGTCTGACATTGACCTCAATGTCATTCTGGCAACTCCTGCGATGCCTTTGGTGCCAAGCTGTATCGACATTCGTCATTCCCTTGGGCCCACCAGCTGCATGGAGAGGGGGAATCTGCTGCATGGGCAACAGCTTATTCTCCATACCACTCTGCACAGGCTTTGTAGCACCACTGGAGAGGACACTCCAGCATTGTCGTATGGTGTCGGCACAACACAAGAAGTAGCAGTTTACTGGTTCTAAGCCAAAGCTCGATTGGCGTAGAGCTTGGTGCCTGGCGTTACTTTTGAGGGCAGGAGAGATCATCCAGTCTCACTCGACAGCTACCACCCGCCTTAAGCTGGGCAGCCCCCAGTCCGTAAGGTGCTGCCCGCCATGGCCTGCCTGTTTCACTGGGTGCGTGGAGCTTAGAGAACCATCTCGACATGTGGGCCACAAAACTCTGCACCAGGAAAGACTCAAAGAAGAAGTAAGAAAATCCAGCTCTTCGTTTTGCAGCTTGGAACATTAGGACCATGTGTCCTGGACTGACCAATAACCTACAGCAGATCAATGATGCATGGAAGACTGCCATCATTGACAAAATACTCATGCCTGAACATCAACACTGCCTGTCTCCAGGAGACCCGACTGGCTGACAGCAGCACCATCAGGGAAGCCAATTACACGTTCTTTTGGCAGGGGAAGCCCTCGAATGAACCTAGGCAGCACAGTGGAGGCTTTGCCGTAAAGAACACGCTGGTCGCCTTCATTGAACCTCCATCATTAAGTACTGAGAGAATCCTTGCCCTCTGGCTGTCAACATCCTTAGGCATGGTCAACATCCTCAGCATGTATGATCCAACCCTCCGCTCCACCCACAAGGAGAAAGACAATTTTTATTACCCAAGAAGCTGCACCTTGCCAAGATGAAGGGTCACCCTCATATCAACACCTACTGTGCAAGTAACCCTGAGAAAACACAGCAGTTCATCAGCAAAGTGCAGGAAGCTCTCACCAAAGTGATACCTGATGACTCCATTGACCCCAAGTGGGCCCATCTCCGTGACTCTGTGTACAACTCAGCCATCATAGCTTATGGGAAGAGGGAATGGAAAAATGCCGACTGGTATGAGACAAACTGGGAGGAGATGGAGTCGGTGACTGAGGCAAAGAGGACAGCCTTCCTGGCATACAAGGCTGCACCTAACCCAAGAACATTGCAAGCACTCAGTAATGCAAGGAAAAACGCCTAGAAGACCGCCTGCCACTGTGGCAACATCTATTGGCTTAACCTTTGCAACAGTATACAGACAGCTGCTGACACCCGGGATGCAAGAGGAATGTATGAGGGCATCAAGAAGGCGACAGGCCCCTCCATATCAAAGAAAGCCTCCCTCAAGTATAAGACAGGTGAAGACATCACAGACCAGGGGAAACAACTGCAGCGATGGGCTGAACAATATCTCGAGCTATATGCAACCCAAAACAACGTCACAGACACTGCCCTGGATGCCATTCCAGACCTGCCTGTCATGGAGGAGCTAGACACACAGCCCACCCTGGAAGAGCTCGGAAAAGCCATATACTGCTTTGCCTGTGGAAAGGCTCCTGGAAGCGATGGCATTCTGCCTGAAGTCCTCAAGAGTGGGAAACCAGTGCTGCTCCAGCCGCTACACATACTTCTCTGCCTCTGCTGGGAACAGGGATACATCCCACAGGATATGGGTGATGCCAACATCGTCATTTTGTACAAGAAAAAGGGAGACCATAGCGACAGCAACAACTACCGGAGCATCTCTCTCTTCAGTGTTGTCAGAAAGGCCTTCGCCCATGTTGCCTTGGCGCGCTGGCAGACCCTAGCTTCCCACGTCTACCCAGAGTCCCAGTATGGATTTCGAGCCGGCAGATCACCTGTAGACATGATCTTCTCACAACGTCAGTTGCAGGAGAAGTGTCATGAGCAGCAGATGCCCCTTTACATTGCCTTCATAGACCTGACGAAGGCATTTGACCTGGTCAGTCGGAGTGGACTCTTCAGAATCCTGCAGAAGATTTGCCGCCCCACACATCTAGTTGCCGTCCTCATGTTGTTCCACGAGAACATGTACAAGCACAGTGTGCTTCAATGGCGCAACATCAGAGGCCTTCCCAGTAATCAGCAGAGTCAAACAAGGCTGTGTGCTTGCGCCGACACTCTTCCCCGTATTCTTCTCCATGCTTCTCCAGTATGCCTTCAAGGGCTGCAGCGATGGAGTGTACATCCATACCAGGGCTGACAGAAAGCTGTTCAACATTGCCCGTCTCCGTGCTAAGACTAAAATCACAAAGATATTATAAAAATGCAATCCTAAATCAAGCTTGTGATAGCTCATAGCACGCTTCTTACAATCTCAACTGTAGCTCGCAGACTACATGGGAGCTCGCACTGAGCTCATAGAAGTAATCTGGCTACATTCAAGTAGATTTGCTCGTACGATCTTGCTAGCAAACCCTGCAGATAAATTAATTATCAATAAAAAAGATGGATATAGTGAAAAATTAAATTACTAGAAAATGTAACATTTTGTGCATAAAATCATTAATTTGCATATCAAAACAATAATCTTTACTTGTTTTGAGAAAGGTATTGAAATTCTGCATCTAATAGTTATTTGCTAGATCATCTAGTTGGCCATCCCTGGTAAAATAATAATAATAATGAATTTATTAAAAGAAGCTCATTTGGTCAGGCCTTCCCTCTATATTTACATTTGTACACGTATAGTTATATATACCCGGTATGATGCACAGATTTTTACAAGATGAGGTGTCTTTAGACAACAAATGCTATTAAAACTAGATAATTGATCTATTGCAACAATAAAATATGTACAAAGCTTTAAGGATAAGTATATAAAGGATTCAGTTTGTCCTCTGTTTTGATGTACATGTCTACATGGTCCAGACTTACTACATGAATGTATATTTATCAATCATATTCAACAGAATTGGGGAGGGACATACAAGCAAAAGCAGTGTCCTTGCCATCATTTAATTAGATATACACACACAAGTCTTTGACATTTGTAATTGGAACTATTTTGTACTGCACATACTTAGATTTCAAAAGGACTATATTAACAAGATTTTCATCAATCACGCCATTTTCAATTGAAACTCCTTATGACTGCATAATAGTGTGCTTGACACAAACAATCAATGGTACAATTTCTGTGACACTGTGTATAAACTTCAATATATTTCTCAACATGGCCAAATTTTCTAGATTAATCATTATCGTAGAAAAAAACAGTGTACGAGGTTCGTTCTGAAACTGCAGAATACAGTAAAGATTGAAAAAGAATTCCATCTTGATACATGCTGTAGAAACAAAGCACTTTATTTAGTTCATTAATGCCAAGGATTGAAGTTAAAAGGTTGAGCTGTTCATCTGAAAGTCTGCCTATAACACCAAAACCATTTTTTTCTTCTCTCCATATTTTGAACCAGATTACGGGTGTACGTTTTATGTGAAAAAATGTTTTTTTTAATTTAAAAATAATTTTAAGACATTCATTGCAAATATTCAGTTTAGTATGGGCACTCTGTTCCATTATTATGATAGAAATGTATCGCATGTATATAGGAATACAGTTCTTCAATATGATTGGTTCATTTGAAATCGAGGCTACCATGCCTGTATTTACCCGCCATATTGGATTTTGCAAACAGTTACCGCTGTCACTGTATCTCGACTTGTAATATCCAACTTCAAATCATGCTCAATAGGAAAGAAGAATAATTAAGAATTTTCTCCATGAAAGACAAGAAAAAGAGCTGGAATGACAGCCATCCTGTTTAGATTTGCGAAGCAATCTGGTAAAGGAGAACACTACCTTTTGCAAATTGTGTAATGAGATTTCGCTACTGGGCAGGCAATACATACAAGAGCACAAAAAATATAATAAACATCAGCTTGCTGTTTCATCTGCTGTTTTTCAACAGATTACATCAAGGAGCACTATGAAGAGAGCGAGGCATCAGAAACATTGAAAGAGTTCAACAGTATAATCAACAGCAAGTGTGGCACAGCTAGACGTTACCTAAATGAAATGTGCTGATTTTAAAGACATTTTACTTCAAAACAGCTTACGAGTTGGATTTATTAAGATCTTTAAAAAGTCATGTGATCTTAAGTTTCTACCGTATTTTCGTGCATTTAAGACACACCTAATTATAAGATGCACCCATATATAAGATGCGGGTTTTGACGATTTGTGTAAAAAATACTTTAAATAAGACACCCACAAATATAAAATGCACGTGGCATAGCCATCTGCCAAACTGAGCAACTTATCTCTAGTGGTTACGTTTCCTTTATCATAAACGAAAAATTGTCCAATGTTCCATCACCCGTCGGATGTAAACAAGGGTTCATTACCATTTTTAGTTGAGCTCAAAGGCCAATAGTGGATGGGTTTAGTATCTAGATTCTAGAACAATAAATGCAGGATGTAAAGGCGGCATCATTGATCCGCTAGGCCAAGTCTACAGTGGGTGGGATTAGTACATAGACCAATAAACTCCCGATGTATGCGGTTAGCATTATATAAATGTGGGAACAGTCTCTTGTTATATATAACTTGTTATATATAAATGAGTGATCAATTTGCTTAGCATTTTGTAAAGTTTATAAAATTGTCATGATGCCAAAGCGAAAATCATATACAGCATGGGAGAAAGTGAAAATTATGACAATCATCAATGGCTTCAGAAAGTGTGGGATAATTCCCAAACCGGCAATCTATATCAGTTCTTCGGATGACGACTCAGCTGCATCCGATACCGATATCAATTAGCATCAGTTATTGAGTTATTCCGCGATGACGACAGTTAATTTGATTCAAGTTTTGATGGATTTGAAGCCGAAACTGATGACCATGAAAATGAAGATGAATAGAACAATACGGTACATTGATTTTTTATCAAGTCCAACACTATTTAGTAACAGTTTATTATATTGTGAACACTTAACCAATTGTTTTTACAACTAGGAATGAAAATCGTGAAACGTGAATATCGACCACAATAATTGTCCTTCAATATCACACACTGTACCGTAAGTTCATGATAAAAAATACTTAGATAAGACGCCCATTAATATAAGACGCACCTTGGGTGCAGGGTACGTAAAACTTTGTATATGACGCATCTTATATATGCAAAAATACGGTAGTCCATTGGTTTATTTTAAATGTATTAGATTAAAAAAACTATTTTTTTTATTTTTAACACATACATAAAGTATGGAAGTTTCATTTTCTATTTATGACAATTACTTTTAGAGCGGTTGGTTCATTGAGCACTGTGGACAGAGATAGGCATCACCAGCTGTGAAGGAATATCATCAACAGCAAGTGCGGATTGCCGGATGTTCCCAAAATAAATTGACCATCCATTTAGTACATATGCAAAAATTGTGCAAAATTGGCCCTCTCTCCCCCCCCATGTATACTTATTAAGACATGCCCCACCTGTGTACATACTCTTGATGCCAAACCAAAGTTTATCTAATGTCCGCTAAAATTCAAATGTAGACTGAAGCCAGTCTAACAGGCTACATATAATGCAGGGCTCGAAATTAGCGGTAGTTCGCTAGCCCAATACTAGTAGATTTCCTGTCGGACTAGTAACTATCATAATGTTATTAGTCCGATGGGCTAGTAAGTTTTGTTTATCAACAGTCAAAGTTTGTTTACTCAATACCCTAATAAAGACGTGACTAAAGCATATATTCTGTAGAATCAGCACAGTGACCGCTGTAAACTCAATCATAAAATATTAGCATGAGAAGATGAAGTCAATTTCTGCCTCAGAAATGTGTTTCTTATACAAGAAGTCATCTGACTTTGTGAATTTCGCTTAACAGCGCCAATCAGGATCCTGTCATTAACAAACAATGGAAGTTTGGTAATTGATATCCTAATTAATCTGACAGTGAATTAAATGAAAAATAATCTGGTATCATACTTTATTCACGTGACCACATTAACAAACTACAAAACTACAGCACATGGCATCAACTATTCAAAGAAATTAGTTTTGTATGCCTGCTTGTTTGTATCCTTTTTTTTTTTTGCTTGCTGGCCAAACGTGCTAACAGTCACAAACGGGGAACTGAATAATTTACGTTTGCATCAAAATAATTATAAGAATTAGATCAATTTATTATGATCACATTATTGACACATCATTTCCATACAACTACTTTTTCAATGTCAATAAAAATTGCTTTTTAACATATTTTTCCCATAAAGACTGAGCAAATAATTGAATATACGTGAGTGGAGATATCCAAGCAGAATGCTGTACATTTGTTGAGATATAAAATCTCTCAGCATGGGCATCTAAGATTTGAACATTTTCCACTTATTATTAATTTCAACAATACATTGAGGTCTGATTAATTAGGAACACTTACTAAACTTACGCTATTAAAGATGACACCGTAATTGAAGATGTTGAATGCAATGCGCAGACTCAGATGGCTTCGATTGATGGGAACACACATTTTCCAAGGTGAAATTAACATTATATTTTGATGTTAATATTTTATAACAGTGTTTACAATAGCCATTGCTTTGATCCTGCTGAATTCAAGACTTTATTAGGGAGATGCCATTTACTGGGGGGGGGGGGGGGGTGAGGGGCAAAGGCACGTGTTTTGAAACGCATGTCTTGCTCGGACTTTCTTATATAAAGGACGCTGCCATTTCTTTTCTTACTTTAAATAAATCGCGTTAGCTATACTGTAACATCACGTAAAAGAGGCACAATTCCTGCCTTATAAGACAGGCAAAATGTGGCATTTTAAAGAAGGTTTTCAGCCTCCGGAAAAACAAAAAGTTGAATGAAAATGAAAATGAAATAAAAGAGAGGAATAATTCTTATGATATGGAAAATCGTAATCGGACATTTCAGATGACATGGACAAAAGACAGGGAATGACTGAATTATGATGAGGACAAGAACGTTATGCGGTGTAACTGGTGTATGGAATTTGCAAAAACAAACACAGAGAAAACATCCAGTTTTGTTGTGGGCTGTTTCGAACTTTAAAATTGAATCGGAGATGAAAATAGTGAAGGGTGACTGGAGATCTTGTTTGAGACCTTGGGCTCTGTCCGACCTACTCTTTATAATCTTCCATACAAATGACATTTCAACATATGATCCATCACCAGCAATACGTTTGTGGAACGTTTCAGAGAGACGGGTAAGGAGGCCAGAACAAGCGCGTGCTAGGTGGTTGACAGTGCCTCACGAGCTTGCGTGCTTTTTGCCTGCTGACGCGAGCAAAATTTCAGAGAGGTTGCTATATGCACGCCTTAAGCATGTTTAATACTTGTATGAGCCTGCCACGACATCGTATTCATTCCAAATCCGACCTTTACGTGCAATACAGCGAAGTCATGAGCTCGCAAGTGCGAAGTTGCAGCAAACTTATATACTGTCTTGAAAAAAGTTTGTGATTTTTATACTCATCCGTGAATTGCTTTTCGCCGATGATGCAGCCTTGACATCCCACATGGATGATGGACTGCAGCAGCTGGTATGCCGCCTCTCCATCGCTTGCAAGGAATTTGGACTGACCATCAGCTTGAAGAAAACAAACGTCATGGCGCAAGATGCAGACTCCCCTCCCTCTGTCACCATCGATGGACACAACTTGGAAGTTGTCGAGAACTTCACATACCTCAGGTCCAACATCTCCAGCTCACTCTCAATTGATTATGAGGTGAATGGCAGGATTGCCAAGGCAGCTGCAGAGATGGCCAGACTTAACCAGAGGGTATGGGACAACCCCAACCTCACCGAGAAGACCAAACTGCGTGTCTACCAAGCCTGCATGCTCACCTCACTCCTCTACAGCTATGAAACATGGACCACCAATGCAAGTCATGAGAGAAAACTCAACTGGTTCCACCTGAGATGTCTGTAGTGCATTATGCACATCAAGTGGCAGGACAAAGTACCCAACACAGAGGTTCTAAACGCACCAACATCAACAGGCGCCTTCGCTGACTCGGCCATGTCAAAAGAATGGACCCAGGCCGCATTCCTAAGGACCTGTTATATGGGGAACTAGCAGAAGGGACACGACCCACTGGACGCCCATGCCTGCACTACAAAGTTGTTTGCAAGAGGGACATGAAGACAGCCAAGATTGATGTCAAGAACTGGGAGAACTTTGCTAATCACCATCCCATCTGGCGCCTAGCTGTCAGGCAGGGAGTTAGCAATGCTGAGGATGACAGGAATAGAAAGCATGCTCAAAAGAGAGCCAGAAAGAAAGAACAGCTGACTCTGGAGCTACGCCATCATCTCACGTAGATGGACGGATGCCAAGGAATAATAATAATAAAGATTTTATTTAGAGAATTTAACTCAATTAGTTACAGAACTAATCTACCTTGAGGCCTTCTCTCTGTTATGTACAATATATACAATACATACAACATGATGTGAAGAGTCTGGCTTGAAACTAAATAATTAAGGAATTTTAAATTTCAAAGTATCAAGCCTGGAACACATACACAGGCATCTGTAGAAACATAAACATATAAAAAAAACACATAAAATATCATTCTGCGTTGAAACATTCAGCTTTGAAAATGATGCAAAATTACAGAAAAGCAGGCAGCATTTTTTGTGGTACTAGCACTGCTCAATTTTTTTAAGATTTCATCCATTTAAGATATTGATTATGAAAAGAAGAAATGCTAGGAACCTTCCTTATGTCGCTGGGAATGTTGTTCCATACTACTAGACCAGTATATCGAAAAGATTTGTTAAACAATTCCTTCTTTGGCCTTGGTATCGTGTAATATTTTCTTCTTATGGACCTTATATTTGATGTACCATCAGCATCTCTTTGGTGAAAGATATTGCTTAGATAGACAGGACTGGATTTTCTGGATACTTTATACATCAATCTGGCTTTTTTAAGAAATATTCTTTCATGTACATGTATTGTTAAAACCTTTATATTATTCATTGTATCCTGAAACTTGTCTATACATTGATCTACAATTAAATGGCAAGCCCTCTTTTGGAGCCTTATAAGTGTCATTATGTTTGAATTAGAGGTATTACCCCAAATTACATTACAGTAGTCCAGATATGGCTGAATATAACTTTTATAAAAGATGACCCTATACTGAAGAGTAACGTATGTTTTGATGTTCTTCAGTAGCCAAAGATAAGAATTAACCTTTTTTGAAATGTGTTTTATGTGAATAGACCAAGTAAGATTGTTATCTATGAATACACCAAGAATTCTATCTTGAGAGGTCATATTAAGGCTCACTTTGTCCCCCCAAAAAACCATGAAGTTTGTCGCTATCTAGTCTTGCTTGTTTTTGTTGTGTTGTAACTAGTTGGGCTTTCGTTTTTTTCTGTATTTATGATCATACTGTTTTCCTTGCACCATACTTGAAGTCTGTTGAGAGTATCTTGTAAGTTATTTTCAGGTACTGTTTTGGTTTTACCGATTTCAGACAGTGTAGTATCATCTGCATAGAGGTCAGTGGAAGAAACTGAAGTTCCAATCTTAAGAGGTAAATCATTGATAAATAGAATGAATAACAGAGGTCCAAGGATAGAGTACTTGTGGTACTCCACAATTAATACTTTTACTTTCAGAAAGTTGACCATTTAAAGCTATTTGTTGCACTCTATTGGTTAAGTAAGAAGTAAACAAGTCTAGGGAGATTTCACTGCATTGATAAAGTTTTAGTTTTTCAAGTAAAATTTGGTCTGGAGTATAGTGTGTTTTGTTTGGAACAGTGTGTTGGTTTGTTATAATCTGAAATGAGTTTCTTTTCGGTCTACACAACTATCTCTTTGGTATGTTTGTGTTGTGTTGGGTAGCTTGTATGAGAAGACGTTTTCCTTCACTTCTTTGCTTCAGGCATATAAAGCAAAGGATTCACCAGTCTGACAAGTCCGTTAAATTGTAAAGCATGAGCAGACAACTTTTTTCACATTTTATATTTATGGTAATTCATTCATTGCATTTTCACAAGCTGGTAATGTATATAGTCTGACAAATTTCCTTTCCCTATTTTAATAACAGGTAAAGTGTACATTATAATAATTGAGACTGATTTTTTTAGTACAAGGGAGCAGTGACTTTAGTTAACTGTGTGCTTAGGTCATGTCCAATCAACACATGTACAATATAAATTTTAGCGACAGTACATGAAAGTTACATAAAGGTGTACCAAAATTCTCTCCAATGTGAATGTTGCAAATGCAAACATCTTCATCTTCCACACTCTCAGTTTATTATATCTGTAAAACACCCCCTCAAGAACTCAATACACCATGTTTTGCAAGCATTGCTTCCTCCTTCCCACTTCTATCAGTTTCCATGATGAAAAGATCCATTGGATGAGTAGAATCTTTGGATCAATCAGAATACTCTGTGCCATGATCATGTGTTATATCTTCTTGGTAGTCTTTCGAGTCGAGTTGTGCATTTTCATTCAACGGTGGATGCACATGTGACTCCGGAGTCCGAATTCTGATACACACACGCAGTTGCAGGTGGGGCATGGGACACCGGTGGTTGTTGGTACCTGGGATACATTTCTGTGGCGTCTCTCACGGGTTGCGGCAAGACGCTGGCGGCGGTCAGCCTCAAAGGTGGAGCAGGCTTTTCTGGTGAGGGCTCGCCAATGCTTTCTGTCTGAGGCAGCGAGCTCAAGCTGGCGTGGTTGAAGGTCTGCCCATTTGATGCTTGTCTTGAGGTTGTCTTTGTACCTCTTGTAAGGGCGGCCTTGGTTTCGGTTCCCCAGGGATAGCTCGCCATAGATCAACTGCTTTGGGATTCTGCTTTGATCCATGCGGATGGCATGGCCAGTCCATCGAAGCTGGGCCTGGATTATTTTGGCTTCGATGCTTGTTGTGTTGGCTCTATCAATGACTTCCAGGTTGGTGATTCGGTCCTGACACTTGATCCGCATGATGGATCTCAGGGAGCACTGGTGGAATTGTTCTAACTGACTGATGTGCCTTCTGTAGAGTGTCCACGTTTCACAGCCATATAATAGAGACGTGAGGACAACTGCATTGTACACCTTCAGCTTTGTTGACAGGCGTATGTCCTTGTGCTGCAAGACCTTGGTTCGGAGTCGCCCTAGTGCTTGACTGGCTTTTTGGGTCCTCGCAGTGATCTTTTTGTCCAGAGAGCTATCACTAGATATTGTGCTGCCCAGGTATTTGAAACTGTCCACATTCTTCAGCTGCTTGTCGCCTATGGTGATACAGGGTTGCGAATGGACAGTGTTTGGGGCGGGCTGGAAGATGACTTCTGTCTTTCCTAGACTAAATGTGAGTCCAAATAGGTTGGAGGCTTCAGAGAATCTGTCCACGATTTGCTTGTAGGTGAGTCTCTTCATGGGCCATGAGGGCGCAGTCATCTGCAAAGAGTGCATCAATGATGAGTCTTTCTAGTGTCTTGGTTTTAGCAGCTAGGCGATGGAGATCAAACACTGATCCATCCAGGCGATACCTAATGTAGATGCCAGTGTCAATGTCCCATATGGCATGGAGCAGTACCTGTGTGAAGAAGAGGTTGAAGAGTACTGGAGTGAGTACACAACCCTGTTTGACACCATTAGATATTATGGAATTTCTCTGAGGGTTCACCGTCTTAGAGAATTTCTCCATTTATGTCAATGTGGAGGAGCTGGATGAGGTTGGTAAACTTCTGAGGACAACCAAGTTTCTTTAGTACTACCCAAAGTGCGTCTCTGTTGACTGTATCGAAAGCCTTTGTCAGATCCACGAAGACAGCATATAGATTCATGTTCTGCTCAAGGCACTTCTCTTGGACTCGTCTCACTGCGAAGATCATGTCAATGGTGCTGCGGTCTGGGCGAAAACCGAAAACCACTATATGTGTTATATAGTGTACAGAATAACACTGGAGAAGGATCGTTGCAGAATAGAATAGGATGGAATCATGGTTTGCTGCATCTGTCAACCAGCTCACCTCCAATAACCACAATCACAGAACTTGCAAACAAAAGGCAATGTTATGACTATTGTTGAGTATGTTGATGAGGTCATAAAATGGATTTTACAGGCTATGCCATTTCTAGATCTAAACATACTGAAGACATATATATCTAAACATATTTTCTTGCCAGTACACCACCAGTATGTCGCAGCAACTGGTTAGATTTGTAAGCCATTGTGACAATTAACCCACATACTGCTAATCAGGATGAATTAAACATTAACATCATGCTAATTAAATAAAACATATAATGAGTCTGACATACCTGAAATTTCCAGTACTGTTTTGGTTCCAAAAGTGATTTGCCTAAAACAAAATATGAGGCTCAAGCTTCCAATATTGCTTGTGGATGAACTCTATCGAGCCCTGTACTACAGAAAGTACAGGCTCAGAGCAATTGTGTTTGATGGCAGTAATACCACATATACAACCTTCTGTGAGTCACCGGTTTGACTAGCATAGGAGTCCTGTCAGCTATGATTGGTCAAAGTATGCAATCTTGAATCAAAGCGACAGATCTTGTACCCCATAAAGTACTGACGTTTTCTACTGACCCAAGTGCAACCACCCACAATGTGTAGTCAGTGAGTTTACCTTAGAACAACTGTCACTTAGCAAAACCCATTCTGTTCAATGTACTAATAGCACAGCTCTATGACCTTGAGTAAAAAATCAGCTAACCCCTTTCTTAACCAACATGTAAAATATCTGCAATATTGATGAAGGACTGTGTTGAGAACTGATATTTGTGTACAGAAACCGTTTATTTTCATTCAATCCAAGTAGACAAATTAAAGTTATTGGACCTTATATTCTACATATCAATACCATCAATGACATCAATACAGACACTACCTAATTAAAAAAATAGTTCAAAAGTTTACTTTATCAGCAACATTTTTTAGCTAAATCAAGTAGGGTAATGAGTTTAAAAAAATGGCATGTAGGCGGCTCCATAATTCTTACAGTTGAAAGTTCTTGACTCATTTTCAATAATTATATGGGAAGGAGTAGGTCACTGTGATCCAAATTATGCAAACATTTATCAGAATAATGTAAGAAAATCCCAAATCAGTACTATGAAAATACTAAATCCACAAATGGAACAATGTAAAGAACAAAGTTAAAAATAACAAATTGCTTTTGGAATAAAACTAAAAGCATTAATGATAACAAATATAAAGAAATAAAAATAGGCTTTGTCAACAAGCTTCCTAAGCCAAGTTGTTTGACAAGCTAAAATGCAAGTCAGTGCAATCTGTCTTACCTGATGCATTTAAATAGACACTGAGAGTTGCATTTCCCTTGTTGTTGGATAGTACCAGTGTATATCGGCCAAAGCCTGACTCCTTAAGGCTTCTGAAGTGAAGAACTGCTTCCATTCCTTGAAGAACTACATCAGTGTTGTAAAAAGCGGTAGATATATTGGCTTCTGGGCTGTAAACCTGGGTGTCTGTGTCATTGGGTATTGGAGTGTTATTCTGTGTCTTGAAGAACTGTACAGTAGTTATGTTAGGGTTGCTAAAGAAAGGTATCTTTATACTGGCAGGCATATTGATCTCCCGAAAAAATGTATCTCTGACAAAGGCCACAGGAACACCTTTAATGTTAAATGTACTTAATGTAATGTCATACAAATGCAGTTAAGTTCAATTGTAAAGAGTTTAAGAATACTACTATCATAGCTATACAATTATATAACCTGACATTTCAGTAATATCAAATGTGAATCCTGGATCCTACCTTGTAACTATGTGATATATTTTATATATGACCACTTAAAATTTCATCACACATGTATATATATTGTTTTATTAGTCCCAATTAATAACACCTTCTATGGTTAAAATGCAGATGTATCTGGTGCTGCTTTTTTGTTTATTACTGATGTCATTACACACGAACACTTTTCGACTTTAAATTGCCTAATTATTACCTTAATTTAAGATCTACAATTTTTCTTCAAGATATCCTTCTAACATAATTATCTTTATCAATGAGAACAAAGAACAGTCACTGTGATGCATTTGGTCAGTTATTGTTCTTACAATGTCCACTGCAATTTAATGTCCACTGCAATTTATTAATATATATATATATGAATGACACACATTGGATATGTAATTTATGTTACATATATACATAATACTCACCATCTATTTTATCCAACAACATCTGGCCAGTCATGTTTTATATGTTGTCAATCATAAATGATTTTTCATTACTTGCTTCCAATATTAATAGCTTACCAATGAAAATCACCATTTATAACATATCCTAAATCATGTCTTAATATGTTTTCAAAACCATTTGAATAGGAATCTCTCCAGTTTTAACACACCAAAATATCAAACATGATACAGAAGATTTAAAAAAAACAATGACACAACACAATAATTATATATGAGTTTAATCTCTTATTTAGTATATAAAACAAAATGGCAACATGATTTTGGTATACAAAAAGTGAAAGGATTTGATAAAAAAAAAAATAGAAAGTGCAGCAGCAAGGAAGGTGAACAGACCGAAACTATTTCAGACAAAATTCAAAACAGACGGAAATCCTTTATGTAAAAGTCTTTAAGACTTTACATACAGACTAATTTGTAAAGTCTCTCCTCCTAAGTCAAATCAAAATATTGGACTGGTCAGTGAGTTTAAATAATTAATTCTCGTTAATAAATCATTATGTCATCGCATATACACTGGATTTGTTGGATCTTCAATTATTAAAAATCCGGGTGGAGCCATTGGTGAAAATGAATATAAAATATATCACTGCTGGGCTTGATTTGATTTTTCGAGATTTATTTGGTAACTTCCATCATCATTGGTGCCTTAGTCTCAAGAGACCATGCGGATAGCACCCTTTGGGTGTCGTCTGTGTCTGTGTTGTTGGCATCGTCTGTTGTGGCTGTGGAGGCCTATGCACGAGTGGCACGAGTGGCAGTCCCTCTTGCAGTTTGTGCAGACATACTGGGAAGCCTGAGTTGCTGTGGTTGCTGTCACGTGGCCCTTTCTTACATGTTTCTCTGCTGCCAACTGGCCTCTCCTCATATCAGTAACTGATATACCCTTACTTACTGTCAGTCTCCAGGTACCTCAGTCCTCGGCCAGCACTTCCCAGCCATCAGGTGCGATGTCACATGCCTTCAGGTAACTCTTGCATGCATTCTTGAAACCGAGTGAGGGGCGGCCAACTCTTCTCATGCCAGTGGCCATCTGTCCATATAGGATGTCCTTTGGCAGCCTCCCATCCTCTATGCGTCGGACATGTCCTAGCCATCGAAGGAGACGTTTACTCAGCAGGGAAAACATGCTATGGGTATTTGCACGCTGCAGGATTTCGCTGTTTGGGACACGGTTTTGCCAGCTGATTTTCAAGATGCGTTTAAGGCACCGTATATGGAAGGAGTTGAGCCGGCGCTCTTGCCTCATGTAGGTACTCCAGATCTCACTTCCATATAGAAGGGTGCTGAGAATGCAGGCTTGGTAAACTTTGACTTTGGTTTTGCACTCTCAGCGCATTGTTTTCCCACACCCTCTTCGTCAGTCTAGACATGATGGTGTTTGCCTTTCCAAGCCTTCTGTCTAGCTCCTTATCAAGCAAGAGAGTGTTGCTGATGGTTGACCCCAGGTAGTTAAAGTTGTGGACTGCTTCCAAGGTGAAACCATTGATTTTGATTGTAGGGGCAATGGTGGTATCTTGCACACTGACCTTTGTCTTTTCCAGGCTGATGGTGAGTCCAAACTGCATGCAGGCATCAGCAAAATGGTCTCCCAGTCTCTGAAGGGCTTCCTCAGTGTGCGCCACAAGAGCCGCATCATCTGCAAAAAGCATCTCCCTGATGAGAACAGCCCTCACTTTTGTCTTCGAATGCAGTCATGCCAGACTGAACAGCCTCTCATCGGACCTCAAAGGCGTAGGACAGACGCAAGGAGAAGAAGATCCCGAATAGGGTTGGTGCCAAAACGCAGCCCTGCTTCACACCACTGTTAACTGGGAAGAAGGTTGAGGAAGATCCATCATACAGGACTGTTCCCTTCATATCTGCATGGAAAGAGATTACCATGCAGCAGAGTTTTGAGGGGCAACCGATCTAACTGAGAACTTCAAAAAGACCCTTCCTGCTGGAAAAAATCAAAGGCCTTGGTGAGGTCAATGAACATCATGTAGAGTAGTTGACCTTGCTCTCTGGTCTTATCTTGAGTTGTCATAAAGAGAAGATTATGTCTGTTGTCGACCTGCATGCTCTGAAGCCGCACTGGGATTCTGGGTACACATGGTCTGCCAGCAACTGCAGCCTGTTTAGTGTGATGCAGGTATACACTTTACCAACGATACTCAGAAGCGAGATCCCACTGTAATTATTGCAGTCACTGCGGTCGCCCTTTTTTCTAAAGGGTCACAATTGTGGCATCATGCATGTCTTGGGGGACTGCTCCTTCCTCCCAGCAGAGGCAAAGTAGTTTTTGCAGTGGTTGGAGCAGTGTTGGTTTCCCACATCTGATAGTCAGGCGGGATGCTGTCACTACCTGGTGCTTTGCAATTTGGGAGGGAGTCAATTGCTTTGCTGAGCTCTTCTAAGGTTGGCACTTTGTCGAGCCCCTCCATGATGGGAAGATTCTTTATGCTGCTGAGGGCTACTTCAGTGACTAACGTTTCACGGGAGTATAGCTCTGAGTAGTGCTCCACCCATCTGGCCATCTGTTGCCCACGGTCTGTGATCTTCTCTCCCATCATAGATTTCAGAGGAGCGACCCCTTTCACTGTAGGGTCTAGAGCCTTCTTGATGTCACTGTACATACCTTTTATGTTTCCGGACTCGGCACTGCGCTGGATTCCTTCACACAGTTGTTGCTAGTACTTGTTCGCGCAATGTCTAGCAATGCATTGGGTGTTGCTTGGAGCACTTTTAAGAGCAGTAAGCGTCTGTTCAATGGGGCATTTTCGGAAAGCTATAAAGGCTTTTCGCTTCCCCTCGATTAGTGGTTCTATCCTGGATAGGTGTGCATTGAACCAGTCCTAACTGGGTCATTCCCTTTTGCCGAACGTGGACATGGCTGTTTTGTAGATGGCACCCTTCATGGCATTCCACTTGGCTGTGGCGTCGTGCTCTGATATTTCCTGGAAAGCCTTGTCCAGGGTGGACACATACTCCAGTACTTGGTAGGGACCGACATCTGTGCAGTGTTTATGCGTGGGTGTCCTTTTGGTTTTGAACAGTGTAGTGTCTTTGGCTGTAGTCTCACCCTGCTGCTCACGAGGGCATGGTCTGAGTCGCAGTCTGCACTGTGGTAGGTTCTGGTGAAGAGGACGCTGTTAAGGGCAGAGCGCCTGGTGATGACCAATTCAAGTTGGTGCCCGTGATGGGACCTGGGGTGTTTCCATGACACTTTGTGTTGTGGCTTACCCTTGAAAAAGGTGTTTGTTATGCACAGGCCATTGTAGGTGCACAGTTCCAGCAGTCTCTGATCATTTTCGTTGGTCTTTCCAGTATCATGATATCCGAGGCAGGTAGGCCATGACTGGTATCTTCACCTACTCTGGCATTGAATTCATGAGGAGAAATAGTCGTTCTTGTTTGGGGCATCCTTTAATCTGTTTGTCCAGCTGCCCATAAAACTGATCCTTTGTGTCCTCTGAAGACGAGAGGGTGGGAACATAGCCACTGATGATGTTGACAGGACCTACAGCAGTGGTGAGGCGGATGGATAAGAGACGCTCAGTGCCCCCTGTGGGAGGTTCAACCAAGCCCAGATGACTGTTTTTGATGGCGAAGCCCACTCCGTGCTGACGGGGCTCCTCAAGTTCGTGACCCTTCCAGAGGAAAGTGTAGTTTTCCTCTCTGAGGGATCCATTAGAGGCCAGTCTAGTTTCCTGGAGGGCACTATGCTGATATTTAGCCTGGTGAGTTCTCAATCAATGATGGCCATTTTCCTGGTGTCATCCACTTCTCTGAGGTCATCAGAGATGCCTGTGCACATAGTGCCCACATTCCAGCTTGCAAATCGAAGAGCTGAAGTCTTCTTTATTGGTTTCTTTTTCTTTTTGTCTGGTGTGGAATTTTTGTCTGCTTGTCATGTTGAGCAACACATTGAGTTCCAGACACCCACTGGAGCAGGCAGACGATGGTGAGTCAGCACCTTATTGACTGGGGACTGCCCGGCTTGAGGCGGGCGGTAGTTGGCCAGTGGGACACGATGATCCCTCCCACCATCAAAGCTGACCCGTGGCGCCCCTTCCCTACGCCAATCGGGTGGGACTTATAACCCATAAACTGTCAGCTTCCGTGTTGTTTCCTCACTTAGTAGCGAGACTGGAGTGACCTCTCCAGGGCACAAGCCTGGGCTTGGAATATGGAGATTCTGGGTTGCCCAGGCGTCAGGATCCCCCTCCCGTCCTTACTGGTTGGGTTCAAAGGAATGCTGAGCATGACATTTGGCACCAGTTTAGATGCATCAGCTGCTGGAAGGAAGTCGTAGTCGACATCCAGCCGCCTTGGGGGCTCCACTCCGGATTTTCTGTCTGGGTTTACTCCCATAGCCTTTCCTTCTCCCAAAGATATCCACAAGGCAGTGGAGCCATTAGTTTTCAATCAGACTTCCATCAATAGCATCACATACTAGATTTATTTTAATCACCGAGGATATATTCACATTAGCAGGAGCAATATGTCGCCAACCATCGTCTGGATCATTATTATGTTTGAGGATAGTTGTCTGTGGTTGTGTTATTTTTTTTCATGTGGCAAGTATCAACGGGAAGAACTCATCTATGACATCATTGATGGATTTTTTAATTGGACTACATTATACTCAGGAAACTTAAATGCTGGAATATCTTCTACATGTATATTATATGCTTTTGCAAATTCTATTCTTGTTTTAGGATGTGTATCATTTAAGACCGTTTGAATAATCCGTAAGTTAAATACTTCCATATCAGTGATAATTTGATTACATATTTCTATATATTTGATGATTTCATCTCGTGGGGATTCTTTGGAAAGTTTTTATCTTAGTATATGTCTATATTTTTCAAATTCATTTTTTTTATTTTTATGAAATGTTCAGTAATTCTACTTGGAATTACTCGAGACTACTCACCACCTGGTTCTATCCACCCAACTGTGGTATACTCGTAATTTTGCCAGCACTATCTCCTTAATCGGAATCGCAGTAGGTAAATTGACACTTAATTCAGGGTTGGTTGAGGTTATTGAGATCATGGTTGTCTTTTGCGGCGTTGTGTTTATCGCTATTTATTGAAGTAATTCCGTTGTTGACACTGACATTGTCATTGTTGTTATTATTGTGCTGTTTTTGTTATTTTGATGTTGCACTGTGGTAGATATTCATCATCGCGGAGAATTGGTTATCGGATATTCTTGTGTCATCGAGACTGGATGATATCAGCGACAACAATTGTGAATATGCATTTTTGGCGATATGTAACTTAATTATATACTCGTGTAATTTATTCTGACTGCATATGGATATTTTTTGTGATGATGCTAAGAACCCCTGTAATTGCTGTCGCCGATGACACACAAATTGTGACAACTACAGGTGCCACTGCTGTTGTTGCTGATAACAATATACCAGTTCCAACAATTACACTTGAAACAGAATACACAATAATGTCGACGCTGGTAATTTGCCTGCGGTATTTTTTTTATCTTCGCGGTATACTCGTCAATAAGAATTTTTAGTTTAGTTTGAAACTCATGGACTTGATCATATCGATATTGTTGGACATTCATTATACTATTTACTTAAATCAATTACAAATTCTACGTAGTATGTCATTGATGCCCGAGCTAAATTACGACTGACAGAGGTTATTGTAAATGTTTCCATAGCACCCTTATCTATTATTTTGCACTTGCAGTATTAATTCCCGTATGAGTGTACGATGACACATTAAACTGTATTGTCAATCTATAGATACCCTTTACTTCAGCGGTAATATTAATGATATTATTTTGAGGTGTCCAGTCAAAAGATCCATGATGTGTCGAGTACATGGTATTAATATTTTGTTTATGTGGTATTTTATTATTATCGCGATAGC